>CM037636.1:8726101-8764862 GCA_015227895.2 Colaptes auratus
CTGCACTTCATTTAGCCTTCCATTACATCTCTGGTAAACTTGTGTGACAAAGTGCTTCAAAGACAAATCCAACTATGGATGCAGCAAGCACTAGAGGATGTGAGTGAGAGAGGAAATAAGCCCAAATTTTTCTTCTAGCATTACCCTGTATCTTCATGATATGTCCCTAAGAACCCACTATGCCAGTAACATACTGAAGAAACACTGTGAAAAGCTGTGAATACCTGGTGAAGCAAAGGAAGCCACCCATTCAATTCATTCTGCTGCTTAGTACAAGGGTTAACCCACACAACTGCACTGGGGGTAACAGCCCGTCTCTTGATGAATGGCAGAGAAGGATTTGACAGGCTCAGTACTCAAAATACTTATGGTGTGACAGAAAGAAAAGGCCTTGCTATCTTAGACCATTAATTACACTAATATTGGTTAAGCTACAAAAGCAGAGCTGCACATATAGCAACAGATAGCAGCACTAACTAAATTAATTATCCTTAAAAAGGAATATTCATGTTAAATGTTACATATATCATTCCAAGACAAGTTTTAGAGAGACCAATGTCTCTGTTTCATTTTCTGTGATCCTTCTTCTTTTTCCCTCCTCTCCCCCCCTTTGTTTTCTTTTCAAAAGGTTTGCATTACCTACACCCTACAAATTTTTACCTGCAAAATCTTAACATGTACACAGAATCAGACACCCCAACAGTTTCTTGCTGCCCAGATGAAGAGGGTACAGACTGGCCAGCAACAAAGCAGGACAGGCTGCTGTTAGAGGTTAATAGAGATTATTGGTCAAATAGCAATTTTTTTAAATATAGTTGTAGTCTTTACCTATGGGGAACAAAATAATTATCCAGCCTCTCAGCAACATTTTCAACAGCACAACTAGTTATCTAAAAATTTAATCTTGAAATCAGATAACCCAGAAGTAAATAAACTCAAGATGATCTTACTGGTAGAAAAACAGTACTGACAGTGCTTGGGTTCTCAACATCCTTTAATGCAACTTCTGAAGAAAATACTTTGGTCACGTTTGCAAAGGATCAAACCATTTGTATGAATGACCCTACAAACTTCACAGGCACCACTGTGGTCATGCCAGCTTCACTGTTGTTACTTATCATACATACAATACAATACAATACACCAGGTTGAAAGAGACCTTCAAGATCATCGTGTCCAGCCCATCAACCAATCCAACCCACTTAAACAACTAAACCATGGCACCAAGCACCGCATCAAGTCTCCTCCTGAGCACTTCCAATGAAGGTGACTCCACCACCTCCACGGGCAGCCCATTCCATATGTACATATATAAGTACATACATATGTACATATGTATGTACTTATATATGTCATGATTTAGCTGCCTGTAAGTACATACATATGTACATATCTATGTACTTACAGGTAGCTAAATCATGACAGGATCCAATGTGTCATCTTACATAGTGTGAAGCACTACTGTTAAGTACTGGATTAGCACTAGCACAGAAATATTATCTACTGCCACAGAATGAGTGAGAGAAGAAAAACAAACAGGAGAAGAAAGCAACTTGAAGTAACCGTAGAGACCTGCTCCCCATACTGTTTAAGTATTACAAAATGCAGATGAGAATGAGCCACATTTGCAAAGCTTTCACATTTTCAGTAGTTTCTGTTTGTCATGGAAAGATCTTATGATATTATTTATAAAATGACACCTTAAGCCAGTGGGTTCAGAGCAATAACAACTCATTGCTCATTCCTGCACCATGGCAATTGAAGAATTCAGGAACTCTACAGCTTCCTCTATGGCCTGTCTCAGCTTTAAACAGCACCACAAACACAAAAGAAAAGCAGCACACTGGAAAAAAAAAAAAAAGGAAGAGCTGTGGTGACAAATCATATTAAATAATGTCTTCTGGGGACTAAAAACAATACTGCGTAGACTCATATTAGAAACTGCAAAGTGAAAGTCAAAGTTCACCTTCTTCAGCTTGACAGTGTCATATTAACAACAATGAAGAGTAGAGGAACATGAAAAGGGAAGCTGAGCAATGCAGCCTCCAAACCCCCCATAAATAGTTCAGGATAGACTGAAGTATATGAAGGTAATTTTTAAAAATGCCATGTTGTAAAATCAAATAATCAGAGATGAAACTGTGTCCAGTTTTGCAAAGAGAAGCTACTAAAGCTACTTGTGGGTTTAGGTTAGTTAGGCGGATGGAGGTTTGGCAGTATGGCAAAACAACATCAGCTATAAATGGTATCAGAAAGGTCATCCTATTGCTCTCTACAACTACCTGAAGGGAGATTGTAGACAGGCAGAGGTTGGTCTCTTCTCCCAGGCAGCCAGCACACAGTCTCAGGCTGTGCCAGGGGAGGTTTAGGCTGGATGTTAGGAAGAAGAAGTTCTCTACAGAGAGAGTGATTGCCATTGGAATGGGCTGCCCGGGAAGGTGGTGGAGTCACCATCATTGGAGGTGTGTCAGGAGGAGACTTGCTGGGTGCTGGTGCCATGGTTTAGTTGCTTAGGTGGGTGGATTGGTTGATAGTTGGACGCGATGATCTTGAAGGTCTCTTCCAAACCTGGCCTATTCTATTCTATTCTATTCTATGCTATGCTATTCTATTCTATTCTATTCTATTCTATTCTATTCTATTCTATTCTATTCTATTCTAAAATGTTCTGAAACATCAGGCAGGTATCAAGCTTATTACCATTTTAAAAAATTAAACACAAAAAGACCTCATATTCTATTAGCAGGCAACAAACTGTATTTGATGGAACTACTGCATGACAGTACTATCAAGTAAAGCTGTGCAAATTAAGCAGAATTTTAACCATCTGCAGTACAGATAGTATAGTATCATAGTATCAGTCAGGGTTGGAAGGGACCACAAGGATCATCTAGTTCCAACCCCCCCGCCATGGGCAGGGACACCCCACACTAGATCAGGCTGGCCAGAGCCTCATCCAGCCTGCTCTTAAACACCTCCAGGGATGGGGCCTCAACCACCTCCCTGGACAACCCATTCCAGGGCTTCACCACTCTCATGGTGAAGAACCTCCTCCTCACGTCCAGGAAGGGATATAGGAAGGGATGTGGAAAAACAAACAAACAAACACTCTTTCTAAGGATTAAAACAGATATAACCAAACTATACTTTTAAAGGGGAAATTGCACTGGTGTACTATATCCAGAGCATGATACTAGTCAGTAGTCTAGAAACAGCACGTCCTACTTCTATTGATTTTAAAGACACAAAAAAACCATGGCACCAAGCACCCCAGCAAGTCTCCTCCTGAACACCTCCAATGATGGTGACTCCACCACCTCCACGGGCAGCACATTCCAATGGGCAATCACTCTCTCTGTATAGAACTTCTTCCTAACATCCAGCCTAACCTTTAAGTAAAACAGAGTTTACCTAAGCAAATGTCACACAACCCACTAGGCTTGCAGGTGAATACTAGTCTCTAATTCCTCTAATGTAAAATAAGTAAATAAATAGAAATTTAATTTTTCAGAAGCCATGAAGTGACAAAACTCTGCTCTCAATGTCAGAAAAGCACTGTCCCCATATCTAATTCCCTATGTGAGAGACACTGTTTTCTGATAACAGACAGCAGTTCATAGCACTACCTATGAATTAAAAGGCTACTTATCTACATTGGAACAAAGTTTCCCTTCTAATGCAGCATGACTGGCCTATAAATAAATAAAAGCAACCACAGCATACCTCTTATGAGTTGCTTCCTACAGGTATGAAATGTCTAACTTTCCAAGACAAGCCTCTCCTCTTACCTAAACTGTATATCCAAAGGAATTTTCCTATATAGAAGTCAATAGAACTTCAATAGAAGTCCTCTTTCTACAAAATTTGCCTCCAATTAACACATTACATTCTGCACATTAAAGCTACAGTTACCAGACATTTCATTCTCTTCAAGAGGAATGATGTCATTATACCTTGCACTTCGTCCTCTTTGACTAAAAGAAGTTAAAGTTTTTTCTTGAGGAACAAGGAAGAAGCACTTCATAGAGCAGTGTATGGACTCAAGACTATTAATCTGGGTGTCCATATTCTACTTCTGATGATGTCACAAATGACATTCTACAAACAGGTCACTTTATTCCTCTCCAAACTGAACACTGATCATGACTGAAGTAATTGACAAAGCATACTTTCTAAAACCTTGAAGAAGCAAGCAGCGTGCTGTGGGTAACTGGATTACCAATGAGCAACTTAAGAACTTGTTGTTGCAGTGCTATCTACTTACATAGCATGACTGAAGAGAAGAACATGACCAGAGCTTAATCCACCGAGACAGATGCTGCTGACAGTGCTGACTGCCAGCCATTGACAAGGGGAGTGGGGAAGAGAAGGAAAACAAACACCATAATCATGGCTGTGAGAGTATATATCCCCAAGAAAGCTAACTCCACTTTTAAAGAAAAGGAAAATTCTATTCAAAATTTCAGCGATGCATTGATCCACAGAGATCCGACCTGGGGTGGGAGTGGCTGGAGAGCTGCCAAACAGAAAGGGACCTGGGGGTGCTGATTGAACAGCTGCCTAAACATGAGCCAGCAGTGTGCCCAGGAGGCCAAGAAGGCCAATAGCATCCTGGCCTGCATTAGGAATAGTGTGGCCAGCAGGAGCAGGGAAGTCATTCTGCCCCTGTACTATGCATTGGTTAGGCCACACCTTGAGTCCTGTGTCCAGTTCTGGGACCCTCAGTTTAAGAAGGACATTGAGACACTTGAACTTGTCCAGAGAAGGGCAACAAGGCTGGGGAGAGGCCTTGAGCACAAGCCCTATGAGGAGAGGCTGAGGGAGCTGGGGTTGCTTAGCCTGGAGAAGAGGAGGCTCAGAAGAGACCTTATTGCTGTCTACAACTACCTGTAGCCAGGAAGGGGTTGGTCTCTTCTCTCAAGCAACCAGCACCAGAACAAGAGGACACAGTCTCAAGCTGTGCCAGGGGAAGTTTAGGCTTGAGGTGAGGAGAAAATTCTTCACTGAGAGAGTCATTCGCCATTGGAATGTGCTGCCCAGGGAGGTGGTGGAGTCCCCATCCCGGGAGGTGTTTAAGAGGGGATTGGATGTAGCACTTGGTGTCATGGTTGAGTCATGGGGTCTGTGGTGACAGATTGGACTTGATGATCTTTGAGGTCTTTTCCAACCTTGGTGATTCTGTGATTCTGTAATTGTTAAAACCTGAGAAACAGCCTGAATTGAGAGATGACCAAAACTTTTGTTCTTGTGAGGCCACAGCTGAGTGTGAAATCTACCCACCACTTTAAAAGAAGGAAGAAAAGCAAACAGAAAATATAATGCAAGAGGAGCAAAACCAGAACATCACCACACAGTAGTATGCAAAGCCAGCACTGGTGACATTCCTGCCTTAGAACAATTTTATATTTACAATGAAAGCCTACCTCATGTACACATTTAATTAGTAAAGTTGTCAGAAGTCTGCAAGGACTGGGATCTTAGTTTCATAGTTTCAGTTAGGGTTGGAAGGGACCACAAGGATCATCTAGTTCCAACCCCCCTGCCATGGGCAGGGACACTCTACCCTAGATCAGGCTGGACAGAGCCTCATCCAGCCTGAGCTTAAACACCTCAAGGACGGGGCCTCAACCACCTCCCTGGACAACCCATTCCAGGCCTCACCACCCTCACGGTGAAGAACTTCCTCCTCATGTCCAGCCTGAATCTCCCCACCTCCAGCTTCATTCCATTCCCCTAGTCCTATCACTACCTGAGAGCCTGAAAAGTCCCTCCCCAGCCTTCTTGGAGGCCCCCTTCAGATACTGGAAGGCCACAATGAGGTCACCCCGGAGCCTTCTCTTCTCCAGACTGAACAGCTCCAACTCCTTCAGTCTGTCCTCATAGGAGAGGTGCTCCAGCCCTCTGCTCATCCTTGTGGCCCTTCTCTGGACACCTTCCAGCACCTCCATTTCAAATCTTGGAATAGGGGCTCCAGAACTGGAGGCAGTACTCCAGGTGGGGTCTCACCAGAACTGAGTAGAAGGGGAAAATCCCCTCCCTTGACCTGCTGGCCACACTCCTCTTGATGCAGCCCAGGATCTGATTGGCTTTCCAGGCTGCAAGTGCACACTGAGAGCTCCTGTTGAGCTTCTCCTCCACCAGCACCCTCAAGCCTCTCTCCTCAGGGCTGCTCTCCAGCCAGTCACTGCCCAGCCTGGATTTGTGCCTGGGATTGCCTCGACCCAGATGCAGGACCCTGCACTTGGTCTTGTTGAAGCTCATGAGGTTGGCTTGTGCCCACCTCTCCAGCCTGTCCAGGTCCCTCTGGATGGCATCCCTTCCCACCAGCGTGTCTGCTGCTCCAGAAAGTTTACAATCATGTTTTGTGAGTCACGAGGAAGAAGAAGCAAACAGATACTGTGCAAAGCCAGCCTATGAACAGTGCTTTGTAAACAACTGTCATGGATGAACATGCTACTCTTTCCTGCCTATTTTCATCACACCTCCCCCACCTTTGACTAGCTGATGAATTTGTATTTTAAGCTTACTGAAGCACACCGCTTTTTCTTCTTTTTTTGTTATGTTGCAGAGACAACCAAACAGCAATTTGTTATCTTCTCTCTAATAGGGTCTGTTTGCCAGGGCTCACAGTGGCACTGACAGTGTATAGCCTTTGCACAGGACCTTCAACTGCAGAGAGAGGATAGGTAAACAAACAAACAAAAGAGCAACACTGCCATGCAAAATGGCTAACCACTTTTTCAATTCCCTGCACATGTTTCTGTGTCCTCATGTTCAAAGAAGAAAGCAATTCCTACACATAGTGGGGGAAAAATAGAATAAACAAATGACAGGACATGTCCTGGCTTGCAAACAATCTGCGCTTTCTGGTTTTCCATCAACATTTAAACAGTGTGTGCTTTAGACCAGCAAAATCTAAACATTTACGTCTTTACAGCCCTGTTAGGCAACTTTTTCATCACTCTATAAAACTAACACGCACTTAGTGACCACAGCATACTGTACTACAAGGAAGCTACTCTGAAAACTATTCATCTAAAACAGATGCACCTATCTTTCCCCCCAGCCCCCCATAAACACAGTGACAACTATCTTTTGGTCAGTTACTTCTTTTCAACAAATCAACTCACTCACATCCCTGGATAGTCAAAAAGCAGCTGTTTGGTCAGCATGCAAAGCAGCTTTGGTGCCAAGTCTAGCCTGGCTGGCCAGCCAGGTCTCTTGCAGCATGGAAAACCTCACTGGAACAGAGGAGGCGAAGCATACTTCACCATCAGAGGGTAGGTGAGAATATTAGGCCAGCTTTTGCCATCTGCCACAAAGCTATCGAAGCAACACACTGGTTAGGCCACACCTTGAGTACTGTGCCCAGTTCTGGGCCCCTCAGTTTAGGAAAGATGTTGAGTTGCCAAAACATGTCTAGAGAAGGGCAACAAAGCTGGGGAGGGGTTTGTAGCACAAGCCCTGTGAGGAGAGGGTGAGGGAGATGGGGTTGCTTAGCCTGGAGAAAAGGAGTCTCAGGGGAGACCTTCTTGCTCTCTACAACTACCTGAAGGGAGGTTGTAGCCAGGTGGGGGTTGGTCTCTTCTCCCAGGCAACCAGCACCAGAACAAGAGGACACAGTCTCAAGCTGTACCAGGGGAGGTTTAGGCTGGATGTTAGGAGGAAGTTCTTCACAGAGAGAGATTGGCCATTGTAATGGGCTGCCCAGGGAGGTGGTGGAGTCACCATCATTGCAGGTGTTTAAGAAGAGACTGGATGGGGCGCTTGGTGCCATGGCTTAGTTGATTAGATGGTGTTGGATGATAGGTTGGAGTTGATGATCTCAAAGGTCTTTTCCAACCTGGTCTATTCTATTCTATTCTATTCTATTCTATTCTATTCTATTCATAGGGTTTGGAACACAAGCCCTATGAGGAAAGGCTGAGGGAGCTGTGGTTGCTTAGCCTGGAGGAGACTCAGGGGTGACCTCATTGCTCTCTACAACTACCTGAAGGGAGGTTGTAGACAGGCAGAGGTTGGTCTCTTCTCCCAGGCAGCCAGCACCAGAACAAAAGGACACAGTCTCAGGCTGCACCAGGGGATGTTTAGGCTGGATCTTAGGAAGAAGTTCTATACAGAGAGAGTGATTGCCCATTGGAATCGGCTACCCGTGGAGGTGGTGGAGTCACCATCATTGGAGGTGTTCAGGAGGAGACTTGATGGGGTGCTTGGTGCCATGGGTTAGTTGTTTAGGTGGGTTGGATTGGTTGATAGGTTGGACGCGATGATCTTGAAGGTCTCTTTCAACCTGGTGTATTCCATTCCATTCCATTCCATTCCATTCCATTCCATTCCATTCCATTCCATTCCATTCCATTCCATTCCATTCCATTCCATTCCATTCTTCTTAGCTGGGTGAGCTCTTCATTCACAAGCATCCACAAAGAGGTATGTCTGCCTATTCCAGTGACTACAAATGATGTGAACCGAACTGTTCTCACAGGTGTCCAATCCCAAACCAAGGGGAACACACTGGGAGGCTGGAAACTTGAGGGCAGTGAAGGAAATACCCATCAGGGGGCCATGGGAAGGCAGCCTCCATTTACATGGTGCAGGAGCAATGCAAGCCACAACTGGAGTTTGGGGGAGTGAAATGGAGTGGGGCTGAGCGAGTTTGGAAAGGTGACTCGGTAAAGAGCTGCTTGCTCTTGAGTGGCACGCTCTTTTGAGTTTGGGATATTTTATAATTTGGTTTAGATTTTTTGTGTGTTTTGTTGGGTTTTTTTTCTTCAGCTCTCCTACTGACAAAGACTGCCTTCACATGGAATTCAAGCCCACCTTGACAGATTCTGTTTATTTGTAACACAGCTATCCAACCAATGAGCATTCCTAACAATGATTCCTGTTGCTATCTGAAGTAACAGAAGTTTCTAGAACTTTGCATTAACAAGCTTCCACCCACAAGCAGGCTCATGTAATTCACAAAATTAAACAACCACCTTGCTTGACAATGCACATCTATCATCCACTATATATTAACTGCTACTGGTTTTCAGAGTTTTAAACTTAGAGGTTAGTTTGGGGTTTAAGTTTCAAATCACTTAATACACGAGACCGTATCAGGGATTATTAAACACATACACATCCCAATTTTTGCCAAGTAGATGAGACATTCCCCAATCCTTGCTATTTCAGCTTTTGTACTCCTGGTTGGGAGGCAGGACAGTTATCTACTTCCCACAAAGCAATCTTAGCATGCTGTGGCAACCGATTAGAAAGGAATGTAGGCACTTGGCCAGTGTTGCTGGCTTATACCGCAGCAGGAGCAAAAAAGAGAGGGCTTTTGTCACAGTGCTGAGGTGGAAGTTCTATACAGAGAGAGTGATTGCCCATTGGAATGGGCTGCCCGGGGAGGTGGTGGAGTCACCATCATTGGAGGTATTCGGGAGGAGACTTGATGGGGTGCTTGGTGCCATGGTTTAGTTGTTTAGGTGGGTTGGATTGGTTGATGGGTTGGACGCAATGATCTTGAAGGTCTCTTCCAACCTGGATTTATTGTATTGTATTGTATCTGGTGTCTTTCTCCTGGTTTCCCCAACATGTAGGTGCTTTTGCATGGCAGTGATGATGAGTAATATCTCCCTACAAGCAAATTCCTCAAAAGTTAATATGGAAGGGTTGAGAGAGGCAAAGAGGGAGCTGACTCCAGCACTTTGAGGTTAGAGCTGCTTCACTGAGAAATAAGACAGACGTTCACAACCACTAATACTTTTTTTCCTTAGTATATCTTTCACAACTCTGCAACGCACCTGAAAAATATTTTAAAGGAAAGGCATCAAAAAGAAAGGACTACCTGAAAACACAATACTGAATTTCTGGTTTGGTTTCAGACTAGTCAAATGAACAAAACCAAGAGACAGAGAACATCAATGACAAAACAGTCCATTTCCCTGGAAAAAACCTAATTGTCATGGGAGCTTTAAATGAGAAATTAATTTGAAATCAATTCTCCAAATAATGCTGTTGAGTTGAGTTTATGTTACCTTACTAACTGAACAAAGTAGATTAACAACCTGATTTTGACAACCATCAGAATCATAGAATCCATAAGGTTGGAAAAGACCACAAAGATCATCAAGTCCAACCTATCACCCAAGACTTCATGACTACTAAACCATGGCACCAAGTGCCACATCCAATCCCCTCTTGAACACCTCCAGGGATGGGGACTCCACCACCTCCCTGGGCAGCACATTCCAATGGCTAACAACTCTCTCTGTGAAGAACTTTCTCCTCACCTCCAGCCTAAACCTCCCATGGTGCAGCTTGAGACTTGTTCTGGTGCTGGCTGCCTGGGAGAAGAGACCAACACCCTCTGGCTACAACCATCTTTCAGGTGGTTGTAGACAGCAATAACGTCTCCCCTGAGCCTCCTCTTCTCCAGGCTAAACAATCCCAGCTCCTTCAGCCTCTCCTCATAGGGCTTGTGCTCGAGGCCTCTCACTAGCTTTGCTGCCCTTCTCTGGACATGTTCAAGTGCCTTAATGTCCTTCTTCAATTGGGGCCTAGAACTGGACACAGGACTCAAGGTGTGGCCTAACCAGTGCAGAGTACAGGGACACAATGACTTCCCTGCTCCTGTTGGCCACACTATTCCTGATGCAGGCCAGGATGCCATTAGCCTTCTTGGCCACCTGGGCACACTGCTGGCTCATGTTCAGCCAGCTGTCAACCAGTACCCCCAGGTCCCTTTCTGTTTGGCTGCTCTCCAGCCACTTTGTCCCCTGCCTGTAGCACTGCTTGGGGGTTTTGTGGCTAAAGTGCAGCACCCAGCACTTGGACTTTTTGAATGTCATCCTGTTCGATTCTGCCCATCTGTCCAGCCTGTCAAGGTCCCTCTGCAGAGCCCTTCTACCCTCTAACTGATCAGCATCTGCTCCCAACTTGGTGTCACCTGCAAATTTACTGATGATGGACTCAATGCCCTCATCCAGATTGTCAATAAAGATATTAAAGAGGATGGGGTCCAGCACTGATCCCTGGGGGACACCACTTAGTGACCTTCTGCCAGCTGGATGTGGCACCATTCACCACCACTCTCTGGGCTTAGTCTCCAGCCAGTTCCTAACCCAGCACAGAGTGCTGCTGTCCAAGCCAGGGGCTGACAGCTTGGCCAGGAGTTTGCTGTGGGGAACAGGGTCAAAGGCCTTGCTGAAGTCCAGGTAGACTACATCCACAGCCTGCCCCACTTCCACCATTAAAACCTTTATAAACCTTTCTAAATTTTAAGCTTATTCTGCGATCAGTAACAACGACAATGACCCCATAGGGGTCAGGTTGCCTACCCTAAATTACACCTGCCTAAAAATACGCAGTTTATTTAATCTTGATTGCCTTCCTATTGCAAAATGTACCTTGTCATTACCAGTTTAAGTGGTATGCTTTCCTGCAATAGCTTTCTGAACCTGACAACAATATTTACGCATGCTGAATGCACTCGATCACCATCTGATCTTTGGAATCAAGTACAAATTCTGGCCTATGCCACATACGCTTTAGTACTATTATTAAAACCCAGAATTCACCTAAGCAGATCTGACCCTTGCATAAATGGAGTGGGGATTCTCCTTCAGCATGTAATATAAATTAACTGCTGAATCTATCCAAAAAGCTTTGCCAAACTGATAAGTAAGGTATGTAACCTTTACCACAGTAATTCGTGCAGTACCATACAGTCCCCCTCCTGAAGAAATACAACAAGAACTGAATCCTTTCCAACTAGACAATTTGCAAGACCAGAATATGTACAGACAGTTTTGCTGGGGACTGAATGAAGGCTTGCGGTGGTCTGGCTGTGAAGTATTTCAAAACCTAGTGAAAAATCACTAATGGAATACCTCCTGATTTAATTCTTCCTTATTCACAGAGAAATAGCTAAAGAGATTCCCCCTCCCATAAATTTCATAAGCATTATATCAGATGTTTAAATGAAAAAATAAATCAGAACTAATAGAGCTAATTGAATCAATGATTAGTGCAGGCTCTTGTGAGTATAATGGAGTTCAAGTGGAATGCAGCAGAAAAGCCAGACGTGAAAACAAGTACTGGGGAATAAAGGCATAATGGAAAGGGTTGGAACAAAGCAAACACTGACAACAGTATGACAGCAATGCATAGTGGAGGAAGAAGTTAGATAGTGCACAGGAGTTATCTTTAAACTGATGAATAAGGTTTGTTCCTAAGGAAAATAAGAGCATTTATAATTCAGGATGTTCTCATTTTTGCAAATCCCTACTAGCACCATTAAAAATAACAAAATAAAATGTTTAAACCATCAATTACTGTGAAATACAAGTTGGGGGCTGGGCTGGTTTTGGGTTTCTTTTTGTTGTGTTTGTTTGTTTGTTTTTTTTAATGCACTTTCAAGTTTCAGCATCTTTGGTGGATTTCCCTTCACAAATATTAGTATGATTTCATGCCAAGCCTTAAATATTTCCTCAGCAGCATTGGGTTTTAGTTCTGGCCAATCTCAATGTTATCTGCACAGTTGGGTAAGGAGTTAGATGCATCTCATTCGATTATTTTGCATTCTCATACTGCTGAATGTTAGCCTTTTGTCCAACACTACTCAAACATGTAGTGCACAGACAGCTGACTAAGAGTCACCACACATGCACATTACTTTCTGTGCCAGACAGGCACTACTACACTTAAATACAGATCTTAACTTCTTGTTTTTAGTGGCAGCAGCCTGATGCCATCAAACAACGTCATGCTCCTGTAACTAAAACTCAATGCGGAGGTTCCAGCAACTCATTAACCGCATGGCCACAATTCTCCAGCCAGGCCCAAGAAGCAAGTTCACAACCAGTGGCATTTCCAGAGCAACAGCAAGGTGTGCTAATGCAGAATCGCAGAATCACAGGGGCTGGAAGGGACCTCTAAAGATCACCTAGTCCAACGGCCCTGCCAGAGCAAGATCACCTACACCAGATTACACAGGATCACACCCAGGAGAGTTTTTAATATCTCCAGAGAGGGAGGCTCCACAACCTCCCTGGGCAGCCTGTTCCAGTGCTCTGTCACCCTCACAGAGGAAAATTTTTTCTTCCTATCTATGTGAAACTTCCTATGCCTCAACTTCTACCCACTGCCCCTTGTCCTGTCATTGGGCACCACTGAGCAGAGCATGGCTCCAACCTCCCAGGACTCACCCTTTACATATTTATAAGCATTGATGAGGTCACCTCTCAGACTCCTCTTCTCTAATCTGAAAAGCCCTCAGCTCCCTCATTGTCTCCCCATGCAGAAGATGTTCCACTCCCTTAATCATCCTCATGGCTCTAAGAAGGCTGAGGCTTCCTCACCAAGAACAAACCCTAGGTGAATCCTTTCAGGTGCCTGCCTGAAGATTATGGACCCATTGCAGTGGGCATTTAAAACCACCAACTTCTTTACTTTATGGCTAGCCTGTATGGTGATCTCTTCTCTTCTTCCTTCCTTTCTCTGCCAAGGGAAGATGCCACCAAAATTATTATATTTTTAATTGTGCTAATGATAGTTAATTATAAATCTAGCTATCAATACAGAAAGGTGACAGCACACAAGTGCCTGAAGAGTGCTCTCTGTCTGAAATAGATCTGTGATGGCTGTAATTATGCAAAGGCATCAGAGAAGAGCACAAACATGTACACAGAACATCCAGAGGAGGGCCTCAAAGGGCTAGACCACCTTCCCTACAAGGACAAGCTAAGAGAGTTGTGATTGTTTAGCCTGGAGAAGAGAAGGCTCCAAGGAGACCTCATAGTGGCCTTGAAGTACTTAAAGGGAACCTACAGGAAAGCTGGAGAAAGACTCTTAATCAGGGAATGCAGTGATAGAATGAAGGGTAATGATTTCAAACTGAAAGTGGATGTATTTAGATTATGTATTAGGAAGAACCGTCACTATGAGGGTGGTGAGACACGTAAGTTCCATTCTGAAAGTCTACATTTTTAGGCGTTCTGCTGCACTGTATGCATCTTACATGTTATACACACAGAGATCAGCAGGCTAACTTAGATCTTAGGGTTATCTCCTGAGTCAGCACACGGCAGAATTCCCTCGGTAACATCTGAAAGGATAGTCATCATGCTGCTACAGGTAATGTCAAATGAGTACATCAAGACTGAAATTATTTCTACAACGAACTACTGGGACAAAACCAGAAAAAACAGCCCAACCACGACAGCTGGCCATTCTTGGCGGGGGGGGAATAAAAAATCAAAATCCAGAATTTCTTCTGCAGCAAAGTAACATGCATACTGTGTGTCTGTATACATACATATGCGAGCTCAGCCATGAAAAACAAAATCTTCATTCAGGCATTCATCACTCACAGATAACCAATAATAAAGCAAAGATAAGATATTTGGTACTATTAGTCAAATGCTTTCCAGTTACACTTGAAACTAGGCTTTTCAATCCTGCTCAAGCAGCAAATCCCATAGAAGGCAACCTGATATTTACTTTAGACTCTGTAATTCGAATAGAATAGAATAGAATAGAATAGAATAGAATAGAATAGAATAGAATAGAATAGAATAGACCAGACCAGGTTGGAAGAGATTTTCAAGATCATCGCATCCAATCTATCAACCAATCCAACCCACCTAAAGAACTAAACCATGGCACCAAGCACCCCATCAAGTCTCCTCCTGAACACCAGGGAAAATGCCAGGGAAAATGATGGAGCGGATTATCCTGGCGGCAATCACTGAGCACCTACAGGATGGCCAAGGGCTCAGGTCCAGCCAACATGGATTTAGGAAGGGCAAGTCCTGCCTCTCCAGCCTGATCTCCTTCTATGATCAGGTGACCCGCCTGGTGGATGTGGGCAGGCCTGTGGATGTGGTCTACCTGGATTTCAGCAAAGCCTTTGACACCATCCCCCACAGCAAACTGCTGGCCAAGCTGTCAGCTCGTGGCTTGGACAGCAACACTCTGTGCTGGGCTAGGAACTGGCCGGAGGGGCGGGCCCAGAGAGTGGTGGTGAATGGTGCCACATCCAGCTGGAGGCCAGTCACCAGTGGCATCCCTCAGGGATCAGTGCTGGGGCCCATCTTCTTCAATGTCTTCACTGATGATCTGGATGAGGGGATTGAGACAGCCATCAGCAAATTTGCAGATGACACCAAGTTGGGAGCAGATGTTGGTCAGTTAGAGGGCAGAAGAGCTCTGCAGAGGGACCTCGACTGACTGGACAGATGGGCAGAGTCCAAGGGGATGACATTCAACAAGTCTAAGCGCCAGGTGCTGCACTTTGGCCACAACAACCCCATGCAGAGCTACAGGCTGGGGTCAGAGTGGCTGGAGAGCTCCCAAACAGAGAAGGACCTGGGGGTGCTGATTGACAGATGCCTAAACATGAGCCAGCAGTGTGCCCAGGTGGCCAAGAAGGCCAATGGCATCCTGGCCTGCATTAGGAATAGTGTGGCCAGCAGGAGCAGGGAGGTCATTCTGTCCCTGTATTCTGCATTGGTTAGGCCACACCTTGAGTCCTGTGTCCAGTTCTGGGCCCCTCAGTTTAAGAAGGACATCGAGACAATTGAACGTGTCCAGAGAAGGGCTACAAGGCTGGGGAGAGGCCTTGAGCACAGCCCTGTGAGGAGAGGCTGAGGGAGCTGGGGTTGTTTAGCCTGGAGAAGAGAAGGCTCAGGGGTGACCTCATTGCTCTCTACAACTACCTGAAGGGTGCTTGTAGCCAGGAAGGGGTTGGTCTCTTCTCTCCAGCAACCAGCACCAGAACAAGAGGACACAGTCTCAAGGTGCACCAGGGGAAGTTTAGTTTCGAAGTGAGGAGAAAGTTCTTCACCGAGACAGTTGTTCACCATTGGAATGGGCTGCCTGGGGGGTGGTGGACTCACCGTCCCTGGAAGTATTCCAGAGGGGACTGGACATGGCACTTGGTGCCGTGGTCAGGTCATGGGGTCTGTGGTGACAGGTTGGACTCGATGATCTTCGAGGTCTCTTCCAACCTTAGCGATACTGTGATACTGTGATACCTCCAATGATGGTGACTCCAACACCTCCCCAGGCAGCCCATTCCAATGGGCAATCACTCTCTCTGTATAGAACTTCTTCCTAACGTCCAGCCTAAACCTCCCCTGGTACAGCCTGAGACTGAGACTCTGCTCTCGTAAATAAAAATAACTGACTACCACTATTATAGCTGTTCCTCTAATACAGAACAACTGTGTCAACTCTCCTAATAAGAGTACTGTGTAGTGGTAGAGTTTTGCATTGTTCTACTAACCTATTTCCTATATTTATTTTCATCAGGGGAAAAAAAAACCCATATAATATTTTAGCAAGATTAGTGTGTTATTTTCATCAAGCTATCACCAGTAGTGTAGAGAAGCATGGCTATACATGACCTAGATAGACCACAGAATCATAGAAAAATCTAGGTTGGAAGGGATCTCTGGAGATCATCTGGTCTAACTGTTCTTGAAAGTAGGGCTTTAAAATAGATATTCCAAGATTCCATCAGGTCAAACCTTGAATACTTCCAGCAAGGAAGAGTCTACCCTGCTTTAGGCAACCTATTCACAGAGTTTAATAGGTTGGGTTATTTTTTTCTTTTATATCCAGGCTTCTCATTTTGAAACAAGTAAACAAAACCAAACAAAAGCAAAAAACAAGCTGTGGTGGTTTTAGGCTATGCCTTTAACCCACCACACAAGCAGAGAAAACAAAACACCAAATAAACAATGCCTCCCCTCCCCCCCCCCCCAAAAAAAAAAACCCAACGAAAAAAACAAACCAAAAATCACAAACAGAACACTGTGAAAACTCTGCAAAGAGAAGAGCAAAAATAGAAGTAGTTTAGTACAATAGCAATTTCTTCCTCACATTTCAACACACTAACCTTATGTATCACACTGTCTAATGACTTCATACTTGGATGATGTTAAGTCTGAAATCTCTGTATGTCAGAAATTATCCAACATCAGACAGCTCTCATGTCTTAACACTAGCAATGCCACAGGAACTGACATGCATTAGAAGTTAATGTCTACAGAATACTCATTTCAAGTAACTACAGTTTATAATATGTGTAACTGCTTATTTGTTTATTATTGAAGAACTTGGCAATATCCAGCAATCCCTTTTGGTGGCTACTTCTGGCAGCATTCACAGGCACACAGGCATGCCAAGATGTCTCTGATCATGTATATACTACTACACTCATCTCTTAAGATCCCAGGCTGCCATCCCTCTATGCCTGAGATCTTCCTCTTTTCTGCTCAAGCCTTCAAGACCCACACATGCTGCCATACTGCCAGTCACACCTCCTGTCTTGCCTGCACATGTGTTAGAGGATGTAGAGTGAAGTGATACACGTAGTGGCTGAACCCAAGTCAACCAGCTGCTCTCTCATTATGCTGTGAGCAAAGCAACATACACACCAGCTATATATATGTGTATAGTCTCACACTAAAACCCTGTTCTAAGGGCAGGTTCTAACCTTCTTCATATAGTTCAGCTTAATGTCTTGAAAATATTACAGTTATTTTTAATACAATATTATGTTGAAACTAACCAACAGAGCTAGACATTTGTGGTAGTTTTAGGCTATGCCTATAAATTTTTTTCACAGACCTTGAGCAGAAAAGTAGTAACATGTACATAAATCACTACTGTGAAAAGGAAAATGAAGATAATTCTAAACAATCCCATTGGAGAGATATCTACCACAAGATCTTGTTCCCAAAACAACTTCTCTCTTCTTCACTCTGGAGAGATACTAACTTGCTTCTGCTTGATCTTGGCTGCATTGTTTTGGTATTAACATCCTCTGCTCCTTTCTCCCTTCTTTTGTACAGGGGAGTAAGGGGGGGGGCGGGAGGGGCGCAGAGAGGGAGAAGCTAGTAGCTTCCCCTGGTCAAAGGCCAGGGGGATCCTTGTGCTGTTTATCAATTGTAAATATCTGTAAATATTTTAAACACACTATATTTTGTACATATTCACTGCATTCCATTGTAGATTGTAGTTTTGCTTGTAAATACAGCTGTCATTTGCTTCCAACTGAGCTGGCCTGGCAAAGTTAATGATGGGGGGAAAATTTCAACCCACCACAACACTACTGCAGTAGGGATGGGCAATGAGCATGCTCGTCAGACAATGAAACAGACTCAGGAGTAAAACTTCATTTGATTCAACATTGGTTTAGGTCACCTAACAGCAACATCAAAGCTAGAAGTACTGAAGAAACAGAAACTTTTGCCTCATTTACTTGTCACGTACCACCTGCCAAAAGAGATCTCAACGGATGGAAAGGAAGCCAGGCATGTCGCGCTATCTGACCTTATCTGCTGGCAAGAGGCACAGTCATCGGTTGCCTTGAAGCTGCCATCTAATCAATCCAGTAAAACAGGCTTTTTTTATTACCTGTGTTAAGAGTTCAGCTTTCCTTTATAATGTACAGAAAATGGTTGCAAAGCCAGTTTCCTCCTGGCTGCCAGAAAGAAAGCAAACTGGCTTCAAGAAAGATGCAGGCCATCGAGAACCAAGAAAGGTCATTACAGAATCCTGGGTGCCTGAATCTGGGTGCTGAGTACCATTGATACACAAAGGATTGACCCAGTGCTGCAACCATCCATACAGCCAAGGTGACACATACAGGAACACTTTTTTTCAGAGTTTCTGTAGCATTTGGCCTACAATCTACTTTTGTAGAGAAAGGTATCAGGGTAATTATGTTATCTTGGGCATAGAAGCAATTTTAATTAAGTAGCAGAGGGGTTGAAACCAAGTTTGGCATTTAACTTAGTATATTCTGTTTACAAATGCTGGAGCAATGGGAAGCAGAGGGAAAAACAGGGAGGAAAAGTAATAAAAATCTACTTTTGGCCTTTGGTATATGAGGTAATAAAAAGCTATGGTGCTAGGCACTTAGCAGACTGAACAACGTGCAGATTTATTTTCTTCATATCAGCTTAACACCAGTTGTATTTGTCTCTGGCTGCTTGCTTTGATACCCAAAAGAGAAATTTTATACCAGCTCTCTTATACCAGAAAAGATTTACTTCCTGGGTAATTAGAAGAAAGAACACAGATGACACTGCTCCAAGAAAGTCAAACATAGCAGGTACTGGTTAACAAGTAACAGAGTTTATAATTGCTCTTGCTCCGGAGATGACTGGATGACAGAGCCAACTCTAGACCTCAGTACATCAGATGCTAGAGAATCACTCGTTAAGACTGCAGTTCAATCTAATTAATGATCTCAGCAGATACTACAGGAAGAATATGTTAGTCATCAAAACTGCTTTTAATAAAGGGTGAGAGTGCCCCTTCACAATCTAAGGAAAATCATGGAATCACGGAATGTTAGGGGCTGGAAGAGACCTTGAGAGATCATCTACTCCAACCCCCCTGCCAGAGAGTAGGATCACCTTTATCAGGTCACACAGGGACTCATCCAGGTGGGTCTTGAATATCTCCAGAGAGGGAGAGTCAACAACCCTGGGCAGCCTGTTCCAGTGTTCTGTCACCCTCACAGTGAAATAATTCTTCCTCCTGTTTCCATGGAACTTCCTATGCCTCAACTTCCACCCATTGCCCCTTGTCCTGTCATTGGGCTTTGCCAAGCACAGCCTGGCTCCATCCTCATGGCACTCACCCTTTACGTATTTATAGACATGAATGAGGTCACCTCTTAGCCTCCTCCAAGCTGAAGGGCCCCAGCTCCCTCAGGGCTCCCCTCATAAGGAAGATGTTCCACTCCCTTAATCATTTTTGTGGCTCTGCACTGGACCCTCTCAAGCAGTTTCCTGTCCTTGAACTGAGGGGCCCAGAACTGGACACCTTATGAGTAAGCTTGGTTTCCTATACATAACATCACAACTCCTCTACAACTATTTCGCTCCAAGAGGATGGTGGCTTTTTGAAGAACTCGTGATTTCAGCATCAAGAAATCAACACAAATTATTCTAGTGAAAAATTGCCTTAATTACCAGGTCTATTCTGAATATACATAGCTTCATATTCCACTGAGTCATACCACTTGGTTACCACAAAACCTTCAGTTGCTCACAAGTCAGATATACCTGTTTAGAAACCAAGTATATTTAGACAAGTAACAACATAAACACAAATGCACCACTGTCTCAGCATCTAATGCCAATATACTCAGTTCAATATAAACGGACACATAAACTGGGTTTACCAACTTACAACAGACTCTAAACAGCTGTGCAATTGTGGTGTTCTATTCATACTGATAAGGAGAAATAACTAAATTTTACATTACAGACCACAGTCGAGTGTGGTATTTCCCTCACACCAAAAGTAAGGATTTCACAACTAGTAAAGCCCTCCCAAAAAATAAAACTTCCCAATGAGAGAAGCAGGAATGCATTTCAGCAGCCAGGCCACGGTGAAAAACAGTGTAAATTTACCTTCATGTTATGTAATCTATTGAGATAAGGAATTAAGTCTCTAAGGAAATGGGAGGAAAGTATTCAAAGCACTCTATTCGTGCTTGAGCATTTACCAAACACAAAGCTTGTGCCAAAAGGGTAGTATCACAACAGACTACCCTCCCTTACCATTAAGTGCAAACAGTTTCAAATACAACAAGTCAAACATCCTACACTGAATGCAACTGTGTATTTGAAAACAGCCAGCTGGAGGGGGGCATCTTGGTGGTCAATTACTGTACAATAATGTATCAGAAAACCATGTTATTAATAGAAATTGTCGGTTACCATTACACTGGCAGATAGGTGTTTGTTTCACACTTTGAAGAAATGTGATGTTGCAAGCGTAGGCATTCAAGTACCACAAAAGTAAGATGCTCCTTATTCATTTCAGAGAGATATTGGATGAGGGGATTGAGACAGTCACCAGCAAATTCGCAGATGACACCAAGTTGGGAGCAGATGTTGGTCGGTTAGAGGGCAGAAGGGCCCTGCAGAGGGACCTCGACCGACTGGACAGATGGGCAGAGTCCAATATGATGGCATTCAACAAATCCAAGTGCCAGGTGCTGCACTTTGGCCACAGCAACCCCATGCAGAGCTACAGGCTGGGGTCAGAGTGGCTGGAGAGCTCCCAAACGGAGAGGGACTGGGGGTGCTGGTTGACAGCTGGCTGAACATGAGCCAGCAGTGTGCCCAGGTGGCCAAGAAGGCTAATGGCATCCTCTCCTGCATTAGGAATAGTGTGGCCAGCAGGAGCAGGAGCAGTACATTGTGCCCCTGTACTCTGCTTTGGTTAGGCCACACCTTGAGGACTGTGTCCAGTTCTGGGCCCCTCAATTTAAGAAGGACATTGAGACTCCTGAATGTGTCCAGAGAAGGGCAACAAGGCTGGGGAGAGGCCTTGAGCACAAGCCCTATGAGGAGAGGCTGAGGGAGCTGGGGTTGCTTAGCCTGGAGAAGAGAAGGCTCAGGGGGTGACCTCATTGCTGTCTACAACTACCTGAAAGGTGGTGTAGCCAGGAAGGGGTTGGTCTCTTCTCTCCAGCAACCAGCATCAGAACAAGAGGACACAGTCTCAAGCTGTGCCAGGGGAAGTTTAGGCTTGAGGTGAGGACAAAGTTCTTCACTGAGAGAGTCATTCATCATTGGAATGTGCTGCCCAGGGAGGTGGTGGAGTCACCATCCCTGGAGATGTTCAAGAGGGGATTGGACGTGGCACTTGGTGCCATGGTCTAGTCCTGAGGTCTGTGGTGACAGGTGGGACTCGATGATCTTTGAAGTCTCTTCCACCTTGGTGATACTGTGATACTGTGTGATACCTGATATACAAAATGCACTGTCTAGAAGCAAAATAGTCAATAAAGTGCTTCTTAAGAGTAAGAGTACATTCACACTCCATCAGTTATGTGGTACTTTCAGTTACAGGTATGAATGAAAAGTATAAATATTTAATCTGAAAAATAATAAATTGATATCTGCTCAGAAAAGGCATAAATCAAATGCAATCTTTCCCATTATTAAGCACTGACTCATTTCCTACCTACCATAAAAACACTGTGTTCCCCTTAATCCTGGAGCATTATCAGCTCCAGGATGCCAAATCACCAGCTCCCTTCGGGCAGGTATCTTATTCTCCAAGTGTGCATTTTCAATACAAATAGGAAGCAGACATAACAAAAGCTGGGAAAAGAAACTTACAATCCACTGAATTTAATGAACAGAAAGTTGCAATTAGAGAGCTTCTTTACTACAAGAGTAGTTCTAATACAAGGGGAAGTTCTGAAATCTCTCAGGGATTTTTGGCCACTTGCCACATCATCAGTGCGCACTGACTGGTGCAGTCCCACAGACTTGCCCTTGGCTTACGAAACTTTCTGGCAGCTACTTCAAACAAATGCGTTGCTAAGTCAAATAAATTTGGAAGCAAGAAGAATCAGTTGATGAATGTTCTCTGTTTTTTAATAAAAACCCCTCCATCGTGGCTTCAAATATAAAACCTCACACAGTTGTGTGTAGTCTGATTAAAACCTACTGTTAATTTAACAAAGCACAGCATCACAAACTTTACAATACAATAGAATACAATAAACCAGGTTGGAAGAGACCTTCAAGATCATCACATCCAACCCATCAACCAGTCCAACCCACCTAAACAACTAAACCATGGCACCAAGCACCCCATCAAGTCTCCTCCTGAACACCTCCAATGATGGTGATTCCACCACCTCCCCGGGCAGCCCATTCCAATGGGCAATCACTCTCTCTGTAGAGAACTTCTTCCTAACATCCAGCCTAAACCTCCCCTGCCACAGCTTGAGACTGTGTCCTCTTGTTCTGCTGCTGGCTGCCTGGGAGAAGAGACCAACCTCCGCCTGGCTACAACCTCCCTTCAGGTAGTTGTAGAGATCAAGAAGGTCACCCCTCAGTCTCCTCTTCTCCAGGCTAAGCAACCCCAGCTCCCTCAGCCTTTCCTCACAGGGCTTGTGTTCCAAACCCCTCACCAACTTTGTTGCCCTTCTCTGGACACCTTCCAGCAAGTCAACATCCTTCCTAAACTGAGGGGCCCAGAACTGGACACAGTACTCAAGGTGCGGCCTAACCAGTGCAGTGTACAGGGGCAGAATGACCTCCCTGCTCCTGCTGGCCACACTGTTCCTGATGCAGGCCAGGATGCCATTGGCCTTCTTGGCTGCCTGGGCAAACTGCAGGCTCATGTTCAGCCTACAATCAACCAGCACCCCCAGGTCCCTCTCTGCCTGGCCACTCTCCAGCCACTCTGACCCCAGCCTGTAGCACTGCATGGGGTTGCTGTGGCCAATGTGCAGAACCTGGCACTTGGATGTGTTCAATCTCATGCCCTTGGATTCTGCCCATCTGTCCAGCCTGTCGAGGTCCCTGTGCAAAGCCTCTCTACCCTCCAGCAGATCAACTCCTGCCCCCAGCTTGGTGTCGTCCACAAATTTACTGATGATGGACTCACTGCCCTCATCCAGATTATCAATAAAGATGTTGAGGAGCATGGGGCCCAGCACTGATCCTTGGGGCACACCACTCGTGACAGGCCGCCAGCTGGATGTGGCACCATTCACCTTCCCACATGCAAAAAGCTTCCCAAGAGTTACAGATCTGAATTCTCTCAGTGACACCTCAAACTGTATGTTTTGGAGTAGAATGGAAGGTATAACTTTCATCTACACATTATTTCATTAAATACACATATAATTTAAAGTGTTAAGTAGGTATTCAAACTCATATGTGACTAAGTTCTTTGCAAATTTTTCCAGATGTCACACAAAACAAATTACATTTACAGAAATAAACTTTGAACAAAAGGGCTTTACAAGGTCCTTATTACAGAATTCCAATGGGATATTTTCCATAAAATGATTCCCAGAAGACAGGATCTCTTTTCAATCTAATCCTGAATAATGTACAAGATCATTTTGAGAGTGGCTGATGATCTACTCAAACTAAAGTCCACCAATGAATTTCCATCAACTGAAAATTGTGGCACTATTTTTACCAGGCATTCAAGAAAGATGTGAAGATGGCAACAGCCACAACAGAGCCTGAAACTGCAACCAGGCTTACTGTATCAATCAAGCAAACAGAAAGGCAATTCTTATAAATTGCATCAGTTCATGAATGGAGAGAATCAAGATTTAAAATTGAGTTAGGCATACACAAGGATGGAAATCTTAATGAAGGAATGGAATGGAATGGAATGGAATGGAATGCAATATACCAGACCAGGTTGGAAGAGACCTTCAAGATCATCGTGTCCAACCTATCAGCCAACACTATCTAAGTCTAGAGAGCACCATGTGAAAGAGTGAACTGTCAGAGAACAAGAATTTTATCTCCTTAAAGCCTTATGACAATTAGTAAAATCCACTGACATAGTGGGCCTAAAAATAAGAAGCCAGGGCCATGATAAAACTTTGAAGTACGCCATAGTTATGGCGTTCTTCCACTCTGTAAGCCAGGATTTTATCCAAAATATTTTAAACAAGTTTCCAAGGTGCTTTAATAAATCTTTACCAATACAGGAATACCTAGAACCATGTGCAAAAACTAGAAACTGTCCCATCCTCTAACCACTGAAAACTAATCAGGACAACTTGTGCTCACCAGGTTGCTCAAAAGCACCTGTCTTTCATACAGAAAACATGGACTAACACATTCTGAAACAATTACATGAAGATAAGACAAGCTGTATTTTAGCACTCCATGTGCTAGCTGATCTTCAACTTGACCACAGAATCTTACAATTAACCAGGTTGGAAAAGACCTTTGAGATCATCAAGTCTGACCTACCACCCAACACCATCTAATCAACTAAACCACAGCACTAAGTGCCTCATCCAGTCTTATTTTAAACACTTCCAATTACAACTTGCTTTATCTACAGACTACATGTGTTATTTAGAATGTTAGCTACACATGCAAGAAGCCACTCTTTTCCAGACAAACCACTAGCATTGAAGCAACCACAGCAATCAGAAAATCCTTGCATGTGCAGAACTTCAATTACATGCCCAAGTTTGTCTACAATCAAAAGTTGTGTCTCTACCTGTACCATTATTGTCCAAGAAGTGCAGTCCTTTCCCATCTGTGTAAGAATATAAAAAGAAAAAAAAAAGAGCCCAAAACTATCAAACCAAAAAACCAAAAAACCCACATAACATGAAAAGCATTTTATACTGATACAGAGGTAGAAATAAAAGCCAACTGAGAGCACTTGGGATAAAAGTATTAAGCTTTACAACAGTCCCACCAAAACTCAGCGAAAGAGATCAGGATCTACATTCACACAACTGCAGGCAAAACAACACAAGCACAACACTACAGTACAAAAGCCCAGATGCAAACAAGTCACAGCTCAGGCTCCCGGCTTTGATTCATAAAATGCGTCATTCTGCACAGCATAACTGTATCACATAACTTGCTGGGGAAGCAGCCATGGTTACTCATCACAGTTTGGTGTTATGATCTGCTTGCTTTCCATAACACTACACACGCAAGATTAAAATCTGTCTGGGGGTGGAGGGAGAGGAAAGTGGCAAATCAGATGTCAAATTCTTACTACTTTCATACTTTAAAGTGTAAACAACATGGCATTTGACTGTAGAGTGAAATACTTGATTGTTGATTTCAGCTGCTTACAGCCGTCCTTTTTCCAAAGCTATTTTGTAAACTCACGTTTAGGCTAAAAAAAACAAACAAGAACAATGGGTTAATAGTGTAAATAATAAATGACTTAGACAAGTTTTCTCCTTCTTACTACACAAAAAAAAAAAAAGAGGAAATGTTGGTTTTACTTTGTGCACAGGGTATGTTTTATTTTAAATGTAAAAACACACTGTTGAGGCATCCAGCCTTGG
The DNA here is from genome assembly GCA_015227895.2 of Colaptes auratus. Taxonomy (NCBI): domain Eukaryota; kingdom Metazoa; phylum Chordata; class Aves; order Piciformes; family Picidae; genus Colaptes; species Colaptes auratus. The sequence continues at coordinate 8,751,936 of CM037636.1, forward strand.
TTAATAACACTGGTATCTGTCAGAATCAATAAAATGTAAGTTACTACCAAGCTACTGGAACTGTATTTGCCAGCTATAATGACTGAAGCTTTTTATGATTCCACAACAATTTTACAATTGTTTCTCTCTCAAAAAATAACAAATTGAAGCACAAGTTAGTACTGTCCACCTTACCATTTCAGAAACTAAACCTTTCAGTTTGCTTGAAAGGTTATGTGAATGTAAAAGAACAGTACACAATTACTTTCCCACTACATTAATAATAGAAGAGCAAGGCAAAGTTAGAATAACTTTATGTACATCCAGCTTTCTTCTTCTTGTAGAGAACTTGAAAACATCTTGACCATGTTTTCACCTCAATGATGAAAAACCTCTTCAACCTCTTATAAAACTTTACCACCCACTGTGATAACAGACATGGACAGGATTGAATTAAGGACTGGCTTTCACTCCCCTTTGTCATTAATTTCTGTGAGCAACATCACTAAATCTTAGTGGAGAAGTTCTAAAAAGAAAAACAAAGGATCACTATAGAATCATAGAATCAATAAGGTTGGAAAAGACCTCAAAGATCATCAAGTCCAACCTGTCACCCACGACCTCATGACTACTAAACCATGGCTTCAAGGGCCACAAGCACTGGTAAGTTACTACCTTAGTACTACACAGTATTAAGAATAACTATTCAATAAACTTCAGAGTGCACAAGGTACAAGGCTGAATTAGTAAGATAAAAGCTGGTTGTTAATAAAGATAATAGAAAGCAGGTGACTGTGACAAGGACTATTAAATTTCCTCTTGAAAGGTACTGAATTGCTCAATACAAACAAGCATGCAGCATGCTACTTCATGTGTATTTCTACTTTATGATGGAAGGATAAGAATCCGTATCACTTTTGGCAAAGCAACACCTTTCAAAAAGCCCCAAATTCCTTCTGCTAGAGGAAGAAGAGTTCCTCTCATTCCAGGTTCTGAAAAACACACTTTCCTCAGCAGGGCTTTTAGTGATCCTACTTCAAAGCTTGGGACATTCTTCCTCTCTCTCCTCCTCATCATACACTGCTGTAAGTGCTTGTATGAAACCTAAACTTGCAAAGAAAGGGAATTGATGATGTTACAGCTGATAGAGCAGATTAACATAAGCCTGTACCATGTGCAAGCTTCACTCTTTCTTGCAATCTCTGTTTTGTCTGTAAAACTGTATTACTTGGCTACTGTTCTTTAATCTCCATATTGAAGAAGCTTGCAGAAGTTTATCAGGGGAACCTAGTCACAAAACTCAAATGAGCCCAATCCTCATGATTTTCCTTGCAAACAGGAAATTAGGATAATATGCTGGCTTCAGACTAAGGGCCATATAGTCTGCAGATATCCATTGCATTCTTTATGCAATGCTGTTCACAATGAAGATTCTTGGAGAGAAGAACTCCATTAAGATGCATGCTGAGATGAGATAGCAAGACCACGTGAGAAGGCCCTCAAACTGTGAAGTGTGCCAGCCATAGCTAAAGGAACAGTGGAAAAATTCACAGAGTCATAGAATGTTAGGGGCTGGAAGGGACCTCAAATATTATCTAGTATAAATCCCCTGCCAGAGCAGGATCACCTAGAGCAGATCACACAGGAATGCATCTAGGCGGGTTTTGAGTATCTCCAGACTATGAGATTCCACAGCTCCCCTGGGCAGCCTGTTCCACTGTTCCATCACCCTCACACAGTGAAAAAAGAATTTCCTCATATTTCCATAGAATTTCCTATGCTTCAACTTCCACTCATTGCCCCTTGTCCTGTCATCAGGCATCACCAAGCAGAGCCTGGTTCCATCCTCTTGGTACTCACCCTTTAAATATTTATAAACATTAATGAGGTCAACCCTCAGGGTCCTCTTCTCGACGCTAAAGAGACACAGCTCCCTCAGTCTCACCTCCCTTAATTATTTTTCTGGCTCTGCAATGGACTCTTCCAAGCAGTTCCCTGTTGTTCTTGAACTGAGGGGCCCAGGACTGGACACAGTATTTGAGATGAAGCTTCACCAGGGCAGAGTAGAGGGGGAAGGAGAACCTCTCTTGAGGTACTAACCACAGCCCTCCTAATACACCCCAGAATGACATTGGCCTTCTTGGCCACAAGAGCACATTGCAGGCTCATGGTCATCCTTCCATCCACTAGGACCCCCAGGTCCTTTGCCCCTTTGCTGCTCTCCAGCAGGTCAGTCCCCCACCTATACTGATACATGGGTTTGTTCTTTCCTGGGTGCAAGACTGTACACTAGCCCTTGATGAATTTCATTAAATTTCTCCCTGCCTAGCTCTCCCTGCCTGTCCAAGTTTCACTGAATGGCAGCACAACCCTCTGGTGTGTCAGCCACTCCACCAAGTTTTGTATCATCAGCAAACTTGCTGACAGTGCACTCATCCAGGTCATGGATGAATATACGAATAGTACTGATCCCAGTACAAACCCCTGAGGGACTCCACTAGATACAGGTCTCCATCTATACTCTGTCCCATTGACCACAGCTCTCTGACTTCTTTCCTCTATCTTTCCCATTTCTTTTTTCTTCCTGGAAACTGGTTTTAAAATACCTCACATCTCATTGAGGAGTGCCAGGTGGAGAATCTATAATCCAAACGCATGCCCAGAGCCCAGATTTTGTTGGACTTCTCCAACTTGCAAGACAAGAACACAGGGAACTCACTAGATGAGCAGCAATACAGCAGTGCACCAAGCACCAATGAGGTTCTGAAATTTCTGCTGACTTTCCTAGCCCAGCAGATATGAACCCTTTGCTGCCATCACTCATAAGCAATGTTTAGAAATCTAAAACACAAAACCTAACAGATAGACATGACCGGACTTCAGCACCACAGCAAATGAATTGTGCAAGGAAGCATCAACATTTTCCTTAAAGAGAATTTTGAATGCAGTTTGCCAACAGGAGGAGAAATTAAGTCCACAACTGTTTTCTGTACTATTTGATTTCCTAGCACTTCATGAAGTATTCTTCTATGCAGGGATACTAAAAGAAGAATAAAAGGAATACAAAGTCCCATACAGGACACATGACTAAGTTTCATATTACAATGTTAATAATAGAAGGAAGAACCCAATAAAGTTCACTACATGCTGATATGAAGGCAACAATATCTTAGGCTATGGGAAGACTAGAATAATTAATTCAAGATAAGTCAGGATAGAACTGGCAGCACATCTGCTACTCCACTCCAAATGCCTTTGTGCCTGCTCTTTTCCCTCAGTAAACATCCTGAGAGAAGAGTAACTTACCTCCCATTAATTCACACTTGTCACGAGGTAAGACCATAAACACAGTTTGATTTTTAGTCCTTGTAACAAGAAAACATGATAGCTCATGAAAGCATCTAACTCCAAAACAAAACTGTAGGCACTGATCCTAACACCTCCACACAACTCGGACTAAATTGGCTAAACCTTGCTTTTCCTGTGCCCTTAAGGGACAACGCCAGTTCAGAATTCCTTGTTGACTGATTGATCTGGAAAGCTTCCTACCCAACTGACATCCATCCCATATTTCAGCCCAAGGTATCCAATGCTTCATCAGAGACTGAAATGTCATGGTTATGGATTCTCATCAGACAGACACCTGCAAGCTGGATACACTAGTGGTCATCACTGTTTTTTGATCACTGTCCCTGGAGGTGTTCAAAAAAGGAATGGATGGGGTACTTGGAGCCACGGTTTAGTTGTCAGGTGGTGTTAGGTAATAGGTTGGACTTGATCTCTGAGGTCTTTTCCAACCTGGTTGATTCTGTGATTCTGTTGTGCCAAACCAGTCTTGTTGATTAACCTCATGCACTATAGAATTAAAATACACATTGCACTGCTACAGATTGGTAACCAGAAGATAAGAGAAGCCAACACTTCAGACTAACACCAGCTAAGAGGAGGAGTATTACTCTAGCCTGCTGAGGCCATGCCTGGAACATTCTGTCCAGTTCTGGGCTCCCAGTGCAAGAGGGACAGCGAGTTCCTGGAGAGAGTCAAATAGAGGGCCATGAGGATGATTAGGAGACTGGATCATCTCCCTTACCAGGAGAAATGGAGAGACCTTGGGCTCCTCAGCCTGGAAAAAAAGAAGACTGAGAGGGGATCTTATAAATGCATATAAATATTTAAAGGGTGGAGGTCAATATTATGGGGCCAAGTTCTTCTCAGTGGTGGCCAGTGATAGGACAAAGGGCAGTGGGTACAAACTAGAACACAGGAGGTTTTACTTGAACTTAAGGAGAAACTACTTTGAGGGTGACAGAGCACTGAACTGTCTGCCCAGAAAGGTAGTGGAGTTTCCTCTGGAGACACTGAATACCTGCCTGGATGCATTCCTGTGCAGTCTGATCTAGATGCACCTGTGTTAGAGCAGGGGGTTGAACTAGATGATCTCCAGAGGTCCCTTCCAATCCCTACTATCTTATGATTAAAATATTTGTTTTGCTTAGTATCCTTGAAACTGTAGTTTTGGGCAAACAACTGAACAATGCCATTCTCTTGCTTTTGCACTTCAGTTCAAAGTTTTCAGTAGATGACAGTACAATACAATAAACCAGGTTGGAAGAGACCTTCAAGATCATCACATCCAACCCATCAACCAATCCAACCCACCTAAACAACTAGACCATGGCACCAAGCACCCCATCAAGTCTCCTCCTGAACACCTCCAATGAAGGTGACTCCACCACCTCCCCAGGCAGCCCATTCCAATGGGCAATCACTCTCTCTGTATAGAACTTCTTCCTAACATCCAGCCTAATGACAACGCGCTGTTGCTTCTGACAGCAACCAGTTCTCAACTTCATGGTTACAAAGTCTATGGAATTGTTTCTCATTGAAAAGGAAAAAAAAAAGAAAAAAGAAACAGAACAAAACACAAACTTCCTACAAAACTTAGAATGCACATTTACCATATCTAAAATAGTATACTTGGTAACAATGGTCCTCACCACCATTAAGCTTTAGTTTACTTTTAATTGCTTGAGTAGTAATGAACAAATAGCCCCATGTATAGCTGCCAGCCAGGCAAATATTATTTGTGAATACACAAGGTGACAAAATAAAAAGCTTCACACTGTTTCTGTATTTAGCCCACCTTGGAGATTTAATCCTAATGGCTTCTGCATACAACGCTGTCAGTGTGGTACCTACATAAGGTTACTCTTTCAGTCTGTGTGAAGCTATCATTTACTTATCAGTACAAAAAGTAGGACACAGCTGAGAAATATGTGGAGAATCATAATGCTATTATAAAAACTCTTTAGAAATTCATTGGTATTTTAGACCACTGTAGTGGATGAAAACAAGGTTTATCATGTAACAAGTCATAAACATATGCAAGAAGGTGGTGTTACTACCACACTAATGTTTTCATGATCATCTTCTGCATTAGTTAATATTACACCAGTAAGACAAATTGATAATTAAGAAGAGCTATGGAGCTTACTGATAGGCAATTAAATTACAAAGTTCACTTAACTGTGGTCTTATTATGATCTTGGATTGTACTAGAAATGTTTTGGAGGCATAGGGGTAAAAAGTTAAGTATTGTACAGTACATCATGTCACCATGATATCACCCAAAATTTCTGTCCTGAAATCATGAACTATCCCAGTTTTGGAATGTGTGAAGAAAGATGATAACTGGACAGACTAAATGCTTATTGTATCACAAAGAGAGGTAATAAGTGTTAAGCTGTTTTTTCCAGGAATCTACTGTCAGCAATACTTGTGTTTAATGGAACAAAATTAATCTTATCAGCACAAATTGATTCTTCAAATGAACGCTTCGCTTAAGTGTACTTAGAATATGTGGACTATTACATTTTTTCTTATGAACTAAAACCAAAGGTGTATTAGACATTTGCCACCAAGATCAGATTAGCCATCAGACATTGTCGGAGGATGTCAGCATTGTAAAAATTCAGCATTTGTATTTCATTCACAAGTTTTTTTCAGACATAGTAGTGAAGATGACCTTTCTTCCCCACATTCCTGTTTGCTAACAGTTCTTTTGTGATCAAACTGCCCAGGTAATTCGGGACAATTTGCTGCTTCTGCAGATTAGCTTCACACAAATTTATGAGGAGGGGAGGGGAAGTGTGCAAGTGTAATACCTCTTCAAACTCCGTAAGCATCTACACCTACACATCTAAACTCAGGTTTTATATATAATTTTTCCATGCAATACTGTGCAAAATTAGTACTTCAGTAATACATGTATTTCTGTCAAAAGAGCAGTTTTGCACGATCAAGGAAGCAGTGCCGCTGTTCAGTATTACCAAAGCACTAATTTCTTCTTATTTCTATTACATAGGTACTAGAGCAGTAGCAATTTGTATGACAAGCTGTCCAGCCACGACAGAAACAACCCTTCTAGCAGGGGAAACGAAACAAAACAAAACAAGGCAACGAGCCACTGAAGGAGAGGCTGACTAATTCTGTGTAAAACTCTGTAAGGAGAGAAATGAGAAGTGCTTTGGGACAAACGGGAATTTTGTATCAAAAGAAGTATCACTTTTTAAAGGTGCCCTTGCATTTGTTTCACAACGCCAGCAAGCTAACTTGTTTTCACACTTCGTAGATATACCTGTATTATCTATATGCTAGAAAGATTGCTGATACGGATATATTATGCATTTTAAAGTTTTATACCGCCACACTCCAAGTCGGCACTCAAAATGCTGACAGTAACCCCTGTGGAGACCTGGCAGCCCTCGAGGCGAAGTGGCTCCTGACACAGCACCAGAGATTAGTTATCTCTGGGCTTGGCGTTTTGATCGCTCGGCAAAGCCGTGCCCAGGCACCGTCCGTCCGAGCGGGCAGGGGCCGGGCCGCTCCCGCAGCACTTTGCTCCTAAACCCACCTAAAGCATTCGGTACTCGGACGAGTTCCGAAAACCTCTTAGGAGAGGTGCTTCGACAGCGATCTAGGGAAGAAAAGGTCAGAGAACAGCCAAACCACCCCACAGTAAGAGGCAGCAAAGACAGGGCAGAGCAAGCGGGAGAGGACGGCACCTTCCTCACTCCCTTCCCGGTGACTCGGCGGCGTCCACCTGTCCATCCGCCGGACCCTCACACTTTGCTGAAATCGCAAGGTGCGGAGCGGAACAGAAAACAGAGGGAGCCCGAGGAGCGCAGCCGTGCCGCGCCCCGGGGCGCCCCGATCCGCCCGCTCCCCGCCGGTACGGCGGACTACAGGCTAACAGTCAGCCTGGCACCGCCGCTCACCTTCCCAATTGCTTTCGCACTCGCACCCCGCTCCAGCCCCGCCAGCTGCCGGAACAGCCGTCGCCCCTGCCGCCGCCGCTCTCCCGCGAGATCAGCGGCCAGCCCAGCACCGGCGCGGGGCCAGCTGCCCGCCAGGGCCCTCCGCCGGCCGGCCGAAGAGGAGCAGAGAAGGGGGCGGCCCGGGCAGCACTGCCGCCCCCACCTCCTGGAGGCGCCCTGGCGGCGCCAACTTTTCCCCACAGCCCGGCTTCCGCGCTCCGAGACGCTCTCGCTACCGCCGCCCCGCCCGTTACCTGCCGCGCCGCCCCGCGCCGCTGCTGCCGCCCCGCTCCCCCAGGTGGCGCAGAAGACCGTTGCGGCCGCCGCCGCCGCACAGACCGAGGCGAGCAGGTGCGGAGAGCGGGATCACAGAGCCGACCCCGCACCCGCCGCCGGCTCCTGCGCCTGGGCAGGGCGGGGCGGCGAGGAGCGAGAGAGCCCGCCCGTCCGCACGCGCCCCCTAGCGGGGCCACCGGCCGGGCCCTGCCGTCCCTCCACGCCAACTCGCCGCTTCGGCTTCGTTCGGATCCCTTCGTCACTTTCCGCCGCTTCCGGAAAGGGGAATGGGCGAAGCGGGGCGAGGTTGGGAGCGTGCTTGGTAGAGGAGTTACTCTGGAGTGGCCCTTCCTGCGCACGCCTTGCTGCCCCATGGCAGGGGCTGGCTGGCTGGCTGGCTGGCGGGCGGGCACCTGTCCCCACGTTGCGGGGCTGCCCGGGCGGCGGCTGGAGCGGTTCTTATCGTGTCCCTGCCCCGGTGGGAGGAGAGGGGAGAGCAGGGTCCGGCCCGGACCTGTTGTCGGAGGTGCCTGGCGTGCGGGCTGTGCTGCCTGGCTACGGAGCATGTCGGGGGTTTAGAGCGCGGCGCTGGGAGCACCCCATCCCAGCCGCCTGAGGCCCAGGCCGGCGGCCTGACACTGCCGTGGTGTAGGCCGGCGTTGTTGCCTGAGTTAGTAACGAGGCAAACACACACGTAAGTGAAGTATCATCAAGGCAGTTCATAGCACGCCCAGCCTGCTTGCTTCTCTTGAGCCTGGCCGTCGGTGAGGGCAGGGACTGGGGTCCCCAGACGATATGGGGAGATACGCCCTGCCTTCTGCTCTCCTTGCCTTCCTGCTTCTTGCAAGGCATGCCCAGCACCGTGTGGAGAGATTATCTCGGGTCTTAGAAGCAGCATAACTGTGTCAGAGAACTTTACACCCATGCTAATTAACTGAGCTTTGCAGCAGTGCTAATAGCTGAGCAGAATTCCTCAATGGCCAAGCAATTTAGTCTTATGTTTCTCTCCATGGCAAAACTGGTTAAAGAAATTTCCAGATGCTTGTTCCAGCCCTTGCGGCGCAGTTGTGCTAATGCAACTATAAATGAGATCTGAAACAGTCCAGGTACTAAAAAAACTCCAAATCGTGACACTTGGATATTATTTTTATGATCTGTTTTGCCCCCTGCCTCCAGGTGTTTCTGTTAATGCAAATGCAGGGGTAAAAGCAGGGGGAGAGTGAACTGCTGTGCCAGAAACGTTGTGCAAGAAGCACAGATCCAGAGAAGAACAGACTTGCCAGAGAATAACATCACAGATTATTTCTTGGGGTGGCTCTTCTGTTTCAAACCCCAAAATCACACTTTCCAAACTGAGTTTAGGGATCTCACTGCTACGTCACATACAGGCCTGCAGTGGATACATGTCTTTCCTAAATTCAACGTGGCTCTTGTGGTCTGCATGCTCTGCACTGCTTGCCTACTTGGACATTCTTTAGTATGTCATTTTGCTGGCCAGTTTGGGTGATTTGAAGGCAGCAACTGAAGATGCAGTGAAGGCAGAGGAATGGGAAGCAGTTTGTGCATGTCTACATAGTACTGCCTATATTAATTTGATTACTGGGAGGAGCATAACTATGTCACATTTTCCCACGACGGACAGACAATGCATGTTACTGTTCAACATGGTTCTGCAGGGTGTTTCAGATACCCTGCAGGTTCCTTTCTACAGTTCTATCTTATGCTCATATGTTCATTATGTTCATTAATCATAAAATCACAGAGTCAATAAGGTTGGAAGAGACCTCAAAGATCATCAAGTCCAACCTGTCACCCAAGATCTCATGACTTCCAAACCATGGCCTACACTGAGAAGCAATCTATCTGAAAGACATGATTGAGGACACCATCTAATAATCTAATCCCTCTTTATTTATAAAAGGTACATAGACTTAATATCCTACACATCTAAATCCTAATGAAATATTCAAAGTCAGTAGGCTTGATTCTAATTAAGGATTTTGAGACCAGAAATAGGTTAATTTGTTAACTCCAATGTTCCTTCAGAATGTGAGAATATTTAACTCCAGAGTGATGGAGTTCACCAAAAAACACTGGTACTGTCATCACAGGTCAGCCCATTGGGTCATTGTGTTTCTATCAGAGCCTATCCTAGTTAATGAGTGAGGATTAGACCCCTCTAACACTTAGTATGCCATGGAGGAAAGTTAAACTTCCTTTAAACTTATACTCTGTGTTTTTCCAAACAGTCTTAAGTAATTTGTAAGAATAGTCCATGACCTCTTCTTTAGAGGTGTGCAGTAAATGTGCTACATAACAGTTTAAATTATAAATGGCCAAGGGCCAAGCTGCTACTCTCCCTATTCAAGGTTGCTGTGGCTTGCTATCCACATTGTCCCATGTAAATCCATAGCAGCATTAATGTAGTGACAGGATGGCCAATACATGCTAATTAATCATAGTAGGCCTGATAACTTTTAGAGATGAAATATGAGTCCATTAGGCATTTGATTTAGCTGTTCATTTCCTGTGTTTCCATTAGGACTAAAGCTGTGCATCAGAATTCATACTGATGGTGTGTGAAGGAAATATGTAATCTCAGTCTTCCCATATGTTAAAGCTATTACCTGTTGTAGCAAGTACTGTCAGTCATTACAGTGAAGAGTATCCCCTGCTCTGTTGACTGGGAGTTGCAGATTTAATGGGAACAAACAACAGGTTGTGTTACACACAATTAATTGCAGCTCTGAAATTCTGTTCTTGGAAAGTGCTTTCCAAAATTCCTTGGTCATATGGAAAGGCAGAGGCTTATAGACTGATTGGGATGAAAGAAAAGAAGCAACATAATAGCTATGATTGCCACAAAAGGATACCATAGGAGTGCTATGAGTGCTCTCACTGATAGATGATGTTTCTCACCAAATGTGGTATCAGCTAATAACAAAAATAGCTGTGTTTCAAAAACACTTCTATATGCAAATGTTCCTACACATCCAACTTGTTACAAACATGCTACATTAAATAAATTACTTCATTACCTGTAAGTAATTTTCCTGTCACGTAATCAAAAATGTGGACAAAATTAAACATTAAAATAATAGCCTGGAATTAAATAAATAAATAAATGAAGTGGGGTAGGGGTGGGGTGGTGGAATTCCACCACTCCCCTCCAAAAGAAAAACAGGATAAAGGTTGTCTCTGTTAATTTCACCTTCTGTGGCAGAGGTATTATTCTTTTCTGCACTGCATACACACTTTTTTTTTTTTTTCAGGTTTTCTCCCATTCACTGCACATCACAATGGCTGCCTTGAGCATGCAGCTGAGGCATCTGGGACACTTAATTTTTTCCCACTTCTTCTTCCTGCATGTGTCTATTCATGTTTCTGAGCACTTTAAAAATAATAACAAAACACCCTCACAGCTTCAGCCTCGTTCAGTTTACTCAAACAAAAAGAATTCACACAAATACAGATCAGAGGGAAGAAGTCCTGCTGGAGTGACTCCCTCCACCTTACCCAGAAGTGCTGCCACAGTAGCAATTTCTGTAGCCACCTAATCAGAGTCAGGTACTGATTAAAACTAGGAAGGGGGAAAAAATGTGGATATTGTTACTTTTAATATAGATAAGGTATCCAGTTAGGTTAACTTTTAGTGATATGAGGAACAGTGTAGCACTGTAAAAAATTGAGGAAGAAGAGAAGGCTGCTTATTTGAGCTGCACAGACAGGTAGCTTATATTGCCACTTTACAAGTACATGAAACCACAGTGATTTCACAGCTTGGCCTGGCTTGCTTTTCTCATATTAGTAGCCAGGGAAAGATTAGCTGGAAAAAATCCTGATCACTGCTAGGCTGTGACTTAGATGTAGGAAAGCACAGAGCATGTTCTAAGACATAGGCTGATTCTTTTACACTTTGCATCTGGTTTGGCACAACTTAGAGGAAAGAAAATCTGAATAGCTGATTTAGCAAGCAAGTCTAATGAGGAAAAGTTAAAGATTTGAACAGGCTGAGGGTGGCCATATAAAACAATTGTCTTCAGTCATGTACGGCTTCCCATGTGGCTGGGATGAAGTACAAACAGCTTCATTCAAAGGAAAGATTATAATTGCACGTTAGAACAGATCTTTCTAGATACAAGCCAAACTACCCAGGCAAATGGAAGAATCTTTTTCACTGCATGTTTCAAGTGTACTTTAAGTAATGTATTGTATCTAGGGTTGATCCCTTATTGGAGAGAGTGAAGAAAAAGGCAGAACCCAGCACTTAGATGTGCTCAATCTCATGCCCTTGGACTCTGCCATCTGTCCATACTGTCAAGGTCCCTCTGCAGAGCTCTCCTACCCTCTAACAGATCAATACCTGCCCCCAGCTTGGTGTTGTCTGCAAACTTACTGATGATACACTCAATCCCCCATCCAGATCATCGATAAAGATATTAAGAGCATGGAGCCCAGCCCTGATCCCTGGGGGACACCACTGGTGCCTGGCTGCCAGCTGGATGTGGCACCATTCACCACCACTCTCTGGGCTCGGCCTCCAGCCAGTTCCTAACCCAGCACAGAGTGCTGCTGTCCAAGCCACGGAATGCCAGCTTGGCCAGGAGCTTGCTGTGCGGGACGGTGTCCAAGGCCTTGCTGAAGTCCTGGTAGACTACATCCACAGCCTGCCCCACATTACATTAATTTATGTGCTTGCACAGTCTTCAGGGGTTTTTTTCCTCCCACACTTTGGCTGCAATATCAGAACTGTCAATACTTATCTAGAGGCATATATGAAGCATGTTGTGTTATGTGCTAATTTGTGGAAAACCATCATGAGGCATGGCTTAGAGTGGATGGATACATGAGAAAAATTGACACTGGGGCTGTCCCTGCAATGTTGCATTTAGTCTTAAGCAGTGAAAATGCACCAGGCTGTAAAAATGTATTTCTAAGGCAAACACTGAAAATACAATGAATTCAATCATTTAAACTTAGGCAGACTGATGTATATGTTGCTGAGAATTAGTCTGCCTATGCACATATAGAAAATTGAATAATCTTTTTTATCTCTACTTTGATCATCTGATCAGTAGTATAGTGATATATGTTTACATTAAAATTGGCCTTTCTATCACTTAGAAGTACCACACCTCAAATTGTCTTTTGGCTTTGTCTTCCTTTACTCCTCCAATGGTCTCCCAATGATTTCCTCTTATCAGCTATATATCGTATATCATAGTATCATAGAATCAGTCAGGGTTGGAAGGGCCCACAAGGATCATCTAGTTCCAACCACCCTGCCATGGGCAGGGACACCCTACACTACATCAGGCTGGCCAGAGCCTCATCCAGCCTGGGCTTAAACACTTCC
>CM037636.1:8765362-8929631 GCA_015227895.2 Colaptes auratus
ACATTGGCCTGTGCTTCTATCTTCAAATATTCCAAAGGAAGATTTCCTATGGGAAGAACTATCACTATATAAATTCGTGGGTGGTACTTAAGGGATGATACCCAGGCTAAAAGACTTCTCTAATTTAGAGCCCAGTTTCGGACATGCTGAACACAATTCTACCTGAAGTTACAGATAGGTGTTAGTGGTCAATACCTCTGGAACAAGAACCATAGTTTTTAACAAACCTCATTTTGTCTCAAGCGTGTTGTCCGAATTAGGCTGAGAGTAGTTTGGAAGTGCATTTCAGTGTGTTTTTCTGCAAATATTGCAGCAAAGTGGTGGTAAAATATGTTTATTTATATCTTAACTTCATGCTTGTGAGTATCTGACTTTAATAAAATTCATTTTTAAATGGACTTCAAACTTTATGTAACTAAAGGCATCTTTCTTCACAGTATGAATAGTGGGTCTTGGTCTGATACACCATAAAGAGATGAAGGATGAGCTGTAAAATACTGTGGGAAATATTGATTGGTTGGTTTGTTCATACTGTGATGGCTAAACTGGATAAGTACTAGTGCAGCTGGTGCAGAAACTTGAATTTCTTTTGTCTCACTGCACTTGCAGCATGGTCTAGGACAAAGCTTTAAATAAGAGGCCGAAGCCTTTGTGCTCTATGTGCTGAAGTCTCTGAACCCCAAAGGTCTAGCTGTAATCATAACTTTGAGAATACTCTCTTAATGCTTATAAATGTAATTTTTATTTTTTGTGGTATGCTTTAACTGAAGAGTTTCACATCTGTCTGGGATGTTTTAAGAAATCAGCAATGATTTCTGGTATTTGAAACCGAGCTTGAAATATGCTGAAAGCACAGTTCTTGCAGAGACTTTTCAGTGATTAATTACAATACAGTCAAGCCGTGGCCTGTGGACAAGGGACATCTGGTGAAGCCTTGGCTGATCTGACAGTAGATTGCATTGTGAGTGTAAATAGTTTTTGGACTAATTATGTAGTCATTATGCCTTTCTCAGTTTATGTACTTGTGATGGGTTTGGCCATCGTGACAAAAAATCCCGCACTTTAGACAAGGACTCTGGAACGTTCACTTCCGGTGAGAAATTACTTGCGGACTCATTATGTTTATTGTCTAAGGCTCCTTGTAATAGGAAAATCTCTTTAGGTACAGAGCAGTGTACCTCAGTATCTTTGTATATTCCAGCTGAAACTATTAGAAACGCAAGAAGAGATCTTGAAACAAGTCAACAACACAAAAAAAAGAAATCAAACTGGCTTTTTTTCCCCATTCTCTTCTAGTTATATATCTGTGAATTCATTTATGTACTGAGAAATGGAATGGCTAGATAGCTTCAAGACAATTCTAGCTTTCAAAAAGCAAATAGAAAATCATATCTGTGAAGCTGAACCAATCCTACAGCAAAGGGAAAAAAACAATCCATATTGCCAAGTATACAGCTATATTGTCTTTTTTATTGTCATCTGTCCTGTGCGTAAGCAAAATGTCACCCCTGCAATCTGGTGGCATTCTCTGTCCACTCTGAAGACGAAAGGGTAGGAAAGATGCAGGGCAAACGAAGGCCAAGCTGCTGTAGATGTCGATGTCTTCTGAGTGGCAAAATACTTTGGTGCTTTATATTTGTAAAGTGACAGCTCACAGACTGAAAACCAGAGAGAGTAATCATGCACAAAACACAGGAAATCCATTGAATTTTCTAATGAAATCAGAAGTCCTGACACTTGCTGGAAAAATAGTTTCAGTTGATGCAGCCTTTTGAGCATAAGGACACCATCTGCCGCTCTTCTCTTCTGCAGCTGACCCTGGCCTCCACTTCTCTTGAAGCATGAAACCATCCGACTTGGGCAGGTTCCAGCTGCAGCATTGATGGGCACTTCATGAAGGAGGGATTCTGTGGATTGGGTTCATTTGGGATGTATCTCTGTCGCTCTGATTCCTTGTGTGTGGCAGGTTTACAACACAGTGGAATTTTCCATAGCAATGGGGCCCAGCTTTGGCCTTCCCATGACAGCCCTCCAGTGCTCTGCTGCACAAGTCAGTGCAGAATGATTTGCTACGTGTGTGGTTTTACAGTTTACCTGCTGCACTCCTTTCTTTCCTGGCACAAAACCCAGCTGAGGGTCTGCAGAGGCACCAATTTGGATGGAATAGGTTCTAAAAGAATATAACAAATTTACTACCTGTTTGTGATAGTAGCACATATAACATTCTATGTGCTTCTAGAGGCAATTGGAAGTGGATGATCTTGCTTTGTATAGAAAATCTCTACAAATATTTCTCTTCTGCAAAGAATTCTTTTTTCCTTAGATCTTCAAGTCTTAAACTTCTGTATGCCTAGATTTATGATGCCCTGCTACTGTATTTATTAAGAGTGTTGGTTAGTTGCAGGTAGTACAGAGTTTTAACAATGAATGCAATCACTGATGCACTGTTCAGATATGACAAAAACTCTATAAAATCCTTTTGACCTTCATGTTACTCACAAATACAGCACCCTTGTACTACATTAGATTTTAGAGATACCCAGGGCATATACATTTAAAATTGTGTAGCTAGTCTGGGAGAAACCTCTTTTTTTCCTGCTTATCAGGGTTTATAAGCATCTCCTGAACTTATAGAGGAATGATTCCATTCTGCTTAATCAATGTGGGCCTGATTCCTTTGTTCACTGGTGTAATTTTGACTTCACAGAACTACAGCTGCATCATGTCTGTGTAAACAAGAATCCAGCACTTCTGTTGATCACAGTATGTAGCCTAGAGATACGAGGGAGCCTTTACTTGAAAGCCTCAGCCAGTTCCATTAAATCTTGGTGCAAACCTGAAAGTTATCATTTAAGAAATGTGTATTCTAAACAGTTTATGAAGAACATTTTTCCTGTTTAAGCTGTTGTATTCAAGACTGGATATGATTTGTGAGATTCAGCACCAAGAGTCAACCAAAGAATTCCCAAGTATATGGTGATAATTTTTTCCCCTGGGGATTTTTGTGTTTATGTATATGCAGCCTGTTTTCTTCAGCTGTATTTGACAAGCTATTTCACAGTACAATCAGATCTAATTTTTACAGCAAAGCTGTGCCTTCCATGTAATCAGCTGTTTGCTGGGTAGCAAAACAAACCAATGCCCTATGAAAATTAAGTTGTATTTATTTTTAATGTAGTGCTCAGCATTGGGTATATGAAATCACATAAACAGCACCTAATTAATTATCTGCATCTTCTACAAAATGCATCTGAAAAGGTATTAATCGTATTCCTGCTTATGAGTCTCCAAGATAAGCTTTTCATGTTGCCTGCTAAATTCTTAGCAAAATCCCAAAAATCCAAATCCTGAGAGGGGGCCTGAAACCTCCCTGCTTCAACAGCAGCCATTTTTTCAGTTAAATTCTGACTCTCAAAGCTGTGCTACTTGCAAACACGACAGGCTTTTCTGTTCTTACTGGCATGTGTCTGGCACAAAAATGTGCCACACCAGGAAACAACTAATCAAAAACCCATCCAGATTTTTATGTGTTTGCTAGAACTGTTTTTTTCCCCAAGGCCATGGGGATTCAGTATTAAAAAGGTGTGTTTGGTAACTGAAGAGCTGTTCTCCAAGCTCATTACTCACAACTGGGGCTGTATCAGGTCTCGGCACACTGTGTCTCATCCAGGCTGCTCTTATTGAAGGAGACACAGACTTGTCTCCTGACCTGCTGCTCTGAGCTAGCAGACAGTGTGTCCACTTGGGCTTTCCTTCTGGAACACACCTGTGATCAGGAGACGTAGTGCATTCAAACTGAGCTACCCCCTTGGGACTATCCCAGCATTGCTTTTAAGTTCTAAAAGAAAGGGAAATCATCTTCTGAAGCAGTTGGTCTTTTGTTTTCCTCCTCATATATATGTCACAGCTAAGTACAACAGTTTTCCTGTCTGGTTTAGGTCTACTGTTCAGGTCAGAATTTGCTTCCAGTCAATGTCAGGACAGAACAGCTGCAGGAGAAAGAAATTCTTCACGTGTTCCAATTCTGAAGTCATTCCTTTGTACACAGATGGAATTTTCTGTACAGAAAGTATATTCCAGTCCTTGATATAACCTGAATAAAAACCTGGTGAGTAGCAGCAGCAAATAGCTCTCAGATATGCAGCTGCTGGTCGTGCCTGTACAATGAACAATGCTGAGACTCAGTATCCATGGACACACTTAAAGAGAGCATTTCTTGAGTGTTCTTCCAGTCATCCTGGGGTAGCAAATAAAATAGGCTCCTAGTTGAGGCCTTGATGTGGGCATGGTACGTATGAAGGAACGAAGTACCTGCACACAGAGTTGTGAGCAGCTCACAAACACTGTGGTAATAGTGATAAAAGGTGAGCCCGTGGTGGTTGAAATTCCCCCCCCCAGCATAAAGGCATAGCCTAAAACTACCACGGACCCCAAGCCCATGCTGATTAAGGTTGTTTTCCAGTCCTGATAATGGTACTGGCACACTGAGTTCCTCATGTTTCGCCCAGACACAGAAACCAATGTACTTCGGCAAGTAATGGTAATTCGATTGCTCATGATCACTCATAATCCTTTGAGAATACCTTCAGAGAGACTTGTCCTGCTGCAAAGAGTTTGGGTTGTAATTCAAGGGCTGCCCCTAATAATGTTCTGTCTGTGGGAAAAAACTGAATATGTGTATGCAGCTGTTATCTGCGCAACAACTTGACACGAGATGTATAATACACCCTTGAAGAATCGAAGCATCATCATTTGTCTCCAAGAAGGTGTTTAGCATTCTGATCCTCCCTTAACATAAATTAATTTGCAGTTATATCAGCAGTGTTTTTACGTTGTATTTTGCATTTGCATCCACGTACTTCCCAGTCTTCAGGAGCCACTCGGTGCTTTTCTGGGTATGAAACGCTCAGCACGTGAGTAGAGGTTAATGTGCTGCTTTCTCTCTTACTAGTGTATTTAGCCTCAGGGGATTAAACATGCTCTTCATGAACCACCTGAAAATGAATATTTATTAAATGGTGTGTCAGGATATGCTCACTCATCCTGAAGGTGCAGTGTATTGTTTGGGCAGCGGAGGGGAGCCTGAACAAAACTGAAGAAAGTCTTTCATTCCGGTAGGAAGTTTTTTGTGTTTGCATAGTTGGTTATTGTTTTCAGACTCGGGGGTGCACACTGAAAAGTAAAGAGTAAACCACAGTAAGAGAAGCCCATTTGTAACTGGTCATCTTTCTCTATAGGTGGCACATTTGCAAGCAAAAAGCTACACGCTTGGTTCCCAAATGTAGCTTGGTTATGCAGCAGATAAAGATACAGCACCAGGAAATTATCACAGCCTGTCAGGTGATCACAACATTACGAAGAGTAACTTCAAGTTGTTTGCTGTTTTCAGTATTCATGGGTTGTACAATAATGATTGATCATTACTGAATATTGTTTCTAAAGCTTTGTGAGGATGAAAAATGCAAGGTCTGTGTTTTTGCTCAAGAAAAACATTTACAATTCTCTAACGCTGTTGTTTTCTCACATCTGTAGCAGTATTTAGAACACTCTTGTATTCTTGGGGCAGGAAGGGAGAAGAAGAAAATTAGCCTACAGCCCAGACCTTTTTTGTCATTTTTCTGCAGAAGTTTTTGACACCTGAAGCAGAGCATAGCAGTAAGGGACATATTTCAAGACAAGCACAGAGACTGGCTCTCCATTAAAGCTGTTCCTGCTGTTAACCTCAGCAGTGCTTCTGATGGAATATTTGTAGTTTGATTCTATAACCAGTTTGCTTGTAGTTTTTTCAAGCTGTGTAGCCAATATTTCAATAGATCTGCAGACAGTAGACAACTTCCTTTTTAATTATAATCTCCTTTCAATTTTCAAATGGTTTACATTGATTATCTAGCCTTGCAAAATAAGCTGCAACATTGAAGCACATCTCTGAAGGTAACAAGCAGGAAGCCATAAGAAACTTGTCAGGCACAGGCAGGCACACATGGTAACATGCTGCTGTGGAATACATGACCCGCTATAGCTCTGTGTTTGAACATGACATGTGCTTATCTAGATACAGAGGAAAATAATTTTGTACATGGAGTCCAGCAAGCAAAGATGCAGGGAAAAATACCTTAATCTTTCAAGGCTGTGGCTCTTCAGCAGTGTGGCTGACCTGTATGTTTCTGTCCCAGAGCCCGTGAGGTGCAGCAGGAGTGGGCAGGCTCATTTGGCTGACACTTCTGGAGTTGTAAAAGATAATCCTGGCTGAGAGAGAGATTGCCTGACTCTTTCTAGCATGGCTTATGTTAGCAAGACATAAACTTACTGCAGGCTAGGTCTTCACCTGTTGCAGCTCAAGGCAGTTAGCATTGTTGTCACAGGCACTAAGTCAGCAGAAAGTTTAAATCCAGAATTGCCAAGGGAAACGATGTAGGAACTGTAAAATCATCTCAGTTCAGGTACAATACACACACTCCTCCTTTCAGGTCTCTCTTGGCTATGAGGAGAGCTGGTCTTCCTTTGGAGAGCTGCTTTTGCTTGCTGTTTCTGCAGGGACAAGTCAGGGGGTAATGAAACCAATGGATGAGGTTAATTGCACTTTTGAAAGCATTTCTAGAGCACAGGTGTGACTGTGGAATGCAAAAGGGGTGTGTGCAAGCAATACCTGTCCCTTGTGATGTGGTAGTGTGGCATGCTGGGCCACAGAGATCTCATCCCTCTGCAGCAGAGATGCAAATGAAATTTCAACAATAATAAAGGTTAAGATATCATTCAAGTATTATGCAAATAAATTTTCTAAGTGCATCATATTAGAATTGTATTCCCACTTGGGTGATGTGATTCAATAGAGAAGAGACAATCCTTTTGTGAAGGCCAGTGTGGAGGGGCTTGGAATCAGACTCATCCTAGCACCTTTAGATACCTCACTGATTTGACTTACCTAGGAGTCAAACAACCCTTTAGGGTTGGCTCATCCTTCCTGTTCAACTAGAGAGGGGTCTGCGGTGAGTAGGCTTCTAATTTAGGGTTCTTGTTAGGAGTCTAAAGCTGACCAGGATCGGAGCTGAGCAAGCTAAGAATAAATAGCAAAAGACTACTCCAGAGCTTGGCTTGGGTAACTGCTGGAGCATCAGCCACACTTGGAAACAGCACCAACAGATTGAAGGGGTTTGGCCTTCAAAACTGCAACAGACTGAAGGAATTTGGCTTGGGAAAGCTGTAGGAACAGGAGCAGCAGTTTGTGAGACAGCCTGGCTCATGCAAATGAAGAAATGGCAGCAGCAGGTTCTGATGGGATGTGGTGCTGGTGTATCTCCAAAAGTTTTTAAACTGGCTGCTCATGTAATACCAGGGCCCTATCACCTATATGCTCAATTTATCACTGTGTCTTGGAACTTTTCCATTAGAGTAGCAGAAACAGAAAGCAAGCCCACTCGGCTTATTATTTACAGACCTATCTCGCTGCTTCCAACTCTATCCATAATAGATAATGAATAAATTGGTTCACAAGCAACTGTTTAAGTACTTGGAGTTAAACAACCTACTGAATGATGCTCAGTCTGGATTTCATTCTCATTATTTCACTGTCGTTGCACTAAGAAATTATTAGAGAAGTTTTTCTCTGCTTGTGGATCAAAGTCTGTTTGTAGGTGCAGTATTTGTTACCCTGTCAAAGTCCCTTTTGACATGACTGGCCATTCTCACATACAAAAACTCATTTGAAATCAGCTCATATAGAAGTAGACAATTCCTTTCAGTCACGTTTGCCTTCCAGAATCCAGATGGGTTGCATTAGCAGTGAACTGCCACGTATGCAATATAATACTAAAAAGTCTTGGAACTGGGCACCATATTGATCATTATAGGTTCATTAAAAGACATTGTGTATGTTAATAGGAAGATGCAGTTCTTCATGGCTAAAACACATATAGTGTGGGGCTGAAACTATTAAAATTGAAAGCAAGCCTGAAATCAGCACCTTATCTCTTACACAGCAGCTCATCTTTTTTTGTTCATATGCCTCCAGAGATACATACATATACACACAGACACACACACAGATCTCCAGGAACAGCATCGGTGGAGTTCTGCTGTAGAAAGCAACAAAGCTAGGAGGAAGGAGAATCCCAGGCACAGATCCAGGCTGGGCAGTGACTGGCTGGGGAGCAGCCAGAGGAGAGAGACTTGGGGGTGCTGGTGGACGAGAAGCACAACAGGTGCTCTCAGTGTGCACTTGCAGCCCGGAAAGCCAATCAGATCCTGGGCTGCAGCAGGAGAAGTGTGGCCAGCAGGTGAAGGGAGGTGATTCTCCCCCTCTACTCAGCTCTGGTGAGACCCCACCTGGAGTACTGCCCCCATTTCTGGAGCCCCTATTACAAGAGGGATCTGGAGGTGCTGGAGGTGTCCAGAGAAGGGCCACAAGGATGATCAGGGGCTGGAGCACCTCTCCTATGAGGACAGACTGAGGGAGTTGGGGCTGTTCAGTCTGGAGAAGAGAAGGCTCCCAGGTGACCTCATTGTGGCCTTCCAGTATCTGAAGGGGGCCTCCAAGAAGGCTGGGGAGGGACTTTTCAGGCTCTCAGGTAGTGATAGGACTAGGGGGAATGGAATGAAGCTGGAGGTGGGGAGATTCAGGCTGGATGTGAGGAGGAAGTTCTTCACCGTGAGGGTGGTGAGCCCTGGAATGGGTTGTCGAGGAGGTGGTGAGGCCCCGTCCCTGGAGGTGTTTAAGAGCAGGCTGGATGAGGCTCTGGCCAGCCTGATCTAGTGTAGAGTGTCCCTGCCCATGGCAGGGGTGTTGGAACTAGATGATCCTTGTGGTCCCTTCCAACCCTAACTGAAACTATGAAACTAAGAAGCTTGAGCGAAGATGAGGTGCTCTGGAGTGACCTTCTGAATTCTTGTTCTCACCAGTATATTAAACCATCATATATCCCAAACAGTTTTGTCACAGAATAGAATTGTCTGTATTTGTTCAAGATTGTAAAACTCACAGAGCAAAAGACAACACTGTTTTATTGCACCTGCTTGACCTGTGCTGTGGCAGGAGCGTTCAGCCCCACTACCATTTTCTGACCACTCAAGTATGTGCCCTTTTTGTAGAAATCTCTCCTGTAGCAGGACTCTTCACAACAAAAAGTGTATGTCATATGGAAAAGTCTTTAAAATCTTTAATTCCAGAGTGATAAAAACCCTAGCCACCTTGTTTTAAATTGGGGTTGCTTTAGTAGACACTGATTCAGCAAAGTTTGCTTTAGGTCAATAATGGCCAATTTGGAACCATAAATCCATTGGATGGAGGAGCAGACTGGTCTGGGGAGATCTAGCATCACTTGTGTTGATCTCAATGCCATTGCTTCAAATTTCCTGAACTCTGTAGAGGAGAATGGCAGTGATGCTATAGTGAACAAATGGGGAGGAGAAGATGCCTAGAGGCCTTTTAATGTCCTCCCTCTGCCAGTGAATTTGTATATACAAAATGCAGGTATGACATTGTGCCTATGCAGACGTATCCACAGTAAGGTCCATCAGATGGACATAAGGTCCATCTGGTGTCCTTCTAGCAGTAAGTGGGGAAGTCATCACCAGGCAAGGACTGGAAATGAACATCTGACACTTTGAGGTGACTGTTGGAGCTTGTGAGGGGGAAAAGCTCCTCATGGTGTTGGGGGAGAAGGGGCTGTGGTGCAGTGTCGCCTTATGGATGGTAGAAGTGTATAGGCTGTTGCTGTGCAAACAGATGAGATTCAAGGGAAAGTATTTGCAGTTTAATTGTTTTCTGAGCCATTAACCAGAAACATTTTTGGGTCGAATCATATTCAATAAGATTTCAGCATAGCAGCTTGGGAGTAGTCTCAGTTTGAAGAAATTCTGGGTTTGGTATGACTCAGGTGGGCTGTGAAGTGAAACTGAAATACAGTTCAGAAATGCACGCTGGAGGGCTGGAGATTTAGGTGAGACACCTGATTCCTCCCTTCCCTTTTACCTTTTCCCTGAAAATCTCATTCTGTTTTGGACCCTTGGACTACCATTTCCTGTTGTCTGGCTATAAGCTGTTGTGGGAACCCTGTGAGTAGGTGACAGAAAGGGTAGAGACACAGCTGAAATTCAGGCTGTGTTCGCTGTCCATGGTACCTGAGATGGAGTGCACAATGTTAAATCATGACTCTGGCTCGGTATTGATACATATGGGATTCATTCTAAGCACTAGGAATTTTGCTTGGAGGTCCAAAGACCCTGACCTTTAAAGTGTGCATCTTGCATCCCCCCACAGACATCTGTAAAGCAAGGTGGTGATAACAGTGTACCCTGCAAATGGACTGGTGTTAGATTTCGTTTCTGCTTTTCTTTTCTCATTCTTTCAGGCATTGATTGTGATGCAGATAACTTTCAAAGAAAAGGAAATGCCCTTGCAAGTTCCTTGTGAACTTGTGTGTGTTTTCCCTTTGACTTCCTTAGGCATAGATGCAAAGTAAGAGAACAAGATAACCTGGTGATTATAGTCTCTGTAAAGGATACGGGAGGAATCTTAGCTCTGTCTTCCCTCCTTTTGGACAGAAGAACTGATTCTGTGCCAATAAGGAAAGGAATTCTTCAATATACGGCAACAGCAACCCCAAAAAGGCAGAAATGGAAGGAAAAGTGTGTCTCTGAAGAACAATGTTTCCTGGGATTGTGACTGCATTGTGCTTCTTGGGACAGTTCCTGCTGCTGAAAGAGGCAGCTGTCCTTCTCTAAGGCTGGTATATAGTGCTGTGGCTGAGTCATTAAGAGATCAGGCTGATGCAGCCTAGAGATACACACCGTCAGGAGAGCCACATGTCACAGTGGAAGTGTTGCCTGAATAAAATGTCAAGGACCAGGTCTCTGTACTGAAAAAAATTGGACTAGAGTTTTTTGTTTGGTGGGGTTTTGTGTGGGTGTTGGGTGATCTTTTTTTTTTTGTTTGTTTGCTTTTTGTTGCTGTTAGGATTTGGGGTTTTTGGTTTGTTTCGGGGCGGGGGGGGAGGTGTTGGGGGATTTTTTTATTGTCTAAGAACAGATGATTCCTTTTAATTTATATATGGCTTGAGTTGGAACAGGGAAAGGATCATATAAGTAGCTACCTGATGAAGGGAAAAAAGGTCAGATTTGGCAAATAAGAGCACAAGGCTTATAAGCCTGTATTTTTAATTTGCTGATGCAAATCAGTAGTACCTGGCGTGCTTGAATCCAGAATACAAAGGGAGACATCTGTTGAGCTGTTTGGTGTCCCTTATGGATTGTGTTGGCACTGAGGAGGCAAAATGAGGTGTTTTTTTTTACTTCCATTTTTTTTCCCCTTTGAGTTTCTCAGGCTAATTCAGTAATACCTGATGTGAGTTGTAGGTTTGTGCCTTTTCTCCAATCTTTTTATGTCTGTCACTGAAATGTATACACAGCTGAAATTATTTCTGTATGGGATGTGTATCAGACCTATTGCTTTGTATTTTGATTCAAAGGCCTGTCTGTTTAGGCATCTACCATGAAAGATTCCTTCTTTCAGACATCTATATCTGTTTGTTCTCTAAGATTCCATAATGAATCTGGTTTTGTACTATCTCGAGTTAATATGAATTGTAGATAAGCTTTGTCAGTTCCTCCTATGTACTTTTCCCTGCAGTTGTGATAGCTTGCCTTTGATGTCATAAATGTCATAAGCTTAAACACCTTAAAAATTCATTCCAGGGAGTTTATCAAGTGAATGCTTAATATCCTCTGGTTTTGTTTGTTGTTGTTTGGTTTTTTTTCTTTTGGTGTTTTGTTTGGTTTTGAGTCAGCTGTGTTGTTTATCTTTCTGGCACATTCTGTACTTGTGTTTCTCTCCAGTGCGTTGAAAGGACAGTATTTATATCTCATTAAGAATTTAAGTGCCCTTGAGTTAATTACCGAAGTGTTGGTTCTGGTTAAGGCTGGTGCTGGTCTCTTCTCACAGGTAATTAGTGATAAAGCAAGAGGGAATGGCCTCAAGCTATGACTGGGTAGGTTTAGACTGGACATTAGGGAAAAAAAAATCCCAACAAGAGTGGTCAGGCATTGGAATGTGCTGCTCAGGGAGGTGGCTGAGTCACCAACCCTGGTTGTATTTAAAGGTCATTTGGATGTGGTGCTTGGGGATATGGTTTAGGTGTGGACCTTGTAGAATAGGGTTATCAGTTGAACTTGGTGATCCTGAGGGTCTTTTCCAGCCTGGATGCTTCTGTGATTCCGTGTTGGATTTGTAATTGAATGCATCCCATCCTGCCCCACCAGCTGGATGTTGAAGAAGGCCTCTTTAAGGGTGTCTGCTTTGGCAGTTCTTGGCAATTTCATTACTCTCTGCTCTGCCTGCACATTCTTGCTTGTAAGTGTCAGGTTTGTGTTGTTTGCCATTGTGCAGTGAATCAGACATCAAGGAATCCCAGAATGGTTTGGGTTAGAAGGGACCTTAAATATCAGCTAGTTCCTAACACTCTGCCGTGTTCAGGGACACCTTCCAGTAGACCAGATGGCTCAAAGCCCCATCCAGCCTGGCCTTGAACACGGCCAGTGAGAGGGCATCCACAGGTTCACTGGGCAACCTGTTCCAATGTCTCACCACCCTCACTGTGAAGAAATTTCTTTGTTACATCTAATCTAAATTTCCGTTTAAAACTGTTGCCCCTCACTCTACCACTACACTCCCTGATAAAGAGTCCCTCCCCATCTTTCCCATAGCTCCCTTTTAGGCACTGGAAGGCTGCGGTACAGTGTCCCTGGATCCTCCTCTTCTCCTAGCTAAACAACCCCAACTCTCTCAGCTTTTCTTCATAGAGAAGGTGTTCCAGCACCCTCATCATCTCTAATCATGAGCTTTAAAACTTAATAACATAAGCAGGTGAATGTTTTACTGCTTGTACTATGGTATTTTTATATGGATGCCATCTCCTGGATTTCCCCTCTCTACTGAGGCTGATAAATGCCTGCAGAACACAGGAACATTTCTTTTAGAACATGTTTTTCTGTTGCTTCATTGTTTTGTAATGCTTATTACAGCAGAATTTCATAAACACATTGTATTGACTCCTCCACAAAACCAGTTTGTCCCACACACAACTCTCTCTGGTGCCTGGCCTCTTTCAGAGGTCTATCAATGCCCTGTAGCAACCCGGACCCGCTGCTGCACCTGCCAACGACTGCACCTCTCGGTGCCAAACAGCTGGGGCTGGCAGAGGCGGCAGCACCCAGGCAGTGCCAGAGCCAGGCTGCTGCACACAGCCCTCCTCTGCTGGCTGCTCCAGCACTGCCTCTTGACCTCCCTCTTCCCTGCTTGGGAATCCCTCCCCTCCTTCTGCCTCCTTCGTCTCAGTACAGGAAGATTTTCTTGCTCTGTTGACAGAAAAATCAAAATGTATTAGACAGGAGTTAAAATTAGGAAAGATAAGGATAAAATGGTTTGCTCAGGGACTCCACTCAGTCACTGGCAAAACCAGAACAGGGGGCTGCCCCTTGCTCCCTGCCTAGCACCAGATGCTAGCACCTAGCTCCAGCCCCTTCCAGATGCAGCTCACATGAGGCAGGTTGGAAGCAGATCACTCCTTTTTCAGCCTGTTTTCAAACTGCACCTTTCCCAGTTGTCAGGAATTGACTGGGACTGCATGATCTTTAATTAATGGATCATGTTATTTGATGCATCTGAAAAGAAATTTTAAGAAACACCTTAGTCTCTCTTGGCCAGAAGCCATGATGACAGCCAGACTAATTATACCAGTCACTGAGTTATCAGTGCAGTCGTAACTGAAGGCAAACAGACGCCATGAGATGCTGGGCGTAAAATCATGATGTAGTTCACAATCATCTTATTACTGACTGATTTAAATAAGGACCTAGAATGCTTTATCAGTACTGAGAGAGCATCAAGGTTTCAGCAAGTCTTAATTTACAGACATTGAATCCTTTCTTGGTTGTGGAAACTGGCTGGTGAAGAAGTAAAAGGTATTCCTCAGTAAATACCTGCGGAAAAGAGTTTACTATTTTTCCTTGCAAATGCTAGCAGCCTACACATTCATTTTTCTGCTGAGGTTAGGTATTAGGAGACAACATTCTCTGATGAGGTTCCTCTAACTTGCATTTCATTACATCAGAGATGAAGTTGGCCCATAGCTCACTGGGTCTTAAAGAATAGAATACTGACATAGGATACCAGCTCCCGCAGGGAATGTCCTATGTGCTTGAAAATCCAGTATATGAGAAGCTTTTCTCATGTGGGCTCTTTTCAGCTATAGCTTTGAACTAATTTAATTTTAAAAAGCTCAAGAAATAGATTGGCTTTCACATAGTGTAAACACAAAACTCTTTCAATACAAGCTTTTTTTTGTAAGAAAATGGTCTAGCCCCATAATTTCCTGTGTTGGGTCACTGTAAACCGAGGTACAGGTAGACTCTGAGTTCAAAGAATGACTGAAATTTTAGGAAGGAACAAAGTCATAAAACACCTCTGGACTGAAACTATTCACAGCCACATGAACAAGGAAATGGATTTTATAATTAATTCAGAATTCCCTGGCAAGCACAGTGCTGTAATGTGTTGTAATCTACTGATTAAGTTCCAGTAAGAACACTGGCAGTGGCTTCCTTTATCAACATCAGTCCTTCAACAGCACCCAATAGAACCTGAAATTCTGAAGCTCAGAATAACCTTCTGAGCATCTAATCAACACAGGGTAACATTTAGAGAAGGGTCTCTGCACGAACAGGGTTTGTGTCATCCTTGGGTCCTGTTTGCTTTCTCTTTCCACGTCCTCAATTGGTGTGTTTTGGGAACCTAGTACTTTAAAGGAAATCACCTCTGAGAAGTTTGGGCTGAATGGGCATTTGAAACCTTCCAGCAAAGCTTTTAATCCAGCAGGATTCTACTTCACAGAATGCTTTGCCATCCCTCAGGCCATTGGTCATGGCTGTTAATTAAATGAAAATGCAAAATAAATCTACAGTGCTGAGATACAACATAGCCCATTAAATCTTCCAGTGCAAGGTGCTAATGATAAAAAGCAAGTGTCACCGAGGACAACCTGTATGATGTCAGAATACAAATCCTACTAGATGACAAAATGTATGATTCCCATCACTGGCTGAGAGGAAAAAATCCACTGACCCTGGCCACTGAAGTTAGGCACTGCAGAGGAGTCAGTGGTAAGGACACACAGGATGTGAATACAGGCTTGGGGACCTGCGTGGAGGAGAGTGAATGCAGTTGGAGGTGAAACTCTCCATTTTCTAGACTCCTGATACAGAATCATAGAATTATTTGGGTTGGAAGAGACTGCTAACATTATTAAGTCCAACCATCAACCCAACACCACCATGCCCACTAAACCATGTCCTGAAGTGGCCTGTCTACACATCTCTTTAACACCTCCAGGGATGGTGACCCCACCGCTTCCCTGTTCACGTGCTTGAATACTCTTTCAGTAAATAAGTTTTCACTGATATCCAACCTAAACCTCCCTTGGTGCAACTCGAGGCCATTTCCTCTCTTCTGCTATTTACTTGGGAGAAGAAACCAACACTTACCTCGCTACAAACTCCTTTGAGTTAGCACTAAAGAGTCCCTTCAGCCTCCTCGTCTCCAGATGAAACCACCCCAGTTCCCTCAACTGCTTTGCATAAGACTTGTTCTCCCACTTTGTTGCCCTTCTTGGGACACGCTTCAGCAGCTCAGTGTTCTCCTTGTAGAGAAATTCAGACCGATTCTGGATGAGTTCTTGCCATACAAGCAAAGCATTGTGTTTGTAATAAATGTGTTGGTTCAGTATGAAATGACAGCATCAAAGAAAGCAAACTAAATAGTAACTGATGTCATCCTTTAAACCAGTTTTGCATTCCTTAGATTTTAATACAAGTGTAACTTCTTGATATGCAGCATACCAAAACCTATTTAGTGACATCCTAATAATCTGCAACTATTCTCCCCTTCATTCAGATCAGTCCAAACACTCTATAGCTATATATGGGTGTGTGTTTATGTATCAATAAATGTGTGTATAGGCCACTTAGGTCTTCAAAGCTAGGACATACTGGATGCAGTATCGGTGTCAAACTATACTAGTAATACGGTAGTAGCAGGCCTTGGGCAGCATTATTACCACATTTACGTTCAGGCACAGCTGTTACTATCACATCTCAGTAGAGAGAGAGAAGTCTTGTACTTTTTTCTCCCAACTCTACATCCCTTTCTAAACCTGCACAATCCTTTCTGGTGCTGAAGACAAATCTTGTTGCCCAACCCACAAGCCAGTACTGTTCTTTGCCCAGCAACAGTTTGGATGAATAGATGTTCCTCTGAGGTCCCTGGATGGAAGAAGTAAGGAGAAATGTTGAAGCATAAGGGAAGGCAGTAGAGTGAAAGACAGCAGGAAAGTTTGGGAAAGGGATCTCAACCTTGGGGACAGGCCAGAACAAGAGTGATGCTGTGTATGAACAGATTTCACATCTCACTACTGTGAGAGAGAGTTAAGGAAAAAATTCATGTGCTCAAACAACAGCTTTGTGCCATTTCTGCACAAGTGAAGATGGGTTACCATCAGGTGGAGGCTTGATGGCCAAAGGTGGGATTGTAGCAAATTGGATGGAAATTATCGGCTCCCACCCAGCCCTGCCCCTCCAAATCCCCACCCCCACCCCCCCCAAAGGAAAAAAAAAAAGGTAGAAGACTAGATGGGTAGATTTTTTTCCCCCTAGTTAGTAGGAAGCAGTATGTTTAAATGATTCTTGGAGCACTCCAAAGAGGGTTTTGCATGGTGCCTTGAGAACCTGGGTGAGGTACATGTATCCTCCTTGAAGGAGTGAGAAGAAAACTCTACACACCAGGATTTCAATGGCTCATCTAGTGATATTAAGGCTGCAGTTCTTTGCTGTCACCATTGGGTCACAGAGCACTGGAGCAGGCTCCTCAGAGAGATTGTGGAGTCTCTTTTCATGGAGACTTTCAAAACCCCTCCGGATGTGTTCCTGTGCAACCTGTGTTAGATTCTATGTCCTGCTCTGGCGGGGGGGGTTGAACTTGATGATCTTTGGAGGTTCATTCCAACCTCTAACATCCTGTGATCCTGTGATTGTGTCTTTTCAGCGTAAAAAACAGCCCAAAGGTAAAACTATTGCAGGGTGTTATGTGGATGAAGAATGGCAGAATAGCTCAGCTAGTACCACCCTCTGGTGATAGTTTTGAGGCTGTTGGTTGATCTGTGGCTGGTCTCAAGTGATTGATATTTCTCTCTAGTTTTGAAACCCTTTTTTCCCCTTCTGGTGTTCCTCTGAGAATAACGTAACAACACGCACAGGATTGCTCTGTCAGCAGAGTGTGTTCTGACTTTGCTTCCCATAGACCTGAGAGCCACATGCTCTCAGTAGCAGTGAGAGAGTTCAATTTCACAGTCCTGAAGGGTGCTGGACTTGGAAAATTAATCATAGGCTATCATAATTCTTGATATTTAGCAGGTGAAAAATCTGCCCAGGCCACTATTATTCCAGCACACATCAATGTCACAGGATAAACTGCTGCTGTGCCCTGTCACTCCTGCCATGGACATGTAGATACAGATCCTCAGTGGGACTGAGGGGTGTGTAAATATCCTGCCCAGTGTGGCTGGGACTAGCCTTCGCTCCACTGGGATGTGCTGTCAGGTGAGGGGTGTAAAAGCTTATCGAATTGTTGGGAACCTTCAGACCTTGCCTGGGGCTCTGTGCCTGGAAACAAGAGTGGGTGTGCTCTGCTTGATTAGTGTCAATATTTTAAAGCCAGGTGGATATTAACGCAACAAAATACAGATTTTGAACACAGTGTGAAGGGAAGTGTCTTTTAAAGGAACAGGAGATGTTAATGAGCCCTCATCAAGAGCTTTAACTCAGGATGCTTGTA
The DNA here is from genome assembly GCA_015227895.2 of Colaptes auratus. Lineage (NCBI taxonomy): Eukaryota > Metazoa > Chordata > Aves > Piciformes > Picidae > Colaptes > Colaptes auratus. The sequence goes on from CM037636.1 coordinate 8,783,238, forward strand.
ATCCTTGTGTGGTTGTGGCTCTTCTTAAATGAACAGACCTTTCAGAATTCAAAGGACTATTTTCCTTTCCTTTCTGATCTGGTCTTCCTTTCTCCCCACGTACCCTGAGCCATCAACTTTCATTCTCTGCTGTGCTCCTGGAAAACATGAAGGCCAGGATCAGAGAGTAGTGTTTTTTTCCTCAATTAAAACCAGAAAGCAGGCAATTGAAAATAATATGAAGATTCCAAGAAGCTGCATGGGGGGAAAAAAAGTAAGAGTCACCTATCTTGTGTGCAGGCAAGGACAGTCTAGTAAGTAAGATCATGGTTTCGTAATTACCCCTGTGTGAAATAATCGAGTGTTGCACACAGGTATAATTTAATAATCCTGCGGGTGTATCTGCAGCCTTTCGATCCCACATTGGCAACACTTTACACCCCCACTCTCCACACAAGGGTGCATGGGCTTCCTGCGGCTGTAAGGAACCACCTCAGGGGCACCCCCAAACCTACTTTTCTGCCGTGGCTCTCTCCCCGGAGGCAGGGTCTGGTGGGGACCAGGGCGGGGCGGAGCTGGAACGGGGCCGGGGCTGGCCGCGCTGTTCGCCGCGCTGCCACTGGGGGTATCTTTGTACCATTTTTCATCCAGCAGCAATTTGGAGTGGAAACGGGTAATAGGGGGAGGGGGGGGGGGAAAGGGTTCTCGGCGGTTTGAGCGAGCCGTGCATCCAGGAGCCAAAAAAGATTAACACCCTCCATGCCCCTCCTCCCTCCACACGCACACGCACCCCTCGGGGCAGCGTCGCGGCTCCGAGATCACCCGCCCGACATCAAGCGAAAGGGATTCGTCTGGACGGCAGTTTCGGATCGGGGGAGATCTGTTGGATTAGTAGGATTATCTTCTTGCAGACGGAGAGAAGCAGCGTTTGATCATTTCTATTGCTTGCCTGATGGTCGGATTTAAATGGAGGTGGTGGCTAGGCACGGATGAGGCTGAATTCCGGATGGGGATTTCCAGCTCCCTCCTCCCCTCGCCCCGATCCGAGGAAAGGGGAGAAAAATATAGAAAAATCGATATAATTCGGAAGTGTCCGGGGCACGATTGAGAAACCTCCAGCTCGCAGCGGCTGGGAGCGAGCTGGAGGAGGCGAATCCAGTGAATTCCAGTTTCGGCTGCGGTTGCAGAAAAGCGGCCGTGAACTGGTAAATACTTTGATGCTCTCGGCGTGCGGGGCGAGCCCGAGCCAGGATGGAGGGAGGCGGTCGGGATGGAAGGGGGCAGCCCGGGGCACTGAGCCACCCCCACTCCCCCCAAACAGGGCAGGGCGGCTGCGGGGCCGGGGCTCGGGGCTGAGCCCGGGGACGCTTTGCGGTTCCGGTTTGGGATCCGTGTGTGAATGTGCGTGCGTGTCCGCGGGCAGGGAGATGCCCTTGAAGCTGCTGCAACTGGCCCGGGGTGCGGGGCTGCGCGGGGGCTGCGCGGCTGCGGCGGCGAGCTCGAGCTGTGCCTCGGGGGACCTGCGGGAGGCAGGAATCGCTGCGGGGAGGGGAGGGGTGGGGGGGAGCAGGGTGTTCGGAGGAGATTGGCGCACACACACCCCCCCGCACAGCCCACATCCCCACAAGTGCGGGCCACCCGCTGGCTCCTGCCCCGCCGCCCAAGCGAACTTTCCGCGCAGTGCCGAGGCTCTCTGAGGCTGCCATGCCTGTTGGAGGGATCTCCCCCCCCCCCCCCCCCCCCGCCCTTTCTCTTCTTCAGACATCTTCTCGCCTGGGTGTAAAGTTCGGGTTTGTCTCTCCCCTCCCCGTTCCTCTCTTCCTGACGATCGCACTCGAGCCTCATCTTCACTTGCTGAAGGAAAATCAATTTTCAACAGGTTTAATTAAAATTAATCAGTCAAATTACTTAATATTAATTGACTTATAAGTAAAGCCAGAAAGCTACCTTGGAATCAGGAGAAAGGATATTACCTCGACTCGTTTTAAGGATTCATACGGCTCCACAGCAATTACATTAAAATAATTGTTTCAATGAAAGAAGGAAGAGCTCGATTAAAGCGTTGCGTTCTTGCTGCTCCAGGTGACACAACGTGGACAAGCTCTTTTCTCCTGTAAATTTGCTGACCTTTTCAAGGAATACAATTTGAGTTTGACGCTGGTTTTGCTTTCTGGAAGGCCAGTTTATTTCGGCTCTAGCAACTATGATATTAAAAAGCCACCAGCATGAAATGGAAACATATCTTACAGAAGTTACAAATATGAAAGGGAATGTTTTTAGAACGTCTAGATGTTCTGTGGATTTGAAATGAAGAGGATTTTTTTTTCCCTCCCCAGCATGAATTGGTTTAGGAAATATTTCTTTTCCAGTACAGGCATCCACGGTGGCAATATTTCCATTTATCCATAGCCTTAGTGGGATCAGACAGTACTGGTAAATTCACAGGGATAATTGAGATCTGAAACCATCAATGCCCCAAATAACTTGTTCGTACTTCCTTCAGACCTAAGGGTCTTTTTAGGCTTGTTTATTTTTGACAGTAGCAGTGTTTTTGATGCATCTACAGACCATTGCTGCTGGTGAAAGAGCACCACTGTGATCCTTGGGACCTTTGCTCCTACTTTTTTTCCTTTTTTTTCATAGGCTGGCTTAGTTGAAGCAAAGGATACTTATGAAATTGCATGTATTTTATTACAGGCACCTGACAAGTGAGAGGCTCATGTATGATATAAATGACCATTTAAAAATAGATGCCATTATTCAGGGCCCTGATTTTCAAAGATCCTGATTTCCATTGACTGCACTGGGACTTGTGTGGGCTCAGCAGCTGTAACACGCAGCCCACTTCTGCATCTTTGAAACTGCAGATTGGGAGCCAAAAGCTAAGCAGCCATGTTTGAAAATGCTGGTTGGATGTTTGGTTTGTTGTGGGTTTGTTTGGTTTTATTTCTTTATTTTAATTATTGTTTCTTTTTCTATTTTTTTCCTCCCTTCTTTATTCCTGGTGCACACTGCTGGGTTAAAGAGGACCACTTCTTAGTTACTTTTGATAAATGACACTGCTTTTCTTAGACTACAGCTACAGACTGCAGCAACCTTCCGAACCAGTTTTGCAGTAAATAATTAGAGGGTCTTTAGGTACATATAAAGAGATCCCATTTATTCTGCATACTTCATGTGAATCATGTGCAGACTGTGGGAAGAAAAATGAGACTGAGGATAATCATACTAAGTGTGCTGGGAAGCAGGATTTGGCTGAACACCTCTGTTTTGTGATTAACTGAAGTAGCAACGGAAGCCATTAGAGTGCTGAGGCTCTTTAAGGCAGTAAGTTGTGTAGACGCGAGAACAAGAGCTGTCGGCCTGATGCTGCTTTTGTTCTCTTACCCCCTTTTCTGCGGTGGGGTAAGAAGCTAATATCCTAGCTGTTGATACTTAAACAGCCTTACCAAAGTGGGTTTGCTCTGGATTATTTGGCTGGAGGTGGAGCAGTCTGCTGAAGGAGGGTTATTTAAAGACTGGGACAGAGCTGTAGGCAGATCAATTGATTTGCAAGTGAATGGAGGATTTGAACGTGGTAATGGCGGTAGTTTTATCTTTTTATTAGTTTGCATAGTTAATATGCACTGGCATACACACAAGCATAAACCACTCTAATTGTTCAAATGGAGTCTGGGGAGAAGAGAAGCAAGCAGAGGCTTCGATATGGTCTCAGTTCGTAATGGATTGGCTTGCCTTTATTGAAAGCAAATATACGTTCCTTTCTAATAGAGCTGTGGAGCTGTATTACAGATCCTTGGCTAGCTCTGAATTATTTGTTTGATGTCATATTTATTATGTGTTTGGTTTTTTTTTTAATCACATGAAAAAAAAACACACAAACTATTTAAAAATTAAATAGTGAAAAGGAAGGACAAAAAAAGAGACAGACATTCTTTGAAAGAAAGTAATGAAAAGGCAACGTTTTGCCAGAGATTCAGCAGAAACCTTTGTTACATGTCTTTTAATAAAGGATGGGTAGTAATCAATCTGATCCAGTAAGCAATATCATTTCCTATCAGTCCTGACTATCCAACCCTGGTTCTCTCTCTGCAGAGAGAGTGATTGCCCATTGGAATCGGCTGCCCGTGGAGGTGGTGGAGTCACCTTCACTGGAGGTGTTCAAGAAGAGGCTTGATGGGGTGCTTGGTGCCACGGGTTAGTTGTTTAGGTGGGTTGTATTGTATTGTATTGTATTGTATTGTATTGCCTTGAGCGCTGCTATAGAGGCCTTGAGAGCCCCTATATAAATCACCAGTATTAATGGTGAATCTTTTTTGCCTAAGATGAATCTTGTGCCCTCCTGTCCCTGTTACTAGCTGACAGTGAATAAGCTTGATCCTTATGAAGCTCATATAGGCTTAACAGCTTGGTCTCACTTTCCTGGATGCCCTAGAGCAGCAAGTGAGGAAAAGCTGTGCTCGTTCTATTCTAATCCTCTCTTATGGACCTCAGAGTCTTGTGTTAGTTTTACACTCCTAATTGGAATTGGTGCACCTCTCTTTTGTGTATACTTTTTTTAATAGCCATTTGGGCTGTGTTCTGTAGTGTGCATTCTATAGGCAGCTTAAGGCTGTCTCAAGGTCACCTGACCTCATTCTCATGGGCGACTTCAACCTGCCTGATATCTGCTGGGATCTCAACACAGCAGAAAGAAGGCAGTCTAGAAGGTTTCTGGAGTGTATGGAGGACAGCTTCTTATCCCAGGTGCTGTGTGAACCTACCAGGGGTAAGGCCATGCTTGACCTCCTCTTCACCAACAGGGAAGGGCTGGTGGGTGATGTGGTGGTCGGAGGGTGTTTAGGCACCAGTGACCACGAGATAATCAAGTTTTCGGTATTCAGCCAAGCCAAGAGGGGCAGCAAGAAGACCTCCACTCTGGACTTCAGGAGGGCAGACTTCAGGCTACTCAAGGAACTAACTCAGAAGGTTCCCTGGGATGCAGCCCTTAAAAATAAAGGGGTCCAGGAGAGCTGGAGCTGCTTCAAAGAAGAACTCTTGAAGGTTCAGGAACAGGCTGTGCCAGTGTCCCGGAAGATGAGCCGCCGGGGCAGACGGCCAGCCAGGTTGGGCAATGAACTCTTAATAGAACTAAGGGAAAAAAAGAGGGTGTACCATCTCTGGAAGAAAGGGGAGGCAACCTACGGAATGTTTAGGGATGTTGCTAGGACATGCAGAAAGAAAATTAGGGAGGCAAAAGCCCATTTAGAACTTAGACTGGCCTCTGCTGTGAAGGACAACAAAAAGTCCTTCTATAAATACATCAATAGCAAGAGGAAGGGCAAGGACAACCTCCACTCCTTGGTTGACACGGAGGGAAGGTTGTAACAAAGGATGAGGAAAAGGCAGAGGTACTTAACACCTTCTTTGCTTCAATCTATCCTAGCATGGCAGAACATCTTCCAGACAGCTGGCCTGCAGAGCTGGCAGAAGGAACCAGGGAGCTGCATAGTTTCCCGCTGCTCCAGGAGGTAGTTAGAGATCTTCTGAGCCGCTTGGACCCCCACAAGGCCATGGGACCAGATGGGATCCATCCTAGGGTGCTGAGAGAGCTGGCAGATGAGCTGGCCAAGCCACTCTCCATCATTTTTCAGCAGTCCTGGCTCACTGGAGAGGTCCCAGAAGACTGGAAGCTGGCCAACGTGGTGCCCATCCACAAGAAGGGCCGGTTGGATGAGCCAGGGAATGATAGGCCTGTCAGCCTGACCTCAGTGCCAGGCAAGATTATGGAACAGGTCATCTTGAGTGCGATCATGCAGCACTTACAGGATGGCCAAGGGATCAGGCCTAGCCAGCATGGCTTTAGGAAGGGCAGGTCCTGCTTGACCAACCTGATCTCCTTCTATGATCAGGTGACCCGCCTGGTTGATGTGGGGAGGCCTGTGGATGTGGTCTACCTGGACCTCAGCAAGGCCTTTGACACCGTCCCCCACAGCAAACTCCTGGCCAAGCTGGCAGCCCATGGCTTGGATGGGAGCACACTGCGTTGGGTTAGGAACTGGCTGGAGGGCCGAGCCCAGAGAGTGGTGGTGAATGGTGCCACATCCGGCTGGCGGCCAGTCACTAGTGGTGTGCCCCAGGGATCGGTGCTGGGCCCCATGCTCTTCAACATCTTTATTGATGATCTGGATGAGGCATTGAGTCCATCATCAGTAAATTTGCGGACGACACCAAGCTGGGGGCAGTAGTTGATCTGCTGGAGGGCAGAGAGGCTTTGCAGAGGGACCTCGACAGGCTGGACAGATGGGCAGAGTCCAACGGCATGAGATTGAACACATCCAAGTGCCGGGTTCTGCACATTGGCCACAACAACCCCATGCAGTGCTACAGGCTGGGGTCAGAGTGGTTGGAGAGCGGCCAGGCAGAGAGGGACCTGGGGGTGCTGGTTGATTGTAGGTTGAACATGAGCCTGCAGTGTGCCCAGGCAGCCAAGAAGGCCAATGGCATCCTAGCCTGCATCAGAAACAGTGTGGCCAGCAGGAGCAGGGAGGTCATTCTGCCCCTGGACACTGCACTGGTTAGGCCGCACCTTGAGTACTGTGTCCAGTTCTGGGCCCCTCAGTTTAGGAAAGATGTTGTCTTACTGGAGCGTGTCCAGAGAAGGGCAACAAAGTTGGTGAGGGGTTTGGAAGACAAGCCCTATGAGGAGAGGCTGAGGGAGCTGGGGTTGCTTAGCCTGGAGAAGAGGAGACTCAGGGGTGACCTTATTGCTCTCTACAACTACCTGAAGGGAGGTTGTAGCCAGGCGGAGGTTGGTCTCTTCTCCCAGGCAGCCAGTACCAGAACAAGAGGACACAGTCTCAGGCTGCGCCAGGGCAGGTTTAGACTTGAAGTTAGGAAGAAGTTCTATACTGAGAGAGTGATTGCCCACTGGAATCAGCTGCCTGTCGAAGTGGTGGAGTCACCTTCATTGGAGGTATTCAAGAAGAGGCTTGATGGGATGCTTGGTGCCAGGGTTTAGGGTTTTTTTTAGTTGTTTAGGTGGGTTGTATTGTACTGTATTGTACTGTATTGTACTCTTTTGTACTGTATTGTACTGTATGGTACTGTATTGTATTTTAGGTGGGTTGGATTGGTTGATGGGTTGGACGTGATGATCTTGAAGGTCTCTTCCAACCTGTTGTTGTATTGTATTGTATTGTGGTAGACACAGCAGTATCACCTTGTTGCAGAGGGCTGTTGCTGTTACACTGCTGGGCTCTGCTTACGTTGATTCAAAACTACATATTCAGTATGTCGGAGGTCCCTTGCTTTCAACTCTCAGCAGGATGAAGGGGTTTAATGTGAAAATGTACAGCTTTTAGGATTGCCTCTTTTGTCAGCATGGAAGCACAAAGTTAATTATGTCTGTGCAGCAGACTCTTGATCCAATCCCATCTTACAGCACTTTGAAGTTCATTCATCTTATTTTCTTCCTCCCTGTTCTGCATGTATTCTGGGAAGACTTGGAAGATCTTATGATTAATTGGACTGATAGCAAAAGTATTGGTGATATCATTCTTAAACATGTAAGTTATTGTTTCCTTTTTTTAAATGCATTTAAAAATACCTATTATGAGCTATTGTCTTACCTTGTAAGTAAGCAGTTTGTTGGAGCTAGCATACACAGGCAAAGCACTACTGAGTGAGAAAGAATGCAAACTTGTATCATTGTACTTTCTGCTTGGACATGTTAGATGCTATTTTGGGTAGGTAATCAGTGTCAGTTTTGTGTCTGTCCTCTTGTGTGAGGGGGTAAAAATCTGAAGAGATACAGACTGAGAAATAATTTGCAACACCACAGCCATGCCTCTTACTCTGACCTTGAAAGGGGTTCTTCCAGTAACCTTAGCTATCTGCTACTTTTGATTAATAATTAAGAAAATAGCCATTCATGGGAACTTCTTGTGTTTTTCCTTCAAGACTTGAAAAGGGTAAGTGAGTAAGAACTGCTTGTTTTCCCAAGTACAGAATGTGCAGAACAGGAGAACTAGGTCTGGGGCTGCAATGCATTTTAACATAAGCAATCTGCAGTGTATCTTTGGCTGACGTGAGCATTTCCAAGCAAATAGTGTTTGGCATTGAAAAGTTTTCAGTCTGAGTAAGATGTTGCTGCTTATGATTGAATGTCTTTTAAAGGTGGTTGCAGTAGCTGGAGAGAATGCCTGTCTGAAACGTCCAAAATTCTCACCAAAAGCATCCTGCTAGGTGACAATCTGCCTTGTACTCTAGCTGCTCAGCAGCTTCTAAGATTGTCACACGTACTCGAGGTTTCTGAGAGCAGTCTGCGTTTAATCAGCAGCACTGAATCTTGGGCACCTGGCATGCAAAAATGTCTTAATTTGTTCTGTGAACACGCCTGGCTTTACAACACATTGCTTTGTTATTCTTCACTGAAATGTGCCTTTGAGCAGCTTTGTGTGGCTCAGGGCATAGGAACATATGTACAATGCTGTATACTATGTAAAGCAGAGCTGTAACAGTTGTTTCTTTCAGTCAAAGGAGTTGTTGAAAACATACCCTCCATTTGTGAATTTCTTCAAAATGAGCAAGGAGACTGTTACTAGATGGGAAAAACAGAAGCCAAGGTTTCATGCCTTCCTGAAGTGTCTGCAGAACTAAGTCCTTGGTAAAACATGGAGGCCATTACCAAGTAAACTACTGAATGCAGTAGATAGAAGCACGTGGAATTTTGGAAGCTTGGAGGAATCATCTCATGAACATCTCATGGTGAGACAGAAATAGGAAGGATTTGAACTTCAATCTTTCCAGCGCCTCGTAAGACTCTTTCCTAAGAGGTCCGAGTTCCTCCTCTATTATACAGCTTGCAAGGTATCTTGATTCTGTGTAGGTGTTGCTGGAAAAAGTGCTTTCTCATTACTTTCTCCCAGATACATATCTTCTTTTTTCTGTAAAGATAGGTAGAGCTGCTGCTCTTTATTGGTCCCTCTCCCTGTATTTCAAATACTTGTATTTCTGAAATGGCTTTTAACTGTGCTCTGCTACTAAATGGTAATCCAGTGACAGTTTTCAGTAGTTTGCCTGTGAAGGTGTTAAAACCAAGATAATGCTTGCTTTTTGACATAATTAGCAACAATTTTTCTCATATAAAACAAACCTGATTCTGGGAGTTAATCATGCTTAATGGCAGTTACTGAAGAAACATACTTCTGGCTAAATTTTCACTTGTTCGTGTATTCGTCCATAGGATTCAAGTAGAGAAATAATTTTCTCTGACAACAGTTTCATCTCTTCAAATGCAAATATAATTGAGCTTCACATGCAGCTAGCATAAACGAGAGAGTAATTTGTATTGACAAGGCTTACAGCTTCAGGTGTTCCACCTGGTATCAGCTACTTGCTGTAATAATGATTTTAATAACGAAACCCCTACAATGCCATTCTTTGCTTAGAAAAAGATTTCTAAGCTTCCTCCTCTCAGTGCTACAACAAAACCAGCATGTGCTTTTCTTGCAAATTTTGACTAGTTTGAGGGCTTGGTTTTGTCTTGGAGGTGTGTTTGTGTTTTTTTTTTTTCTTAATGAGATGCATGGACACTTGCTGCTCAGCCTACTTCCCTACTTAATCAAGGCTGTCTGGATTCCAGGATAGCTGTGGTTTATGTTGGTTTGGGTTTTCTGTTTCTTGTTACAATCATCTCCTCTGACTTAACCATCTAAAGCTGTATTTTTCTTACTTCTTTTTAGGCACTTGTAATATATGTGGGGTTTTCTTATTCTTATTTTTCAATTGTAGATATTAAGAAGCATACAGCAGAAGAGAACCCAGATAAAATAACTCTAGAGAGAGCTATTGAATCCTTAAAGGAAGTGATGACGTGATACTCATTGTATGAAACATACTGTTACGCATCTAGATCTCTCTGTTCCTCCAAAACTGCTCCTATTGTGCTGTTGCCATAACTCTAGTCTCCAGGTAATTAGACATTATTGTTCTTCAGTCTAGTTTGGTCACCGTTGTCACTTTGGCATTCTGTGCCAGCGCTCTCAAAGTGGTATGTGGCATTGTTACCCAGCATTTGTACTTAAACCTCTGCTTACTCCCTGCCTCAGCAAGAAGCTGAACCTCCCAAGTCCTCTGTTCTGTTTCAACTCTATTTCTATCTATTCCTTCCACAATGAAACACTGTTTTGTCTTCTAGATTTTGCTTCTAAGGAGGTAGGCCACTGTAAGGACATGCTACTGGTGGAAGATGAGTTTCTCTCCTGCTCCTGCATTGGCTATTCTTGGCACCATTCCAGCAGTTAATTAGCTTAAAGCTGAAGCTGTTTAGGTTGTGAGTCTCACCTCTTTTGAAGTGTAGCTTATGTCTCCAGCAATGAGAACTCCTGTATTAATTGGGTAAATGTTTGTCTGATTTTAGCAACAGCAACTTCTAAATTGTAGTTTATTCTTGCATCTGCTTCTTGGTGAGCTGCAGTTTTGACCTGGAAGGATAAAATCAAGGCTGCAAAGAATTGCATTGTGTTGGCCCCTAGTTCTGATCTTACGGGGCAGAGGAGGGGCATTAGATGTTTACTGAATTATGTCAGCTGCTGACATGACAAGAATGCTGCTCTAGGTCTGAAGTTTCAAGATTCTTAGCATGTCGTATTTGGATACTTTGATTTTCTATTTTCTAGTGCTGCTGTGCACATTGTATCTCTCTGGTTAGCTTTATTCTTTGTGTACATTTTAAATGCAGTACATTCTTTTACTGTTGCTTATATTAAAGAATAAATAGAATATGCTTCCCTCAGGCACATCAATGAAGACAAAAGAAAAACAGAGGCCCAAAGGCAGTTCTTTGATGTTGTCTATGAAGTCGATGGATGTCCAGTAAGTAATTTTCTCGGAAGCTGCAGATCTCTGCCCTACTTTGTTCCCTTTGCAAATGTGTCTGAGGTTCAATTGCAGTGGTGCTGGTTTAAACAGATTGCCAGTGTTAAGTTGTAAGCAAGCAGTAATCCAGTCCTTGAGTTAAATGCTTAATGGGCTTTTTGTTTCTATCACTTAGGCCAATCTCTTGTCCTCTCATCAAAGCTTAGTTCAGCGTTTGGAAACCGTAGCACTCAGTGATGACCTCTGTGACAGGGGAGAACAGGTCACGCTCTTTCTGTTCAGTGATTGCTTAGAGGTAAGATGACCATAGAAGTACAGCTCATGAACTGAATTATAAGTGGCTTGACACTACATATGAATATAAACAAGTACAATTTGAAAACTTGGAAGCAGGATTCTAAGTCATGGAAAGCTGATAGCTCAACACATGCTGATGCTGCCTTTCTATTAGCTATGGTAGAAGCCAACACAAGTAGCTGGCTGCTTCTAGATGGCTGAGAGCTGTTAATGTAGTCTTTATTGTCTTGCAGACAGATAAAAAATTTAGAAGCAGCTTAATATGTTAAGAAATGCTTAGCTGAATAGCACTTTGAATAGTACCAATGGATGAAGTAGTGCTGGAGCCCTGGTCTCAGCAGGATGCTTGTTGTCTTAACGTTTGGCCATGTTTAATGGGACTAAACAGTGGGCCTCCAGGGTCTGTGCTTAGGCTACAAAAATCATACAGGCTTAATGCCTTCGGCAGTATGTTAGGAAGAGCTAAAGGAGAAAAGTAATCTTACTGGAACTTGTGTGGAGAAACTGAGGTTGTAAAGGACACTTTATGAAAGTACCTGTTAATGTCTTGAGCAGTAAATATCATTGTCTTCATAGAAGACTCACTCTGAAGTGATCCAAAATTAGTGCTCTCTTAAGCAGCACTCAGACAAAAGGCTGCTGTGACTAGTGAACTTTTCCTCAAGGTCCAGTTGACATGGCTTCATCTCTCCTTGTAAAAGAAGGAAAAGAAAAACTGTTTTAATCTCCTTGGCTTACCTCTTGTATAAGATACAAGGAACTGAAGACACCTTACTTAAACATGTAATGCACCTGGTTCATGAACCTACACAATGTCTTTTCTGTTCAAATCTAGACTCCCTTGTGCAGGTTTCCAAAGGACCTTGCTTTTTATGTAGGATATAATGGAGGTCTGGAATACAAAATTCCTTTTCTTGGTATATAAGTTTTTTTGTAGTGAGTGTATTGATGGGTAACAGCTGGGACACTTGAACTGTAGAGAGTGAATAGTGAAATAAGTGAGTTGCTAAAAGTTTTATGTGGTAAGCAGACCAAAATAATCCTGAAGAGTATTCTTCTGTATCAAGGCTTCCTCTGCCTTCCTGTATACTGGAAGGTAAAAGAATAGATGAGAAACAAAACAATGGCAATACAACTTTAACTTCTTTTGTCTTTTATTTAACTGCAGATTGCAAGGAAACGGCATAAAGTTATCAGTGCTTTCAAGAGTCCACATGGCCACACAAGGCCTCCTGCATCTCTTAAGCATGTTGTTCTGATGCCTCTCTCCCAGATCAAGAAAGTCTTAGACATCATAGAAACAGAAGGTCGGTGTGTTTTGAGGTTCTGTGCTAGCTAATGAGTTCACAGTGTTAAAGGTCTGCTGTCATGGGATAGAATGCTGAGGTATATTTGTTGTGTGTGATTTTAGTATAAGTTTCTGTCTGAAGCTTTGTATGAGCTTGAACATTCCTTGTGTTGATACCTTTTGGCTTTTCAAGAATCACTGCAGGATGCTGAATATGGCAGAACTGCTGGATGGCATTAGCATAAGCCAGCCCAGTGGCAGTGTGAGTTACACAAAGTGGTATGACTGGCAGCTCTGGATTTGCAAAACAAAACCAAAAATAACATACTCCAGTCCAGAGCATTGGACTGACCAGAGACAAGTGGTGCTGTGAAACCAAATCTTCATTTAATTAGTGATGCTCAGGAGAAGCTGTGCTTTGCATCTTAAAAGCAAGATGTAAATGGCTTAATTTGTGGTTGCTTTGCTGTGCTGAGAATGTAGGGGTTTCAATGGAGTTATGTATTCCTGCAGCAGAACTCAGGCTGCAATACTGTTCCAGCCTTGATGGAGACTTCTAGAGCAGTCAAGTGAGACTGGTTTCTAGAAAGACAGGTTTTTACATTTCACTGTAGGTGTTTGTATGCATGTCATACTTGTTCTGCTTTGTGTTGTCCTGAGCATAGAAACCCTACATAAAATGGACATGGCAGAGAGGGTAGGTGGTAAAGGTGATGCTTGCCTGCTGTTTTAGCTGGTACTTCAGTGTTTCCCTTTTAAGAATTCTCTTTAAGTTATTGTGCAATGTTTAAGTTTACTTTGGAACTTGGGTGATGAGAGCCATTTGTAAGCATTCCATTCATTACTTGCTAAAACTGTAGTATGCAAATCTTGGATGAGGTCAGCTACTCTGTGTCCACTCTTTTCTAGCACAGCCTTTCCAGGGCTGCTTTTCAGAACTGGCAGTGGGTTGCTTTGGTTCTTTGTTGTTGTGTGGGGTTTTGTTTGTTTGTGTTTGGTTTTGTGTTTTGTGGTTTTGTTTGTTTGGGGTTTTTTCTTCTCAGCTGTGTTTAGCACGCTTCAGCTGTGTCTGCTGTAAAGGAGTATCAGCAATGGATTAATTTTCAACTGTCAAGTCAGCACTCTCTTTGTCAAGTTTAAACAGTAAAACTGTTGTAACTTGACTATGTTAATGTGTCATACATGGTACTGATGTCTTTGCTTTCCTGCTTTACATAGGAGGGTAAATACTGTTTTCCTTGTCCTCTTTGGATGAAGAAATGATCTGTCCAACGTTTCATGAGTCAGAACAAAATTGGTATTTACTGCTCTACTAGTAAAGACTGACTAGTCTACAAACTACATGACACAGATTACTTGGTGAATAAACTGTTGCTTGAATAGCTGATTGCAGTGTCTTGGTGGAGGATGTGGACAGAACTCAATGCTCTTGCAGGTGATACAACAGCTGTCTTGTAAATTAAGACAAAATTCTTGCACCAAATCCTGGCAGACGTAGAGTTAACTGAAAGTTCCCCCCTGAACTATGTGCAAAATGATTGTTCTTTGTCTTCACTCCTCACCTCTTCTTTTTACTAACTGTAGATTGCCATAAAGCCTTTGCCTTAGTTGTGCGGCCTCCTACAGACCTCAACAACAAGCTGCTCAGTTTCCAGATGAGAACTGAAGAACCTTCTAGAGAAGACTGGCTGAAGATGTTGTATCGGCACGTGGCTAAGGCCATTTGTAAAGTGGATGCGGTAAGTACTCTGGAACCACACTGCTGACTAGAAGTGCTTTTCTCCTTTTGGCTTGAAGTGCATGAAACTAAAGAACTGGCTAATAGGGGACATGCTTGAGGTGAAGTAGAGCAGAAAATGTTTGTGCTAGCACATCTGCAAGTGAGTGGTTAAAAGGTAGAAAAGGAAGCAGCCTGGAAGATGGCTTCTGCAGAAACTAATAAGTACTTTGAAGAGTTGTGCTCTTCCCCCATCACAAGTTAATTATAAATAATTTAAACTCTGCACTACAGACCTAACCAGAGTTGTCTTCATCTGGACACTGGACTAGAGTACTGTGTCCAGTTCTGGGCCCCTCAGTTTAGGAAGAATGTTGACTTGCTGGAAGGTGTCCAGAGAAGGGCAACAAGGTTGGTGAGGGGTTTGGAACACAAGCCCTATGAGGAGAGGGTGAGGGAGCTGGGGTTGCTTAGCCTGGAGGAGACTCAGGGGTGACCTTATTGCTCTCTACAGCTGCCTAAAGGGAGATTGTAGACAGGCAGAGGTTGGTCTCTTTTCCCAGGCAGGCAACACCAGAACAAGAGGACACAGTCTCAGGCTGCACCAGGGGAGGTGTAGACTGGCTGTTAGGAGGAAGTTCTTTACAGAGAGAGTGATTGCCCATTGGAATGGGCTGCCCAGGGAGGTGGTGGAGTCACCATCATTGGAGGTATTCAGGAGGAGACTTGATGGGGTACTGGGTGCCATGATCTAGTTTTTTAGGTGGGTTGGATTGGTTGATAGGTTGGACACGATGATCTTGAAGGTCTCTTCCAACCTGGTTTATTGTATTTATTGTATTTGTATTGTATTTATCTTGCATCTCTCACAGCTATGCTTCAATTTACAATCCCAGCATTACGAATTACACACTTTGCTTTAACTCTGTCTGAAGTTGAATTCTTTGTTACACACCATATCTGCATGGCCACCGTGATGTGAGAGACATGAGGCATATTCCTGCTGTGGACAGAAACCTTAAAGTAATGAAATGAGGAAAACAATGAAATAAGAGGCAAATGGCCTCCTCACACTGTTAGAAGTTCAGTATGGGGGTTTCCCACAGCCAGAAAGCTACCAGTTTGAAGAGTAGATCCTCTCCAATTAGGGCTGTTCAGCTAATGTGTTAATTATGCAGGAATGTCTGCATATGGGTCCTCCAATCAGCAGAGAATGTGCAGTATACAGAGGTGTAAGGAGTGGGGTTTAAGCTCGGAGTGTTCTCTCTTCTGCATTGTACTCTCACTGTACAATACTCGATGCTCTGTAATTTTTAAAGACATGCATGTTTCATGGGAGATAAAGTAATCAACACAGCATCTTAATTTTATTTGGCTTGTCATCTAGGAGCTTAGAAGAAACTCGTCTGTGCTTTTCCTTCCTTTTTTGGCACTGGGTAGGAAATATTCTGATTCAGAAGTGTTTTAATTTATTTAATCTGTTCATCACCTATATTCAGTCTCTTGTATTACATGTAACACAAGGAAGGAAAAATGTTGGGTTTTTGAAACAGAAATGAAACCTTCCTGTAATCAATGTATCATTCCCTCTTGCCCCAGGCCATGCACAATTGTGCTGAAAAACTGTAACCTGTTGTGCTGAATCCCATTAGCTATAATGTCTGTAGCTACTGCTTTGTAGCAACTGTATAATACTTTTTCTTCTTGCTGATTTAAACGTTAATTTGAGCTTCATTTTAAGCATGCTTGCCTGGTTTTCAAGAGCTCTGTAGCGTCATGAGGCTGCGATAGCCCTGGCTGTGCCACACGGCGGCAGTGAAAGCTTTAACTTCTCTTTGTTGGACTCGGGAATAGCCACAGAGCTTCCTATTTGGTGTCCTTTTGTTTGAAAAAATCGAGGGTTAAAAAATACTTTTTTCTCAAAATAATCCTCCCAAAATGCCCAGCAACTTCCCACTCCCATCCATGCTCCCCTTTGCCTCCAAGTTTTGTAAGTAGCTGGCCAAAGATTATTTTGCATGAGGCATTGGTTTAAAAAAAAGCCCAAAACGACAAAAAAGCAACCAAACAAAAAAACCCCCAACCAACCAAACCAAACAAACAAAATGACAAACCCCAACCAACACAAAACCTCCACAACAACAAAACCAAACAAAAAAAACAACCCCACCAAACCCAGGCCCACAAAACCCCCCAACAGAATACCCCCCCAAAACCAACACCAAAACAAACCAACCAACCCACAAATGAAAACAGACTCCAAAACAACTAAATCTCGTGGCATTTCTTCTGCTTAAGCTGAAAGACCTAAGTCTTTCATAATCATAATGCTTGATAGCTGGAGTTATGAAGATTTCACTTCAGAAGAGTTCTAGATGTGAGTGAATCGAGGTGTGTATCTCTATGAAGCTCCTCAGGTACACATCAGAACCATTGCCTTCACGTTGGTCAGCCTTGGGCTTCAAACTGAATGAAACCCAACAAATGCAAACCCACTGGTGAAGTGGTTTCATAAACTGATAGCAACAGCTGTTAATCTGATCATGTGGTGTAAAAGGAAATAGCTCCTTAACTGTATATGAAGAGTTAAATGTGGAGGAATATGACTGTTAAAACCCCTAAATCTGACCCAATGAACTGGAGAATGAGATGTTTTGACAAGTGCTGAAGTTTGTTGACTGTTGCTAAGACTATTTTTTTCCCTAGGAAATTCTGATTTATACTGCGGATCCTGATTCAGTTGAAGCAAACACTAAAGATATGGACAGTACTTTAAGCAGAGCATCCAGGGCAATAAAGAAAACATCCAAAAAGGTAAGATATTACAGGGATAGTGATTTATATTGGAACCTCTTTTAGTCAGGGAATTGTGCTCATGTTCCTCTTTCAGGTGTTTTGTAGCACTTAGAGCAGTGACAGGAAAAACTTAATCTGAACTAAAACTCTTGCAGCATGAGCTTCTTGAAGAAAGAAGGTGAGGAGTGTGTGAGGTTTTGACTGGGTAGTTTTGGAGTATCTGTAGTCTTATGCATTATGGTCATAAGTACGATGTGGGCACTTGGGAATCTGTTATGGAACTTACTCTGTTTAATTTTCTAAATCTTTTAAATGTTACAGAAACCCCCAAACCATTGTCTGTAAGTGGTGCTGGCATAGTGAATGGAATTGGAAAGCTGCATGTGATTATTATTTAATTCAAACACTTCAAAAGTTGAAGGGATTTACAGTACATGTGCCTAGTAATAAAATAGACTTTGAAATGGCAAGGAACTGTAAGCTGAATGCTGGTGTCTGCCTGTGGATGTTTTCCTTATGGGTGGTTTAGCTGTGCCCTGTTCTGCTAAGAGGACCTGGCAGGGAGGCAGGAGGGCTGCTTGCCTGCTCTGGCAGGTTGGCTCTCACTGGCCTTGGTTCTGCTAAAATGTGTGGTATGTGAGAAGGGGTGAGAGAGTCATGCAGCCAGGAGGCATCTGTTCCCAGTAACCTCACAGCAGGCTTAGCCCGTTGAAGGTAATAATGTATCTTAGAGGAAAGTGTAGAGGCTGCGGTACTGCAGAAGGTGTTGAAGGCTCAGTTGAAAGCAGCTCGAGGTCCTGACTTTGCAGACCCAAGGAATGTGGGGAAGCTTGGCTGACTAGGCCTTATTTTGACCATTCCCTGATTCTTTGCTCTCTTCCCTCCTCCCACTCTCTTGTCTTCATGTTGGACAGAGTGAGAAGAGCAGGGGTGATGGAGAACCTTAAAAGTCAGGTCACCATGTGGGGGCGTGTTTGGCCAGTCTTGGTACAGGCATATTAACATTTGATACGAGTCCTACAGCTGCTCACAGCCTGGATGGCAGCCTCTGTTGTAAATATTGCGGTCTGATTTTTTTCTCAGTGTGTGACTAACTGCTTGTCAAACTCCACAGGTTACAAATGCATTTTCTTTCTCCAAAACACCAAAGAGAGCTCTGCAAAGGGCTTTAGTGTCTCAGAGTGCAACAGAAGGAAGAAGTCCCAGCTCAGCTAATGAGAGTCACATAGGCAGCCGACTGACCAGTACGTCATCGTTAGCGGTGAGTGATTTGCCTGTGCAGGCCAGGCAAGAGACCTTCTTAACAGCACAGTTATTGTAATGTCTGGTGCTGGTTATTTTAACTTTTCCAAGGTCCACAGCAGAAAAAGTTGGTTTTAACTACATTGATAGACCTGTTATTTTCGGAGCCAGAGTTTAATGAGGAGGTTTCCTTGCTGGAAATGCAGAGAAATCTGTTTGTGTGCACTCAAAGCTGGGAGGTGCCTTCTGCAATTGAGTTGGAGAGGTAAAAACCAACATCCTTTCTTTCTTCTTCTGAGAGTGTGCAAAGCTTCCATGCTGTCTTATGTTGGCTGATGCTTTTGATTTTGGACAATATAAATATGATGTGCAACCCTGAATAGTACCAGTTAAAGTAGTGAGATGACAGACACCTTGTGAAACAAACTGGAAAGGAAAGGCAGATAAATGCAGATGCTGCAGCTTGAGACGTTAGTAAAAGGCAGGGGAATTGTTTCCTCATACATGTTTCAGAAAACTTAGTGAAATCATTTGTTGTTCTACATACTGCAACTCCTCTGTTGTGCCTGGCTGCCTGTCGCAGCTTGCTTCTGCTACGTTAGGTCAAACCCCATTTCCTAGTGAAGCAGACTAGATTTGGAGGACTTATATTCATCATCTTTGCTTTTATTCTAGTGTTGGAGTAAATCAGTATGCTGAGTAAACATCTACTTCAAAATCTGTAGTTTATAGGACAGAAGGCCAAGAACAGGATTTCCTGTGTATCTTTGTAGTACTGCCTGAAATGTCAGTACCTTCATACAGAGAGAATTCAGTATTTTGAGTGGCCATTAAATTGTACAATATACAGATATTGCCCTGCTGTCCCACATGAGATAGGCAGGAGAAAATATGAATTAATAAGGGATGAAGCATTGCAGTGGACTCCCTTGCTTTAGAAGAAATAAAATCTAGGATTCTGGCTGTACCCCAGTTCTCTGTAGAGATTTTCTTCCTTCAAACATGATTACTCCAACAATTGTTTTCAAATTCTAATATTCTGTCTTCATTGTGATGCAGCACTGTGTCTCATTTATCATGAAAACACAAGTCATGCACTTTTGTGTCTACCTCATAGAAAAATACTTTTCCCATAAAATGATAGGAACTTAGAGTAGTAAAATCTACTTTCCTGTTTCAAATCTTTCCCAGAGTTCTTGGACCTCCAAGATAGGAACCTCTAGCTTGGCAGCAGATCATGTGTTGTGTGAGATGTTGTGCAGGCTGGTTTTTTACCAATCTCACACACCAGTGAACTTGCACAAAGCCTTTTTGGTCGAATCATAAAGTTGAGGCGAAAAGAGGTTTGGCTTCCAGCCCCTCCAGTTGAGATACCAATGCAGTTCTTAAGTAGGAAACTAAAGCTGCAGGAAACCTGCCTGAGTCCATGGAGAGAGTCAAAGCTGTTACTCAGACGTGTTTTAACAAAATAAAATCCTGGCCTGTGCTTATGTGGGGATTTTTTTGGTGAAGAAAAGCTATAGAGTAAAAATACCAAAAGGCTTGAATGCTTGGATTTTTTTTCTTGTTTGGACTAATTCTTGAACCCCTTCCTAATTGTAGATTGCTCGTTCATCTTCTACCTGCAGCCTGAATGGATCTGTCCAGTGTCCTGTAAATGTTCATCGTTCCCATTCTGTTGATTGGAGCTCCCCAAACTCCAGGCCTCGGCCTGTGCTGTGTCCTGCCTCTACAAATCTTTGTCTTTCAAATACTGTAGAAGAAAAAACCTCTTTCAGCTTGGAAAGCTTAAATGCTCATGGCTTGGACCGGTCATGTCCTACCTCTATTGTTATTATTGCTGCTTGTGATGATGCTGGAGATAACCAGTCTGGTGATGAAAAGTTCTGTACATCAAATCCTGGCTGTTAATGCCCATCTTGCAAGAAGTGAGCAAAAAAAAAGTAATCTTGATTCCTCTAAGGCAGCACATTACACCTCTATAACACTAGAATCCACAAGGTGTTTTAAGTGGTGCTGGGTTTTAGCTTGATTTGTTCCAGCGCATGGGGTTGGAGTCCACAATCACAAGTGATCTGGTTCTGGGTGCTAAGTTAATTCTTTAACAAACCCTTTTAAGAAAAAAAAAAATATGCAGGAAGTTAACTCATTTCTGTACAATTGAATTTTCTGTTGTTTCAGTTTGGTTGTCCAAGTGTGTGTCCAAAGTGGTAGTGTAGCTCACTGGCCAGAGCTGTGAGTAGCTTGGCTGCTGGGAAGTCTTGAGCAGCTCATTTTACCCATGATCTCCAGTTTCTATTGCCCTATCTGTAAATAGAAGAAAATATCCTTTATAAAATGCTTTTGAGGCTAATAAGATCTGCTACATGAAGAGGAGTTTAGGATTTAGTTTTCAAATAGTACCCATGACTGCCCAGGGATGTGCCATAAACAGACATTAGACTTCATAGTGAAGTGGTATAAACTTACCTGCTCAAAACAGCCCCATTTACAAGGCTCTTGAAGCATGCAGGTGCAGCAAGCTGTCAGACTACCATGACCTGTTTGTATGCTGAAAAGCTTGGCTGTGCTCAAACAGAAGATTGCTTGTGAAAGTATTGTGTGGTCCAGTGTAAAAAGAACATAAAATTTCAGCTGACCCAAAGAGGTTAACTTCTAGTGCTGCGTATTGGTGTTACTTCCACTGTAATTTTATGCCCCAGAAGCAGGCTATGCTCCCAGCACCAGAAGAGGCAGCTTTTTGACTAGTTTGTGCCCATTCAGGCACAGATGAAGCAATCTGACAAGTCTTTGTGATACCTGTTGCCTTCTGCTGCCAAAGGCACATGTTGAGCCTCTAACTTGGGACTCAGAGCTGATAAGAATACAGAAAGTGGTAGGTTCTGCAGGGAGCTCTGTTTGTCTGAGAGTATCATCATGTATCAGGCCTCCAGTTTGGAGGGAGATGGTTAGGGCAAAAAGTGTGATGTAAAGTGTAGGTGAACACTTGGTTAACAGCTGCTCTTCAAAACCAGGTTGCATTCTGAATCTCTCAAGGCTGGTAAGAAAGAAAGAGCTTTTATTTAATGTGGCCATTCTTCTCCTTTGGTGCTGTTTTAACTTCTCTGCTCAGAATCTGGAAATGGAGAATCAATTTCCAAAGCTGCAAATCTGAAATCGTTTGTGTGCTATTACGTTCTTCATACAGTTTATCAAGGGGGAGAAATGACACTGCATTGTTGACACGGCCTAATGAATGATCAAATGACTTGTTTGGTTTCTTTTCTTCCCCAACAGGCTATTTCTTCTCCTTCCTTGGTCAGTCTTCCCTCCATCTTGGAAAAGAGGAGTCATACGCTAAGTCGCTCAACAACCCACTTGATATGAAGCAGAATTGAAATACAGTGCTGTGCTTGTAGTGACTGACAGCAGCTGGCTGCTCAAGTGACCTGCTCCTGACATTAATGGTACCTTAGTCATTAGCACTTAGCAATGATTAGCACAACGTTAGAAAACACTAAGATAATCACAAGGGGTTTTAGTTGTATTAACGCAGATCAGGTAATGAGTGGAATAAGTAACTCAGTCTTCATTTAAGACACAGTATTGCCTTGCCCAAACTTATTTTCTCATCAACATAACAGAAGCATTTTCTTTGGTGGGAATTGTCCCCTCTAGGCCAGAAACCAGTCTGTCAGAGTTTTGAAATGATGTGCACATAACTTACCGCTAGTTTGCATGACTCCGGTGCTTGCCTAACCTCATGAGCTGGCAGAGCACTCCCATGTCTGTTACAAACACTCTCCACGCCAAATCGAGAGTTTTGAGTATAAGACATTTTATTGTGGGTAAAATAAGCCAAAGCAGCGCGCTGGGCGGCTGGGAGTCTCCTGCTCCACAACAGCACGCCCTGAGTAAGGATCCACTCTCTTCTTTTAAGGGGGAGGTATGTCGCAACCATAACAGCCAATTCCTCATGCATAGAATGCACCCTTCTGGCTGTGCCAGTGCGAGTTCCTGATAAGGATCGGCATCCGGGTCCGGAGTCTCTTGTGAGGATGTTGATAGTCTTCCTTGTCTTAACCTGGTTTCTGGCAGGCTCAGTGGGTGTCGACCCAGCTGCCCAACTTCTGTAGATTTCTGCCTAACAAGCTTAAAACTAAGTACATACTGTTCAAAACAGGATGTTACATGTTCTTACCACAGAGTGGCATTGTCTGACTTGATCATGACTCCATCATTGATCATTTATATGGTTAACAAATAATTCATCCCTTTATTTATTACAACTGCCTAATATCTGTTGCTGTAACCAGTAAAGGTTCACTGCAATAAACATTCCATCAGCATCTAGGACACCTTCTGGCAGCTTTTACCAGCACAGTAACACATACTGTAGGGTCCTCAATAAAGCTCAACAAGTTGCTTATTGTTTAAAACCTGTTTCTGGCTCAACAGAAATGCATTCATCATGTATCTTTCCTTTGTACAGCCTGTACCTGTAGCTAAGGACGTTAAACTGGTGCTAAATGGAGGTCTATTGAACAATAACACAAGGTTAAAGGCTGAGTACTTATCTTTAACAAACCATTCTGAAAGATCACCATCATTAAACTACTTACAATTAAACTTTTTATAATTGATGGAAAAAACGAGAATTACCTGTGCCTTCCACCTTTTCCCCCTGAAGTCAGCAGAGGCAGGTGAAAATCAACATCTGCTTTGAATGTGAGCACAATTATGAGTTTAAAATGCAGGTCATGTCACCTTCCCTATTGTACAGGAACCGATGTTGAGAAGAGGTTGATGGACCTGATTCTGCACCTTGTTATGCCACTCTGGATCCACTACAGGTTCCCCAAACTGAAAATTAGGCTGTTAATTACTAGGGGAGGGTTGCTTCTGAGTAGCAGCACTTCAGTATACTTTGCAGACAGTTTAGTAAGAAATTACTTTGAACCCAGAGTCCCAGCTGAAGCTGTGACTCCACTTGGAGCTCTTGGTCCTCTGTAATAAAAATCTGCCTGTATTTTTAATACCCCCCCTGCCTCCTCTGCTGGCAGTTCTGTGCTTACCAGCTCTCAAAAAACCAGGCCATAATGTTTTTTCTACACCCTGCAACAACACACACTGCAAGTCAATCAGTCACAGAGGTGTGGTTGGGCTTTTCCTTTTTTATTAAAAGCCAGCTTTTTCCTATCTTGTTGCAGGTGTACTGGTACACTGGCATTGCTTAACATAAACAAACAGCCACTACCAAGAACTACCAAAAATATTTCAGGGGCTTTAAATTTGACACAGGAAAGAGTAATTACAGCAAGTCTGATAATTACTAACTATTGAAGAGCTTTCTCTCAGCATTGTGTCCACAATTTGCATGCTTTTCCTTTTTTAGGGAGAGCACGAAAATGGCAGAGAAGAGGACAAATGAAAGAGGCGACAATGACAGACAAATGAGGACAAAGCAGAGTGATGATGCAGTCAAAGTGAGTCGTAAACGGAAATTAGAAGACAACGAAACACCAACGGAGAAAAAGGTAAAAATGTTAAACACTGGCAATGAGTCCATCCCACCACCTGTGTCTCATACTCCAATATATCACCCTGGAAGTGGAGAAGCAGAAAACAAGGACATGGCAGAGAAAAAGAGGACAAATGAAATAGATGACAATGATGTAAACACATTAGGTCATAGTTTAGAATTAGAAAACAATGAAAAACCAGATGAGAAGAGTAGCAATGAGTCCATCCCAAAATCTCCATCTACCACGTTCATATTCATGAAAGGGGAACCTGAGTTAAGAGAAATGTCAGAGGAAAAGGCAACAAGCACAAGTAGTGACGGTGATGACATGACCACAGCAAATATTGCATGTGAATTATTAAACAATAAAAGCATAGCTGAACAGGAAGAAAACACTACATCAGAGAGTGATAATGAGTCCATCCCACCATATCTCTCTCATACTCCCATACTTTCTCCTGGAAGTGAAGCAGCAGAAAACGAGGAGATAGCAGATAAAATGAGCGCCAGTGAAAGTGATGAGGATGCACGCTTAGTACGACTTACATGGCCAGTTCCAAAGTATTCGGAAACAGCCAACGAAAGAGAAAACTCTACATCACAGAGTGATAATGAGTCCATCCCACCACCTCCTTCTCATACTCCCATTCTTTCCCCCAGAAGTGACGCAGCACAAAACGAGGAGAAAGATAAAATGAGCTCCAGTGAAAGTGATGAGGATGCACGCTTAGTGCATCTTGCATGGCCATTTCCAAAGTATACCGAAATGGCCAATGCCAGAGAAAACTACATCAGAGTGATAATGAGTCCATCCAACCACATCACTCTCATACTCCCATACTTTCTCCTGGAAGTGAAGCAGCAGAAAACGAGGAGATAGCAGATAAAATGAGCGCCAGTGAAAGTGATAAGGATGCACGCTTAGTACGACTTACATGGCCAGTTCCAAAGTATTCGGAAACAGCCAACGGAAGAGAAAACTCTACATCACAGAGTGATAATGAGTCCATCCCACCACCTCCTTCTCATACTCCCATTCTTTCCCCCAGAAGTGACGCAGCACAAAACGAGGAGAAAGATAAAATGAGCTCCAGTGAAAGTGATGAGGATGCACGCTTAGTGCATCTTGCATGGCCATTTCCAAAGTATACCGAAATGGCCAATGCCAGAGAAAACTACATCAGAGTGATAATGAGTCCATCCAACCACATCACTCTCATACTCCCATACTTTCTCCTGGAAGTGAAGCAGCAGAAAACAAGGAGGTAGCATATAAAATGAGTGCCAGTGAAAGTGATGAGGATGCACTCTTAGTATGTCTTACATGGAAATTTTCAAACTATAAGGAAATATCCAATGAAAGAGAAAACACTGCATCAGAGAGTGATGATGAGTCCATCCCACCATCTCTTCCTCATACTCCCATACTTTCCCGTGGATGTGGAGTAGCAGAAAGCGCAGAGATGGAGAAAATGAGCCCCAGTGAAAGTGATGACGATGTAATCTTAGTAAGAGTTTCATGGGAATTACCAAACTATAAAAATCCAGCCAAGGAAAAAGAAAACACTACAGCAGAGATGGGAAATGAGTCCATCCCACCATCTCTTTCTCATACTCCCATACTTTCCCCTGGATGTGGAGCAGCAGAAAATGAGGAGATAGCAGAGAAAATGAGCCCCAGTGAAAGTGATGATGATGTAATCTTAGTGTTTCATGGGAATTACAAAACAATAAAGAAACATCTAAGGAAAGAGAAAACACTACATCAGAGAGTGATAATGAGTCCGTCCCACCATCTCCTTCTCATACTCCCACACTTTCTCCCAGAAGTGAAGCAGCAGAAAACAAGGAGGTAGTAGAGAAAATGAGCGGCAGTGAAAGTGATGAGGATGCACTCTTAGTATGTCACTACACTACATCAGAGAGTGATAATGAGTCCATCCCAACACCTCTGCCTCCTAATCCCATACTCCCCCTTAGGGGTGGAGCACCAGTATATAAGGAGAGTATACAAATGGCAGAGAAAAAGAGAACAAATCAGAGTAAGGATGTAATCAAAGCAAGTCATCAAAGGAAAATTAGAAAACAATGAAACACCAACTAAGAAAAAAGAAAAAGCATTAGAGACTGTCCAAGAGTTCATTCCAACACACCTCTCTCATACTCCCATATGCCACCCCAGGGGTGCAGCAGAAAATAAGGAAAGCTTAAAAAAGGCTGAGAAAAAGAGGACAAATCAGAGTAATGATGTGCACAAAGCAAGTCGTCAAAGGAAATTAGAAAACAATGAAACACTAACCGAGAAAAAAGAAAAAACCTCTGAGATTGTCAAGGGATCCTACCCAACACCTCCATCTCATGCTCCCTGCTTTAGCTCCAGGGGTGGCGCATCAGAAAACCAGGCACAGATAAAGAGGTCAAATCAGAGCAACGATGTAGTCAAAGCAAGTTGTAAAGAGACACTGGAAAACAACGAACAACCAGATGAGAAAAGTGGTTCCAACTTAACACGGCTGTCTCATAACCTAAGGTGCATTGAAAAGAGGTTGGTCTACACTGATGAGGAGGACATTTCCCTTGAGTTTGCTGAGGCTATGCTGTCTACCAGCACACAGTCAGCGTGCTGCGAGTCTGGAAAAGCAGGTCCTTCAGCGGCACCGCATGGCAGCACTTTGCCTTGCATTAGCATACAGTTCAAGTTAGCCGTCAGCCAAGCCCGTGCTTGCTACAGACACAGACCACAGACACTATGCAGGCGCCATGGAGCACCTTTCAGTATCTGCAAAAAGCTAGGATCTGTAAAGTGGCTGTGGCACCAGTGCCTTGTGGACATAACCACATACCAGTATTGAGTGAGACAGCATGGTTCAGCCAAACCTCCAGCAATGTCATAATATGAGAAGCACAAAAAACCTTAGTGGAGAGAGGTTCATCTTAAGTAGTCTGTCCACTGGTAGAGTCTGATAATTACTAACTATTGAAGAGCTTTCTCTCAGCATTGTGTCCACAATATGCATGCTTTTCCTTTTTTAGAGAGAGCACAAAAATGGAAGAGAAGAGGACCATTAGAGAAGAGAGAGAGAGAAGAGGCGACAATGACAGACAAATGAGGACAAAGCAGAGCGATGATTCAATCAAAGTGAGTCGTAAACGGAAATTAGAAGACCACGAAACACCAACGGAGAAAAAGATAAAAACGATAAGTAGTGATGATGATGACATGACCACCGCAAATCTTCCATGTAAATTATTACACAGTAAAAACATAGTCAAAGTGAGTCATAAACGGAAATCAGAAGACAATGAAACACCAACTGAGAAAAAGGTTAAAAAGTTAAACACTGGCAGTAAGTCCATCCCAACACCTCTGCCTCCTAAGGAACAGATAAAGAGGTCAAATCAGAGCAACGAACAACCAGATGAGCAAAGTGGTTCCACCTTAACACGGCTTTCTCATAACCTAAAGTGCATTGAAAAGAGGTTGGTCTACACTGATGAGGAGGACATTTCCCTTGAGTTTGCTGAGGCTATGCTGTCTACCAGCACACAATCAGCTGGGAAAGCAGCTCCTTCAACGGCACCGCATGGCAGCACTTTGCCTCGCATCAGCATACAGTTCAAGTTAGCCGTCAGCCAAGCCCGTGCTTGCTACAGGCACAGACACTATGCAGGAGCCATGGAGCACCTTTCAACAGCTCTGAAGGTATGGGATTAGCAAAGTACAATCACCATGGCAAAGTCAATGAAAGGCTGTCATTGTACTGACTAGATAGAATAATATCAAAGGGAGCAAGAGCACAAACCCGGGATGGGGATGGTTTCATGAGATGTAATTTCACACAAAATCTGCAAATTGAGAACCATCAATAAGTCATAGAAGGAAGGGGCTACTGGACTGAACAAAAAAGAGAAAAAAAAAAATCCCAGGTGATTCTGTAGTTTTCTCCAGCTCTTCACCTGTATTTATGTATGGGGGGAATTTAAGTCCCATACAGTTGAAACAAACTAACAAACTCCCCACAAACAGAAAAGGCAAAACCTCCCCCCTGCATTACAAAAGTGCAGGCAGTCTTCTTAGAGGCATTGCTGCAAGAGAAGTCCTGGGAGCACCACAGGATTAGGATCTCTGGAGGCGCTCCCTATTGTAAACACTGAGTCGGTGCTAGGTGCTGCAAAAAGGCTGGACTGCCCTTCCTCCCTCCTCCACCATTTTCTCTTTTGGTAGGTGGGTCTTGAGGGCCAAGATGCCATCATTAGACAACAGTGTGTAACCCCTTGCTTCTAAGGGTATGGATAATGGAATTCCTGGGCACCCACTGAAATGAAAGGGGTAGACAGAAGGATTTCATAGTTTTCCCTATCACCAAGAAGAGCAGTGCAAGGACTAGACCCATTTTAACACCATGGAAGTCCTCAAGGGAGAGCATGTGAAAGGCTAAAAAAAACCCACAAAAATCAGACTCAAATTGTCTCTCCTTATCATCAGAACAGGTCCTCTAGAAACTTCCTGGGAGCACACTAGATCTTCTGCAGAGAACATCAAAGATGACATTCACTGCTCTCCCAAAGCCCGAGTAGGAGATGCTGACTCCACTCTTAGAAATATTCTTTTCACCTCTAATAAGAAAGTAGTTTCCTAAACACAGCCCACTCAGTTAACTTGCTCTTTTATTAGAAAAAAGAAAACAAACCACCCTGATAATCAGCAGGTTTTTTCTCTCCCTATAGTCCCATCACTGTATTTTTAGGCTGCAAAGCCAAGAAATTGATTTTTGGCTCCCTACTGATACTTATTGTCTTTTATGGCTGCAGAAGATTTTACATCAGGAATGTGAAGTTCACAGTTGGCTCCAATCTGGCTTGTGGGGTAGAGTGGGAATCTGTAAGAATGATCCACTTGGACACGCTCCCATTTGTGGATCACTGAACTTAAATCTATTGATCTCCCAGACATTTCCAGCATGCCCATCACTAGGAAATCAAGCTGAGGAACTGCACAGATTCATGCCCTTGCTCTTCTTACCTGAACTGCTGTTATGTATCTGGCTCATAAAATACTTTTTTCCTACATTTTGCCCATAAACCATTGTATTACCTATTGCAAGAGCAAAATCCTGACTTCAGCAAGGACAGGCCACATCTTCCAACATTTTTGGAGCCAAAGCAGAGTAGTCAGTTTCTAATTAATTCTAATTGGCTTCCTCATATTCTATTAAATTATTACCTGGAGGTGCCAGGTGCTCAAAAGCACCAAATATTTTCTCCATATTTTGTAAATGTTAAGCAGTATATTTGATTAAAAATAATACCCCACCACTTGTCACTTACAATCAAAAGCCTCGTTGACCTAAACATGTGGAAACCCCATCTTGAACAATCACTGAGAAATGGAGAGAAGGTCCATGCAGTAGATCCCTCAGTAGCTAACAAGAAAAATAGAGAGACTCCTGATCAACAGTCAACATCATGCTTGGTTTGGGGCATGTCACTGCTGTCTGGATCTACAAAGGCCTCCTATGTGAGCTGTGTAGCTAAAAAACTGTAGGTGTTTAAACCTCACAGCTTGACTGCAGCAGTAGTAAAGACAATGCAGTTAAGGTCCATTTAACCGTGAAAGGTTCATGTTCTCAGAACTGTAGCTGATGGGATTCCAGGGAATCCCCCAAGAGATGAAAGCTAGATTGTGTCATTGTAGGCATCGTGATACCCAGTGGCAGCTAAACACAAAGGTGCCATGCTGCCCTGCCTCTCTTGGTGTAGAACTACCGTAGAGCCCATCTTGAAAGGGAGTTTTGTCTTCCGTTTCTATGGCCTTTCTGTGGTCAGGGCCCTAAGACATTGGAGGTATTTATCCTCCCAGCTGCCATCTACTCCTGGAAGGTGTTATACACCAACAGGGGAGGGCAGAGCCATTTGTGTTTAATTTGTGGCTCTGGGCACTTCCTGGCCAGAGCCAACGCAGCGCAAAGGGGGCAACGGACAGTCAGCTTAATTTATAGCAAGGAAAGTAGATGTTAGGAGAAGGTTCAAACATCAAAAGCAGCTAATGCAGGCAAGTGGTGGTCAGAGGAGGTGTGCTGTTAAAGTATTTTCTATCTGAAATGTCTTTAAATCATGCTGCTGCTGCATACCTACATAGACTGCAGAGGAAAGAGAGGGAGTAGCAGGCTGAAGTGGGCACCAAATTGGAAACTGTTCATGGACTGATTTGAAAGTAACTTTATCCATGAGGACAGTTTAGAGAAAATGTGTTATTAAGGTACTTTATTTCCATTTAGAGAGTCACACAGGCATACACAGACAGTAGGCGGTGACAGCTGCTCCCAGAACCGTTTGTTCTCTTACTCCTATTCAGCTTTTGACAGTGTAAAATGAATATAAATGCTGAAAAGCTTTACAGAGGTGAACCAAACAATAAAAAGTAGGGGAGAATGAATTCTGGTTAGGTTACTTTAGGGAAGAGCTCTGCTTCTGTTTATTCCTGAGGCATGGATATATGCTGTGTTTCTAATGCTGACAATAGCGTTGAGAGGAATCTTGGTCGAGTTTGCCAAATCCACACCATCCTGAGGTGGGGAGAGAGGGGAGCGCTGGCCTTGCAGCTAACTTCAATGCCAGCTATAGAAATGGCATGTAAATAAGGCTTCAGCAAATTACTGCTTTTCCCTAATAATCCTCTCCATCAAAATGGAGTGAACCTTTCACACAGTTTGCCTTACTAGACGTGCTGGTGAGGTATCTCGTATTTGGACTTAGCAGTAGCAAACCTCTTGGCATCAGAAGGATTATATTAGTTGGCCTGAAATTATATTGCTTTTTCCAAGCAATCATGACAGCTCTCAAAATCTTGCTACAATATAGTCACATCACACCAGCTGACAGTTGCCTCCAAAAACCCATTCATTTTGGCCAGCTCCTCCTGCAAACACTATCAACAGACTGAGGCTCCTGCTTCAAAGTCCAATAGGCATTTCAAACTACAATCCTAGGAGGAGGAGGTACTGGTATCAGTTTTGACTTTTGTCTGATTGTTTGGTTTTCACATGGAATATTTACACCATTCTTGGTTTGGTTTGATTTTGGAGGGACTCAGAGTGGAGGACTGACAAATGTTGTATTACAAAGGCAATCTATAAAGGAGATTTCAGTACATTGTCCAGAATACAGAGTTCCTCAGAAACTATTGCAGTATATTGATTCCACAATATATGTTTCATTAGAAAGCTTTGGGCTGGCTGGGTGGGGTGGGGTTTTTTTTTTTTCTTCTGTGACAACTCCTCTCACCCTGGCAGTACTGATAACGGGAACACTCCATAAAACAGGGCTGGTAATGAGAGGCACAGATTTATAGTGCAGCACACAGATTTAGCTGAAGTCAGACAGCTGATCCTTTCCCAAAACCTTTGTTCCCGATGATTTAATGTTTTCCAAGCAAATTATTTCCAAGGAGAAAGACCCCTAAGTTTGCACTGGAGGGAGGTAAAGCCTTTCTCTGAAGTCGGGCCAATACACAGCAACGACTTAGGTTTAGGAGTGCCGCAGGAAACATCGTTAGCTTCTGTGGGAGGGAAAGACTCACGTCCAGCTTATTTTTATAAAGCAGCATCCACCTACAAATCAGCACAAACTAAAATGCTATGTCCTCTGAATTTGGGGGGGCCACTTGTAATCTCACTTTTGCAGAGAGCTCCAGTCTCCAAAAAAAGGCCAGAACAGTGATAGATACGTAAAACCTCTCAGCATAAAACTTGGGTTTGAACCTCTCTAATCTTCTGCCCTACCAGTAACCAAATCCTTTCCACAGACCTATGGTTCCTGCAAAAAGGCTCACTGCAGTCAAAGAAGGAATTTCAGCCTAGACAAAAGACAGATTTTAAGATAAACTCATTGAGAAATGTGGGGAGAGCAAGCTCAATCCCAGCCCACAGCAAGGGCATGCAGCCTGGTTAAGTTCATCTGGTAAAAAGTCAATACTCCCCAGATTCAATGTTTCCTGGCAAGCACTGGCTTTCAGAATAGAAATGAGGATAACTTCTCGTAAGTTAGCATATCTGAGGTATATCTGGCTCTCAGTCAGTACTGTCTAACCAATAATGTGCCCAAGATAGCAAATATGCCCTGCATACACATTACTATTACAGAAGCCAGTGCTAACACTGCAGAGAGAAGCTAACATGCCAAAAATCTCATATGTATTATCTGACTTACCCACTGCAGAGCACACTGCAGGAAGCCCAGTAAAATTTAGTTCTTACCTGACATCTGCCTTCATATTTAGTAGGGAATTACGTATCTTCAATATGTTTTCTAGCAAGTTATTTACACAAATCTCATTAGCAATTAAGACAGGAGGTTTAGATACAGTTCCTGCTCTGCTGACTGAAACTGCATACCAGGATGTCAGTATGACTTTGAACAGAAGCTGGAAAGTTATGCTGCATGAAATCATATCATGGAGAGAAAAATCTTCTTCTCCATATCGACTTTTTTTCTCTCTTCACCAAGACAAACCCACCATTAACTGGCTCTTTGTTGCACTCTTCTCCTGCAGTATTTTTGACAGTGCCTAATAGCTGCAGGGACTGGATTACAGTGCAATATACAAAGAGCAGTTTGCTTTCAGCCCTGTGTGAGGCTTGCTACCAGGTTTGAAAGTTATTTTCAGTAGTAGCCTTCCTTGGCAGACATTTTCTGGGACACAGTTAGTATTCTACTTGTCAGGTACCTGATGTGCAATGCAGTGACACTAAGAGGCTGATTACTTGGATGGCTCTGAAGTGAAGGCATCTGGTTAGGACTGTTGGCTAGTTATATGAAAATGCACTAACTAAATATCTCTTGCCTTTTCAGGTTTGTCCCTCTGATTAGCAACTTTAAAATAACTAAACAAATAACTCCAGCTTAAAACCACAAAGCTGTCTTTAAACCAGAGAGGTACAGTTCAATATTGCTCTGCTAACAAACAAACCCACAAATAATAAAAAGAAGAAACAAAGCAATCATCTCCAGCAAGGCTAGCAGGTGCTCTAGTCAAACTAACTCTTTAACCCCTTCAGCCAGGCAGAGAGGAACATGTGAGATCTTATGGAACTTGCCAAAGCATCTCATTGCCACACACTATCTGACCAAATTGACTTCTTTTGCCCCAAGATAAATTTGCTATCTATGTCCACACATGTAGAGAGAGACCTATTGAGCATCTTCTTCAAGGCAAACCATATTCCTGAATATAATGTACACCAAACCTCTGCCAGTGATCAGCAAACTCTTACCATGGCCAGTTTCTTACACCTGAACCTTGCTTTCAGTGAAAACAGTGGCAACGTGCAGATCACCAGAGCTCAGATTCGATTCTTCCAGCTCACACACATACTAACTAGGAGCTACCTTAATGATCAGCAGTTCCACTGGTCTTTTGCCAAAGCCAGGAAGGGTTTGGGAAGCATCTTTCCTTCCCTTTTTTATTAGCTACTGCCTAGGAGGTCTTGACTCATAAAATTTCCTTGCTTGCTACTGCCAAAATTTAAGCCCTTGTGCTGCAACAAGATCTATGCTGAGTTCACGGTGTCACAGACTTGTTCTGTGACCTTTGACAGAGTACTTTATCACAAGCATTTATACAGCTGGGGTTTCAGCAGTAGATTTATAAGGTCCTCTATGTTTAATTCCTTCGATTTCATTTCCATACCTGCTACCTCTTTGACTGGGGGAACTCAGCAGTCCCCAACAGGATGCATGTATACAACCTGCATGATGGCCTCCACTTCTAACAAGAGCCCCTATGAAAAAAAGAAATATCCTTTGCCAAGTTTCTTTTAAAAATGAAATATGACTTCTGGGAAAACATTCCTTTCTACTGGCAGGAGTATTCCCAGCTAGACTAGGGCTGAAAGTAAAAAGATAAAATAAAAAAAATATATTAGATTTGCTAGCTATGGTAAAGGACATCAAATGGTATATTGCAGGGGTTTGAGCTCAGATTGGCTGTAAACTTCAAGTGTTTAAGTTGTTTGCTTCCATCTTGCCTCTAATATATTGGCGAGAGTTCAGCAGCCCAAAAGCTCAGGCTTAAGACATACCCCCAGGTATCCCAGTTTGGAATTCAAAGAAAATTCTGTAAGATAGCTCTGGGAAGAGAAACCCTCAGTGGCACAAAATGCAACTGCCTCTCCAAGCCCACATTTCTATTTGAATATCCTTGTGACAGGACCTTAAGGCATTGAGAGAAGTCAGATGGAGGTGCTTTTACCTTTTACCTCAAGCACTCCAAAACCACCAACAGCCCTTTTGATCTTCAAAGGTTGTGTTCTTGGACTGCAGAACGCTTGGTTCTCCTGTGTGAAACAGGAAAATTGCAAACAAATCTCCTCCCTGCTCATTATGCCTGTGCATGGCACAGCCTTTCTTCCTCCCTTCCTCAGTCCAGCAGGGTTTCCCAAACTTACTACCATCTGTAGCTACAGAGGCTTCTTTGGATCCCTAGAAATGTTCCTTTTTCTCACCACCTTTGAAACTCAGATGTGAGACTTTCTACAACTCTTCTCCACATCCTCACCTGTGCTGCAAAATCTCAGCTCACTGTCTCCTTCCTGCCTAATTCCTCCCCTAGGAACTTCCCCAAATCAGCTTTCTCAGGTGCTTTCTGGCACTGGCTTTGCCTCACCCTCAAAAACCACTCTCAGACTCAATATTCAGTGGTAGATAGGACAACACAAGGAAACAGTCCTTTTCCTGCTGCATAGCCAAGTTCTTTTAGGAGAATGGCCAGCAAAATACAGTAAAGGGTGATGAAATGCACACAGAAGGGATCATCTCCATCAGAGCTGCCAAGGCAGTTCGCCCAACAGAGATCTATTGTGGCAGTGAGCATACTGCTGCCAGAAAAATCCCTTTGACCAGTGACTACAATTAACTCCACATCTCACTAATGCCAGCCACCAGGGCTGTTTGGAATAGTCCTAACTTCGTTGCTTAGTACGGAAGGAGCCGTTTCTGTACAATTAAGCTGAATCTTACTTTTGGTGCACCATGCTGTTGTTTGTGCAGAAATAGTGTAGAAGTGTTTAATCTCAAACACCTTAATCCACTGCAGAAATGCTCCACAAGAATCAGGAGAGAGCTTGGGACGTAATGAACACATAACCTAGATGGTACAGGCACAGCCTTTAAACGACTACTCTGAGTTTGCGAGGTTAAAGACTGAGTTATTTTTCGTTTCTTTGAACTCTTACTCTGAGATATCGAAGACCTGGCAGAACCCAGTCTTCACTGTACTTAAACATCTTTTCTGAATCCTTATCTGTTCAGGGGTGGTTTACAGAGACTCACAGCTTGGTTTTTGTCAGAGATCACAGAGGGGTTACGCAGGTCCAAACATAACTCTTCGTATCAGTAGTAAGACTCAAGGAAACTCTGAATTGCAGCACTTTGGAGTGAAGGGACCCCTAAATGATTCTTCTCTTCTCACAATCATTCAAGAACTTGAAAGTCCAAGGAGTAGCCTCAAATCTCTCATTCCCATCAATTTAACAGAGGTCACAGCATGGCCAATTCAGCTGAAAAGTGTTATTACAGAAAAACTTGACGATACTTTTATGTTCACTGATGTGAACATAATTCTCTGGGTCTTTTAGCTACATATAGCGTGCCTTATCCACAGAGACACTTCAGCAGACATACACAGTACCATGAGCAAAGTTAGAAGTGATGAATTCTCTGATTTATAACTTCTACTGATAACAAGAGGATAGAAAATCTTAAATGTATGGGTGTTATTCTATACACTGTGTAACTTTACTCAGCAGAGAAGGGCTGTGAAAGGGAAGACAACTTTATCGTGCCTGAACTAAGGGGACACTTCTTTGAATGACCCTTGTTGCCTGTAAAGAATTGAGCTGACCTCTAACCAGTGCACAAATACATTGAAGATAGGGGTAGCTTTGGAGGTGCTAAGTGTGGATGTGGGTCTGTAATCCTTCTTGCTTTTAAGGATCACACATGGGAAGAAAGAGAGAGAGAGAGAGACAAGAGCTTTTTTCTTGACAGACTCAATCTTCTAAAGACATCCTAAAATGCTGAGTTGACAGTGCACCTCCTAGAGAAAAAACACTTATGTAGGCACAAGAAACTGCTATAACTAAACTCATTAGTGATGAGGAGCCAGACAGACAAGCCAGATCCTTCTCCTTCCATTTTCTTTGGTGGCCAACAACACTGGACACAGTAAGAGTCACTTGGTTATAAGCCTTTTAAAACAGAGGCTGTGTTAATCCACAGTAGGCTGCAGTTGTGTGTCAGTGCTGTAACAGCCCTCAGCACTGAGCTCAATGTGAATCAGGAGTTTAAGCACACAGCCTGGATAAATATTTATTTATTACTCTTCATTAGAAAACTGCCTTTCTAGCTGATTGACAGTGAAGTCACTTAGTCAGATGACATCATTGCACACTAAACATCCTGTTAGGGATGTTTAGCCAAGTAAAAGACATTCAACTGCATTTTCATTAGTAGCAGTATGTGGTTATTGTCCTTAAAGACAAGGCTCTTAGACTTAATCTATTTGTTTACAGTTGTATCTAATTGCTTACAGTTGAGTTTTCCTAAGAACTTTTTCACTACACTTTGGTAGTACAAGATCAGGTTGCCTGCAGATTAATCGGAAGATTTGAGGATTGAAGGTGGTCCTGCCCAGTACTGGAGCTCGGTCAATACCAAGGACTCTCCAAAACTTCAAGGAGTTGTGGGTTATCTAATTCTAATGATGCACATTATGAGATAGAACATTATTTAATGAGAAAGTCACTGGCTGTGAAAGACCAGCAGGCAATTTATCTATCAGGAAGAAAGTGGTTTCTCTGTGCTAAATTCTATACAGCCCAAGGAAATGGGAAAGCTTGTTGATCTTATCCTTTTTGCTCCCTAGAGCAGTTTTCTGGGAGGACAAGTCCCATCAAATGAGGAGAAGAGTTTCTGGTTTCCTTGCCTTGTATCACACTCTGCTGTCCTACCCATGGGACAAGGGCAGCAGAGCCTGCAGCAGAATTCACCACTGGCTTACTAAAATAAGTAAATAGCTGTCTGACACTCCTCCTTCAACCACGGTCTCAGCCAGCCACAGATTTGGGGAGCCTGAAGTTGAGCCTTTATTTTTGAAAATGGGGAAAAATAGTTCCATTCCTAACAGTGGGGTTTAGATTTTAGCTTACTACCTGCTCTCTTGGCTAGCCCTGCTGGGGAGATGACACTGCACTTTCTCCAATGATCACATGCATCTCTGGTGCTAGTTAAAGTCAGGGAATATTTTACCTAGGAGTCAGTTTTCTCCATTTATCAGTTACAAAACACATTTCTACCTAACAAAAGGTGTAATATAACAGTAGTCAATGAGATTTTTGTTTCTTGTACAGCTTTGCAGTGAAGCTACTGCTGTAGAAAATCCCTTGAAGACATCTGCAGATGATATTTCCAGCATTGCCAGTTTTATTGAGACAAAGCTCTCAATGTGCTACTTAAAAGTGAAGAGGCCTAGTGATGCCCTGACTCATGCACACAGGTAAGAATAAATATTGATTAGATACACTTCTAAGACTGAAATAACAAAAATTAAACAAAGACTATGAAAAATCCTGTGCAGGAAGGATCAGTCTAACACTGAGTTACAATAGCCACCTAGACATGTACTGCTTTCACAACTCAGTAGGTAAGGATGTGCAGGTAAGTCACATACATAGTTCAGAGCACCCTTAAGATTGAAGCCAGACAAATATAAACATGCTCAGCCTTATACAACAGTAATGATATTAGAAGCTCTTGAGCTTTTTCAAGCCAGATTAGGTCATTTTCATATTTTCATGATATAATTCCTCGTGGGCTCACTTTGGATCCACATCAAAGACCAGCACTACCAGCAATGCATAAAGAAGCCAGAAACAGAACTTGGGCATGGTGGAGATGAAATTCCCATTAGTTTCAGATGAGTTAGGATTTTGCTGGGTTTGTGCTGCCTTTAATTACCACTCGGGCATAACGATAGTTGTTCAAGGGCATGCATGTCCTGCCAGCAACGCTTCGTTAACTGAGGGCTCCGTTAAGTTTTTCCCTTGTATGAGATGTATTAGGATGGACTTTGCAATTAGCACAGGGTAAGAATTTTTTCATACCATCATCTCAACTAGAACTACAAAAGAGGAGTTAATACAATACAATACAATACAATACAATACAATACAATAAATCCAGGTTGGAAGAGACCTTCAGGATCATCGTGTCCAACCTATCAACCAATCCAATCCACCTAAACATCTAGATCTTGGCACCCAGTACCCCATCAAGTCTCCTCCTGAATACCTCCAATGATGGTGACTCCACCACCTCCCTGGGCAGACCATTCCAACGGGCAACCACTCTCTCTGTAAAGAACTTCCTCCTGACATCCAGTCTAAACCTCCCCTGGTGCAGCCTGAGACTGTGTCCTCTTGTTCTGGTGCTGCCTGCCTGGGAAAGGAGACCAAGAATTACAACAAAGACCAAAGAGTTACAACAAAAGGAGGCGGCACACGCTTCTGCCTAACGCGCAGCAGACAGTGGTGAAGAATAACATCTTGGTAAAGAAATGTGACGCCATCGTGGCAGCAGGTTCATTCACCTACATGCAGAGTCATGAAGAGTCTGACTTAATGAGCTCTTCATTAAGTCAGCTCTTCATCTCCTGTCCCCATTCATCCACACCTCTTTCCCAAAGCACTCTGTGTTTGCAGAGCTATGCCTACCTTGAGTCCACGTCATGGGGGGGTCCATCCTTCAGATGAGTTCCAAGCGCCATCTGGGTTGGGGGTCTGAATGCCCATGAGTAGCTAGAGAACAGCATCTGCTTTCCCAGAGCGCATCTAGTAGGCACACATTCCTTTCAGATCAAGGATTCTGTTAGGTGAGCCTAAGCAAACGAAGTAGGGAAGACTTTGAGATGCTTATATACAAAAATAAATAAATAACCACCACCAAAACCCTGCACATCTCATGCAAACCAAAAACCAACCACATTTGTTCAGGGCTTCTCAAAGAACCTGTCAATGTAAGAAGAAAAAGAACTGTGTAAAGTTTGACTGTACTCTCAACTTTCAGAGAGATGGTGATGATCACTCTCTTTCTAACTGTGATTTCCAAGAACACTAAAATAAGGAAGCTGTTTGGACAGTATAAATATAACTAGAACAGGAAATACTTTCCTTTACCTCCTTTAAATATCTCACTTTCAAAACAGTAAGATGTGTTGACTCCAGGGCTACAGAAACGGAAGCTTGTTCAGACATGCTTTGGATTCAATTGTCTTAAAACAGGAACAACGACCTGCAGAGAAATAAATGGAGTTAGACTGAAATCACTGGAAAACTGATGTAGAGAACAAGAAAATCTTCACTCTTCTTTCTTAGCACAAAGACAAGTGGCAATCAGTAATGTCAATTTTCAATACCATTCATTTAATGACTTGCAGAAGGGGAATACATCTACTGACCATGGTTGTCACGTTGTAAGATGCAGGAACTGAGACAACAGCACACCAGTTAAAAGGAAAAAAAACCAAAAACCAAACCACAACCTTTCTGAGGCATAATTAAGAAAGACAAACCTTGAAATGATCATTTTCCAAAAAGAACAAAGAAATGATGCTGACCTCCCCTACTAAAATTAGCTCACTGGCAGCAGTTAGCTAGTGCATATAGAATTTTTATTCTCATTGAGTTTTTATGTCATCACCACAGTTTAATGGTTTGCTGGTAATCCTGTGGCATTAACCATGAATCCAGATTCAAATATTCATTTCTGCATTTATTTGCATTTACTGAACTATTCTTTCTTCAATTTCATGTAAATTTCACAGCTCCTGCATTCATTTCTGAAACTTTATTAGCCAAAAATCAGCTTTAATATTCTCACCCACAGTTGTATCAAATATATAGAAGTGGGTTTTGCAGAAAGAAATCTTTCCAAGATGTCACAACTAGAGAAAGAGAGAAAACAGAGAACAAGGCCAGCAGCTCATTTTAAAGAACAGGCGTCTTTAGAGGAATAGCTGTTCCATTCTTAAGAAAGAAAAGGGAGTACAATTTAGATCATCACCTTCAGAGCCTGTATGAGAAGCCAAGTCTGGGTCCTTCTGAAGAGGAGTAATTGTATTCTCTGGTTTCCTAATACCAAAATTTAAGGCTGCCTTTAGCATCCCTGGCACAATCGAGGACACTGGCCGGGTTCTGATCATTTGTCAGACCAATACAAAACATTTACCCTTTGCAATCACACACTATTAAAACCACTTCTCATCTGTCACAGCTCCGAACAAACGTGCCATGGATTGGCCTCACCAAGCAACATCTGCAGTAACCTACTTGACCACCACTTCTCATCATAAGATGGCCATCAAAATAATTCCTAGCTTGCAGTCTGAAGCTATAAAATGAATCACACAATATTTACATGCCCTGTGGTCCTTTTGGCCCAGGCATTATGGCATACCAGGGTTGAATGATCTTAATAACCCCATATGGCTTGCTGAAGAAATTAGATTTTTCCCTTTGGTTGCAGAAGGCAATTTTCAATTATAGCAGATGGCAAAACAGTGAAGGTCTGAGAAGTCAAGAACTGACTAAGAAGCCTCAGATTAGTACTTAGGCCTTATGTTGCTCAGCCTAATAATGTCAGTAGTTGAATTTTTGCCCCAAATGAAAACAATCTTGATGCAGAGCACAGAATTTCAGCAAAGCAGCCCCTCAGTTATGCCTGTTATTCAGTTATGCCGTTATTCAGAGGGCCAGGCCCAACAGAGAAATCCATAAAGCTGCTGCAGTTGCATGTGGAAAAACAACCCCCAGGGCATCACATACTCAGCTCACCAACTATTAAGTTTCAATGTTTTTGAAATTGGAGGGAGCACTGCTGAACTCCATGACAACTGAAAATGGAGGATCCTTCAAAGCATGACATACACAACTTTCTCAATGAGACACTATATCCCCTTACACTTCCTTTCTTTATTTTCCTTTTCCCCCACCCCAAGCAAGCTAAAATGAATCTCTATCGACACCATGTGCCTTGCTGTTTGCACATGGGAAAATAACACAGAACCTTTCTGTTAGAAACATATTTTTTGTTGCTGCACTTACAGTTCCTCAGCTGTTTTGGTCCTTGTGGCACACAAGGTCTGATCCAGTGATACAGCTTGATCCACTTGCCTGAATAGACAGACCGCTGTTCATGCAGACCCTGTACATGGGTCAAGCACTAGAAAATGTGATAGGAGGTTAACACCACCTGCCTGGCAGCAAGTGACAGAAAGTATGTTGTTTTGTTTCTGACTGCTTTTGAGCATTCCCTGCCCAGCTGTAGTTTGGCTGATGGTGCCATGGGAATCCTCTGCAAATAACTTTCTAAGCAGGGGCACAGAGCTGCCCATCATAGGCGGAAAGTCACACCTCTTCCCAATGGGATTACCATCATGTTACAGGAAGTCCCCAGCTGGTACTAGGATGTGCACTCTTAGCCTGGAGGAGGCTCAGGGGAGACCTTATTGCTCTCTACAACTACCTGAAGGGAGGTTGTAGACAGGTGGGGGTTGGTCTCTTCTCCCAGGCAACCACCAACAGAACAAGAGGACACAGTCTCAAGCTGTGCCAGGGGAGGTTTAAGCTGGATGTTAGGAAGAAATTCTTCACAGAAAGAGAGATTGGCCATTGGAATGGGCTGCCCAAGGAGGTGGTGGAGTCACCATCACTGGAGGTGTTTAGGAAGAGACTTGATGGGGTGCTTGGTGCCATGGTTTGAGGCCCACTGATCAGCCAGACATTTTAGAGCTGTGTTAGGAGAATGTGTGACAGGTAGGGAATTCTGCCCAGCAGTTCAAACCCCAGAATCCACCAGTGTCCCCAACAGCTGAAGTGATATGCATGGAATGGAGTCACCGCCCCTGGAGGTGTTCAGGGAGGGGACTGGACGTGGCGCTTGGTGCCATGGTCTAGTAGTCATGAGGTCTTGGGTGACACGTTGGACTTGATGATCTTTCCAGCCTTGTGGAGTCTATGAATTGGTTTGGGTGCTGGGGTGGGGAGGATGGGTAAGGAAGGCTTTCTTCTTGAAGCCAGGTTGAGGATTTTTACATTTTGTTAAAATTATCTCAATAATATAGTGTGTGGGTTTATTTAAATACACTGATCTTCCCTAAGCAGCACCACATAGACATGCTGACATTTGAGAAGACAGTAGGGAGCAAGGTGATGTTCATAAATATGAATCCCCCCCAAAAAATAATAGTGGTTGGTGTTACTGCAGATAAGCAATCAGTGCATTTACTACAGCAGCAGGCAAGAGGGAACTGTCAGCCCTTTTTTCCCCACACTGAGTAGCTTTCAGGAAACTGGATGATTTTAAATGAGATTCTGTATTTTGTAGAGCAGAGGAACATGCTGACAGACGGAATCCAGAGTGGTCCCAAAAGCAGTGACTATAGCAGCATTCAGAGTTTAGCCTAGGTTAACATAGTGTTCTAGCAACTGTGCAGAGCTGCTTCTGCAGATTGTGTTAAACTAAGCTTAGCACTACTTCTGTCATCTCCCTGGAGTCACTGGCCTTAGTCAAACCCCACTCATGGTGCAGAATGTACTCTGCTCATTGCAGACAGACCATGGCATACAGATGCTCAGCTGCAGTTTATACAAATAAAAACTTGTCACTTTTCCACATTTTGTTACAGTTACTTTAAGCCATCATTTTATTTCTGCTTGCTTTTTGCCCAAGAACAAGGTCACTCCATTCTTTTTTTCTGCTTTCAAGCATCCTGTGCCTTTCCACTCCCTTCTAGGTTATTGCCGAGTCCACTAAACACATCCAGAACCCTGTACTGGATACATGAACAGGAGTGGCATGAGCAGCATGGATAATCACATTTAACTCAGC
The DNA here is from genome assembly GCA_015227895.2 of Colaptes auratus. Classification (NCBI taxonomy): domain Eukaryota; kingdom Metazoa; phylum Chordata; class Aves; order Piciformes; family Picidae; genus Colaptes; species Colaptes auratus. The sequence goes on from CM037636.1 coordinate 8,825,862, forward strand.
CTACTGATCAAGCTGAGATCCCCTGAGATTTTGTCTCTGAGGGCACACCAGACTGAAGTCTCGATTCAGAGAAAGTCACAGGTTAGAGTAGAGGCAGCTGTAATTTAGGTTCCCCTCTGTGTAATTTTCACTAGTATGGCCCAGTCTCAGGAGAATAAGCATATGAAGCAGGCTGACTACGAGGACATCTGAATTCATTGAAGGAGTTTGCTATGCCTGTATCTACATGCCTTCTGAATTGTGTCAGCTGCATAGTGATTCCTTTGGGATAGCACTGGGATAGGATGCCACCATGTAGAGTGCAGCCTAGGGCCATTTGGCATTGTAAAGCAATCCCAGAAACACCACTGTGGGGGTCACAGCATCTGCAAATGGTGAATTCCAAAGTGCTGCAACCACTTTCACCCAATGCCAGCTAGTAAATATTTTTCTCTCCTGCTGGTATCTCTGATGTCAGAGGACTGCTCTTGACAAAGGAATATTTAAACCTCAGGAGGGAGAAAACCTACTTCAGTTGAAAGACCATCTTGCCCCTTGAACAAATGGACATAAATGTATTATATATACATTTAGTCAGGAAGTTATCAGGATGTTTTAAGTATTAGAAGGTATTTAGGCTTAGGATCAGCCTCCAATAGCAGGTACTGGAAATACCCTCCAAGGGACACATGCTCACAGATGATTAAAAGATCATTTAGTAATCAGAATGGAAAATTCAGGAAGGGGCCTTCAGCTCACATCTTGGGTTTTGGGACAGAAAATGCCTTTGGAGAAGGCCAAGAAAAACCTCAATCTTCCTGGCAATATAGGGACTGCTACCCTAGGGAAAGACGAAAGAAGAGACACGGATGTGCAAGGGTACGCACAAGCTGCAGAAGCAGCTCAGAGGACCATACTAACTCTAGAGACAGAGCAGATAAACCACCAGCCCTTACTTTCAAGGACACAAGTGCTATAAAGGGAATATGCACCCAAGAGTGAGCCTCATGGTTCCTAAAAGAAAAGTTATCAGAGCCAATGTGTCCTTGAAGTCACCAAGCCCATGGGCTGTGACCCCACAGCTGCCTGGTACATGTCTGCAGGAGAAGGTCTAACCAGATGAGCAATAAGGCATGAAAGCAATTTTTCTTCTTTACTCATGTAGTGCAGGCTATTGTGGACACTGAGCAGCCCTGAGTCAATAGTAAGGTGACCATTTTATGTAACTTACCAAAAAAACCAAGGATACCCTTTTGTTTGAAAACTAGAATTTTAAGTACAGAGGGGATTTTGCTTCTTTTACTCATTAAGCTGTACAGCTCTCATCTTTCTGCTAATCAAAATGCTGTGCTGATTTAACAGTGTCACTGTGTTCTGTGAAAAGCTTAAGATAGCTCTTTTATCACCAGTTAGAACACCAGTGACTTGAAATTAGTTGTATACATGTAAGGGAAAACAGAGTGTCTGTCCCTCTGCCAGAACAAACAACTCATACTCATCTGACTGCACAGAGGAAGGGTAAGCAATCCTCAAGAAGAAAGAAGGTTAAGAATCTTAATAGCTGTGGTACAGCTGACTCAGTCCTTTTACATTCTTATTTTTATACATATATATATAAAATAATCTAAATATTCCCATCAGCTGAAAGGCAAACTAAATCTGCCAGTAAACCTTAGCCCTGTACTTGGCACTGAGGAGGCCACATCTTGAATATTAGGTTCAGTTTGGGGCCCTTCACTACAGGAAGGGCCTTGAGGTGCTGGATCATGTTCAGAGATGGTGAAGGGTTTAGAGAACAAGTCCTGTGAGGAGCAGCTGAGGGAACTGGGGTTTTTCAGGCTGAAGGAGGCTGAGGGGAGACAACCTCACTCTCTAGAACCACATGAAAGGAGATTATAGGGAGGTAGGGGCTGGCCTCTTCTCCCAAGTTAATTAGCAACAGAAAGAGAAGAAATGGCCTCAGGTTGTGCCAGCAGAGGTTTAGACCGGACATGAGAAAAAACTTCTTTACCAAAAGAGTGGTCAGGCATTGGAACAGGCTGCCCAGGGAGCTGGCTGAATCACCATGCCTGGAAATATGCCAGAACACACGTAGACATGGCTTTTCAGGACATGGTTTAGCAGGCATGTCAGTGTTGGGCTGATGGTTAGACTCAAAGATCTTTGAGGTTCTTCCCAATCTTAATGAGTCTGTGATTCTAAGAGGTCAGGTCTGCGTTCCCTTCAAGTCATATTTGAAAATGTAGTGAAAGCTGGGCAGCTGTGTTAGCATGTGTGTGCAGTTTTGTTCCACCGAGGATACAGCTGTACTAAAATAAGATTCATGCATAATTGTGGGGGGAATACAAGTTCAGGGAGCCTGCCTCTTGCACCCATCGTCATGTCTGCTACCGGCCTTTGCACCTGCTAGGTCTTCTCTAAGGGGGGAAACAGAAAGAGAGAGAGAGAGGTTTATATACATTCGCTATTCTCTTTGTTTCAGTTTTCCAAAACTGAAATAAACAAAAAAGATCAATTTCTATATAAATATTTTCAGTTCTGTTGTCGTAGCAACTGCCCTCCCACACCCGTGGACACCGAGAACGGCTCTGGAGCGCGGCGGTTCCTCGGGACGGCTACTTTGTGCCGTTACGTCGGTAACCGCCAAGCTGAGAGCCTCGCGGCTGCCGCCAGCTGCGGCCCGCCCGCACCCCGCGCCGGGAGGCGACCCCCGCCCGGCCCAGCGCGGCTCCTCGGGGGCGGCCAGGCCCGCTCGGGCACGGGGCAGGGCCCCGCCTCCGACGGCAGGCGCATTGCAGGGGGCCGGCGCGCTGCCCAGGAGAGGGAAAGAAATGGGATCGATCTCGGGCCCTCACACATGCAAAGGGGTTGAGAGCTTTTGCTGCTTTCGTGAGCCACTTCCTCTCCAGAGTACCACTCTGAAAGGAGTGTTTCACAAATTGGATCTAGGAAACGAGCTCTGACAAGTGCTGGGATCAACCAAAGTCCAAAAGGCCCACATGGCCTGTTACTTAATTTGCCATCAATATATGATGTCAGTCCATATCTCCAATTACCAGCCGTTAGTTCTGTGCCACACACATTACTCTTTATAGTCAGGGCTGCCCAAGTGTCAAACAAGAGCTCGCCCAGACAGGGCCATGTCAGAGGCAAAAGAAAGCTGTCAGTAATGGTTTTTTCCACATCCCCTACCAGAATTAAATCCAAACATCAACACTAGAAGGTTATCTCCCTGACTTGAGAGCATGAGGTCCAAAGAGCACAACAAGCACCAGCTAGAGCCCAGATCAAGCACAGACCACATACCTCTGGAAGCTGCATGGCACCACTGTTGTGACCAGTTCATTCCAGCATCCCATCTCTTGCCAATCAGCTTCACCTGTGAAGCCAATACAGGCACTGGGGCCTCCCACACCTCCTGGGTTTTGTGCAGCATGTCCATTTTGACTAGTACCCGTTTCCCATCCGTCCAAGATCCTGCTGGACTTAGCAGCCCCTTCTCTTGAGCATCCCCTGTCATTTTCAGGGATTTGTCACTTCCCCGTGCATTGCTTAATGCACACTTGTAAAGCAATTCCTGTGCCCTTACCTCGCATGGCAGTTGCCATGAAATGAGAAGCATTTGTTATCGCTGTGCCGCAATCTCAATACAACGTAGAAAGTCGTTAGCATCCAGGGGACAGGCAATTATGAAAATAAGAAATGTATTCTAAACATAAGTGCCATTTTCCTTGCAGGCAAACTTAGTCCTGCTTTCTAGCAATGGGCTAATGACCCACAAACTTCAGTGAGCATACCTCATCATCAACCTGGAAGGGTTTGGCAGGACAGAAGGCTTTTAGAGCAGCTTCTCATTTAAATGCTCACTGGTGAAATGCTTAAAAGGCACTTTTAGGCAGCATTCTACAGCAATTAGTAACATCAAGGTGTTATGCATAGACAACATAACTTTTTACCCCATTTTGGGGCTAGTAATACCGGTGAGTCCTGACAGTAATTTCTCTCCTGCTCAGTATTCTGGAGCTCTGTTTATCTCTACCATGTAGTGGTTTCCAAGTGGCTCTCTAATGTCAAAATAATGACTTTACATTTATTTAGGATATACAAAGCTCTCTAAAAATTAACTGCTATTACTAGGTTCACTTTTCAAATAGGATAATTACATTAAAATGACAACCTCCTACTTATTCCACTTGCAAACATCACTTTCTCCTTCAGAAAGGAGAAGAATTTCAGAAGAAAATAAGGTCATCAAGAAGAATGAAGTAGCTTATTTCGCATCTCATAGCTCAGGCTCAGCCCTGTTGCATTAGAGATCTCAAATGACCAGGTGTCTGCATCAGAGCTGATCTAACTATTGAAGTTCCTGTTACACTGCAAAAATAGAGTTCTACCTACCCTTTCCAAGCAGTGGGTCTGCAGGGGACTAACATCACATGGCAATGGCTGAGGCCTTCTCTTAGTACCACTTCCTGCAGATCCAGGTGTGATCACTTGAAGTAAGGAGCAAAGGTAATTTTCTGACACTTACCAGCTCCTGATCTTAGCAGCAGGTGGGTTTGAATATCATAGAAGGATGGAAGTTACTCTGCCATGCACAGGCTGTGATTCTTCCTCATACTTTTGCCATCTGCAGAGAAACCCTCCTCTACCCTTTGGGGTTTCTTTCTTTTCTCTGCAGCTTAAGGGGAGCAGTCAAGGTTTAAGGAGGTGATCTTGAGCTTTGCTCTCCTCTCTTTTTCTCGTATTTACAGTGGCAAATCAACACACAACTATTTAGCACAAATGTTAATTTATCATCTTTGGAAATGCAACTCTTTGGTGGATTCCAGAAAAATTCCACATATTTCTTAAACCTGCACCATCCATTTTCTTATCACAGGCTTGTGTGGCTGCAGCGAATGATTTCATTGTACCCAGGCTGTTAGTGTCAGCAGCTGTCAGGCAGCAAAAGCTACCCTTGACTCATTTCTTCCAAGTCCTAAGCATGCCTGGAGATAGGCTGAGGCAGACTGTGGTGTGCTCCTGGCTTCCACGGATAGAAATATCTCTTACTATTCTGCACCACCAAGTGGCCAGATGGAGCAGATGTAGCAAGACATCTTTGGATCCAGGCTGACTACGTTACCCCAGATGGGTTTGGATGTGTTGTGGAAGGTTGTACTGGCCCTGACTAGCAACTAGGAAAAATAGTATTTGAATATTAAGCCTCATGTTTTGAAAGAAGGAAGTCATATGTTCTCTGACATCTGCTCAAGGTGTGTCTGAAGGTGCGTTATCAGAAGTACCTCATCTCTCCTGTCTGATCAAGCTCTTTGCTGGGCTGCACACCTGACACTTGGGCATGCTTTAAGTATTTCGAATGAATAACTCAGACCTGGTGGATAGCTCTGTAAATATGAGGCCAGTCTTTTGGACTATCAGTGAAGTGGTTGTGTCAGAGTAGGAACAGACTGCACATATCTTTGATCTTTGCCTTTAGAGTTTAATCCTACTGTCTTTAAAAACTGTAAAAAAAGCCCCCCCCAAACCCAGAAAAATGCATTACATGGTCTGAATGGGAGCTCTTTTCCCAGCCTTTTGCATCTTATGTTCCTTGTGAAAATTTCTGCCCAGATGCCTGTTGGGGAGGGGAATTAATCCTACTCATTCCTACCATACTCACCATAAAGCTTCTTTTTTCTCTGTGGAGTTCTAGTGAACTCCAATTCATTCTCAAGATACATATTATCTCCATAAACCTTTAACAAAAATACTGTCCTACAGTATGTTCTAGACTTTTAGACAATTTACTGTCATTCACAATGGATGGCTAGTGCAGCCATTACAGATTGCCCCACTGATCTGTATTTGGTATTTGATCAGTCTACAGGTTGGAGCAATGTTTTGAATGTCCAAAAAGAAATTAGGGTTACAGCTGGTTCTGTGACTAATTTACCAGCTTCTTAAAGAAAATAGACACAGGATGTGTTTAGTACAGGTGAAAGTGTAAGTACCACTAGGCTAACCCAAGCAAAAGAGATTAAAGTATACATACAAACAAAAGCAACAATTATAGGGCTTGTGGAGTTAAGTCACTGTAAGAGTGACTGTTTCAGCTACGCTATTTACCTATTCCCTAGACAGAACGTCATCAGATGCAAGAAGGGAAGTTTCAGAGTCAGACAGTTTGAATTCCAGGAGTTTGAATTTGAGGATCTTAAATAGTAATTTCACTTCAGTATTTCTTAAAAGATTTCACTTTAATCTCATTTCAGAGTGTCTCAGGCTCATCAGTCTCTTACTGGAAGTCTTTGTTACATGAATTTCTATGGGCCACGTGGGTATGCACTCCCTAGGTGTTAGGACCCCAGTGCAGTGCTTTGTGCCTTAGTGTATTTGCGAGGGAAGCAGGCTTTTCACCTGCCTCAATAGCCATCCTTTGGCTTCTGAGTGTTTAGGTTTCTAAATATTTTTCAGTGCCCAGCCCTGTAACTATATTCAGACAGCATAATTTCACCAACACCTCTGTGTCTGGGAATTCATAGTTCCCTATTCCATGTGTCACTTTGGTTCTGTGAACTGAGTCTTGGAGACCTTCAAAGAAAAATCTCTGACTCAAGCATATTCAGGGTTGGGTGCAGCCATACACATAAAGCCTTAATGCTTGCATTTCTTTTGAAAGTGGAGTTTTTTACGTCCCTCCTAAGTGCCAGGGTCACAGTAGCAAGCGTCAGTCCTGACCTGTGTGTGCTCCCTGGTTGCCAAGGAACTAAGAAGTGAAACAGGGATGGAGGCATTTGAAAGGCTCAGAGGGGTTTATGTATGTGCCTCCATTCCTGATGTAATGCGTGGCAAGACGGGAGAAATCTAGCAGGGATTAAAACAGATGTTGAAAAACTAAACACGAATGCTGGCAATGTGAGTGTGCTTCTGATTGTTGAAATAAGAACAAATTAAAAAGGCAGAATAAAGAGGAAAGGGGTTTGTCTGGAGTGCAGCAATGTCAGGGACCTCTGCCAGGAGCAGAGCCAACATTGTGTGTAGCGTGCTGAGAGAAATAAGCAAAAGATCGTCCCAGGAGGACTCATGCACTGGATAAGTAAATCAGTCAGATAGGATTGTCCATATTTTACAGAAGATACTGAGTAACACAGAAAGATGAAGCAACTTGTCTGAGATTCTAGATTTGCCCAAGGCTCTGTACACATCTTCACCTATGAAAGCAGTGCCGTGCTGGGAGAATGCATTGGCTGTTACTGAGGGGCGGTAGGTCACAGATTGGACATTGTGTTGTGCTGCTGGTGCATGGATCCTTTCTTCGCCTGTCCATGGCCTGTAGCAGGGATGGCAAAGTACTCAGTGAGTTCCTTTGTATTGACTGATGGTGTTTGATCCATGGCAATGCTCCCGTAGCAGCTAGCAGTGACAGGGTGATGCTTGAGGTTAAGTATTTGCCAGTTTTAAAACTACCACACGTAAGAAGTTTAGCGCATGGTTGGTGGGGTACCGCGGAACTCTCCACCTGCAGGTCTGCATCTCATGTAGGTGAAATGAAAAATGTAAGATAAGCCCCATTTTAGCAGTGGGTGTGAGACACCAGGCATCACACAGCCATGTGGTTTTAAATAACCTCCCTGCTCTGTAACAATCATCTGCCCAACTCCAGCCCAAGTTCTGCTAGAGTGTAAGGACTGAGTCGATTTCAGAGTTTCCCTTATTGCCAAGGGAAAGGAGCAGATACACATTTAAATCCAAGTGTACAATGCAGTTTGTTGCAAAATTGAGAATCCATCAGAGGCAGAATATGCTGCAAGGGAAATATCAGGTCCACTCTCTTTGATTTACAGAGGGGTAAGTCCAGAGAGCTCTGAGCAGGGTTCTCCATTTGTCACTGTGATCGCACAGCCTGGCATCTTAAAAGCAGAGCACGCCGAAACCAGAGCACTCCTTTGTGAAAAGTGACACTGCCATTCAATCCAGGTGGTTGTTGGGGTTTTTTGGGGGGGGGGAGGAAAGGACTGGTCTGGTTCCCTAAGCAAAGGTGAAGGAGACAACTGTTCTGAGTATCTGTGCTCCCTGAGGTCAGGGCAGTCCGACTCAGCTGATAGACAGGTTTTTTGGCAACAGCAGTCACAGACTCCGGACGAGGCACAGCACAGGCTGTCAGATGCCAGCTGAGTGGATCAGGAAAGACACACAGGAAGCCTAGGGGGTTGTGGTGGTGATAGTAAAAGCACAAATCTGTAGCAATTCAAACTTCACAAATTCAGGGGACAGTGAACCAGCAGTTAAAAGATCAGAATGTTATATCACTGAAGTGTTTTTAATGCTTTGGATGATCAGCACTGAAAAATTCATAAACAGAAGGAACTCATTTTTTCTTATGTATCTGGGAAATTTAAGGCATTGATATAAAAGGTTTCAAAGTCTGGAACTTCAAAACCCAGTTATAGCTGGATGGGTTGGTTTAGGCATCTTTCTTGTGGCAAGCTTTCTAGATTACATTTCACTCCTCATTAGAATTCCTTTGGTTTTTTTCCTTCCTTCAAATTAAGTAACTTCTCTTACAACTGAAAAGAAATATAACAGTGGAAATTATTGTCATTTCCCTGTCCCAGATCCTGAGGGATTTCACATCTTGCCACAATCAGCCAAGTGGCCATCTGAAGCTCCAGGGCTGCACTTACTGACGCTGGGTTTCAAAAGCAGAGGTATTGGGAGACGTGTGGAAAAGTGGACACGTAGAAGACTGTCAGTGCTTTCAGGTACTCCAACGTGCTTAATAGCTGGCATAGCTCAGAGGTGTCCTCCATGACCCTTGCTAAATCAGGGGGCTAGGGGGGTTCTCAGGTCCCATTTCTCTGTGCCAGCAGCCTTGACTGTCCAGACAGCTCTCGCCATCCTCCTCTCTCCCCCTCCAGTTTACCCACCATCTTGCTAGCTCCATTGTGCAAAACATATCTGAATAAACACAGTATGGGCTTGTGATTCTTTCCATCCTGAAGAAACTTTTGGAAAAGCTATTTCAAGGGTAGGAAATCATAGTTGGCACTAATGCCTGACATCATGAGCTGCCCAGGGAGGTGGTGGAGTCACCATCCCTGGAAGTGTTTTGAAAAAGACTGGATGAGACACTTGATGCCATGGTTTAGCTGAGTAGATGGTGTTAGGTAATAGATTGGACTTGATGATCTCAAAGGCCTTTTCCAACCTAGTTAATGATGTGATTCTGTGATTGCATTTCCTAGACCAGAAAGCACTTTTCAATATTCTCAAGGGCAAAGAAGCAGAGAGATATTGGAAAGTCATTGGGCAAAAGGTCATGTCAGCAATGGATTTTATAAGAAGCACCAAGTTAATGGTGAGTATAAAACTCAGTTTCTGGTGTGCAGTGTGTGTGGGGGCAGAAGCCAGTGAGCGTGTGAACGATGTGTGCTTTGGGGTGGGTAATTCATTCTGCACATGCTCCTTCTCTGTCCAGAAGTGTTCAGTGAATTCATTAGGTAGAGTTCTAATGGATTTTAGACACTTTTAAAAGGAGCTCTAATTATTTAACAGTGTACCCAGTGTGTTTAAGATCACTATGCATGCAATTTTCCCAAATCTTTATGGCCTCTGATATGAAATCCCCACTTCACATAACCACCAAAGCTACTCACTGTATATAATACCTGAAGTACACTACACAGACCACCAGAATCTCCTTCAAGAGTTAATAATTGCTGTTGGAAGCATTTCTAGTTATTTAGGTTCTGATCCCTGTGTAGTGAAGTATGTGAAATAACCTTCAGATCTGTTACAACCATATTGAAGGTATATGAAGGTATATTGAAGGTTAATTCTGCTCCATACTTTCTGCAATAATGTACACAGCTTTGTAGCACCGTGGCTTTTGATTAGCACAGAAGGTCAAAAATCAAATTGGCATGTAGGCTAGACTGTTTTAATGCAATTCTTGAATTATTCTCCTGAAAATAAGTGGAAGAAGCCTCTCCTCCCCACATTGTAAATGCTAATGTTAACATTTTTCCCCTAGCAATAACAGTTTTTCAGTTTTCTGTATGTTGAAGGAATCAGCCATTTCCTCGTCAGAGGTGTCTTAGCAAATCACAGGATTTATATTCTTAGGTTTTGATCCCAGACAGGAGGTTGACAAAAACTGCTACTTAGCAACCCCTAGCAAGGGAGAAACATTAGCTAGATCTTTGGGGAAGCTCTGTCTCCTTTCCTCTCAGAGAGCAGCTGCTGAAAGAACAGTAAGTGCTTGAACTCACATCCGTAGTGGGAGGTAAAGGTGCTTAGAGTGTCACTAAAATGGACTCTCATCAAGCATCTGCATCAAAGTGAGGCAGGTGAACCTGGCTGAGGGCAGACAACCCCGAGGGAACATGCAGCTCCTTCTTCCCAGTTCTTTCCTTAAAACATGTGCTATTGGCTTTGGATGACCAACAGCCCATTATTGATGGTCAGGCTAACAGCAGTGGCATCTTTGGGAAGGTGAAGTATCTGGTATTGCTGTGTGCACTCTGAAGATTTAAGAAGCTAGAAGTATGAACTGACAATGGATTGGGTACTGGACACAGAATAAAACCCTGGTACTTTCTAAAAGCTCCAGCAAAACTCATTTCTGAAAAAAAAAACCCAAGCAAACAACAAAAGAATTTGGACCTCACTCTCTTTGGATATAACAGAGAGTATCGAGAAGAGAAAAAACTTTAAGATCAGGTATCTTTTGGATTCCCCATAACTACCCTGTTGTGTAAATGAATATAGAGGAATAGGACCACAGGATTCAATATGATCCATAGTGTATCTGTCATCCCCAAATAGAGAAGAGCAAACAAACTCACCATGTGAGAGATGAGAGCAGAGTAGTGCGCTAGGATCACTCAAGCCAGTCCCCACTAGCTGTGTGAATCTGCACTGCTCCTACACAGTGATAGTTGCTACCAGCTCTAGACCTCACCTCATACATTTAAATATCCTTGCTGAAACAGAAGAGAGCTCTCAAAGATACAGGGTGAAATCCCAGCACCCCCTGAAGACAGCAGCAAAGTCGACTCCTGGTTCAGGCAAGGTTTACCCCAGTGCCACCTCCAGCAGCAGCAAGAATGGGAAACCAGATCTTAACCACAGTCCTGTAGATGTAAAAGCAGTCACCAGAGGGTCAGTATGGGAGCTTTAATGAAGAGGAGGAAAGCCTCAAGACAGAAGAAATTATCACTAGGTTAGAACAAAGAGCTTCTAATTCATAGAATCATAGAATCAGTAAGGTTGGAAAAGACCTCAAAGATCATCAAGTCCAACCTGTCACTCAAGACCTCCTGCCTACTAGACCATGGCTCCAAGTGCCACATCCAATTCCCTCTTGAACACCTCCAGGGATGGTGACTCCACCACCTCCCTGGGCAGCAGATTCCACATCCATTATGTGGGGAAACATTTTCACTTTCCCGATAGTTTTCATAGCATCGAATGATCCAGGCAAGGCAGAACCTCTGACCCAAAGAGCAAGTGACAAAGCTAATGATACCTGATGATCCAGATAGGCACAGAGCCAGAACTGCACTGCTACTGCTGATTAAAAGCTGTTTATGGACCTGGCAGAGATTTGCCCACTTGTGCCTCCTTGAAAGTATTCCCAAATTTTCTTCAAGCTAGAAATATGATTCCACCATATTGCCATCAGACACACACTGACTGAAAAACTTCTGCTAGGACAAACCTCAGACACAAGCTCTAGCTTCACAGCTTGAAGATGATGATAGAATATATTTGGGATTTAACAGAGCAAACATTCCTTTCTGCCCTTTTCTTCATTTGCAGATGCAAGCACACAATCAAAAGTGCCTCTCCTAAGCAGATTTTTGTTTTCCTTTCTGAAACAACACCAAAAAATCTCAGTGCTAAAGCAGAGTTTGTTAAGCCACAGCAGCTCTTGGTATTAGTCAATTCTGCCACCTCAGGTTTGCAGCTACACAGCCTAGTGTTAATAATATGATTTATACCACTGTTGGTAAGATGTGAAGCTAAAGATTAAAAAGGCATTTTCTGTTGCCCCCCACCCCCTTCTTCATGAAGAACAGCCAGTCCTGTTTAAATCAAGGGACACTTGTGTATGGTAACCCCAGAAGCATTTGAGGGAGAATGTCACAGTCTGGTCCCTGCACAGTATCATCTGCTGCGGGTGGGGAGATGCCATAGACCTCATCTCCCCAGAAATACTCACCAGAAATACATACATACATGACACAAGGGTTATTTGCCTTATATACATAAATATTCTACATTTATTTTTTATATCCATATAATCTCAGGCAAACCTTCAGCTACTCATATTCCAGTTAAGCTTACCCACACTAAGAAGTGATTATTCTATCAAGACGTTTCACTGGGGTAATTTCTACTGCTTTGTGCACACCCAGCTTGCTTTTCTCCTGCTGCAGTCCCATATCGATGGCACATGGTGCTACATAACAGGAGAAACAGTAGCCAGAAGGCTATGTTAGACTGCTCAGATTATAAAGGTGAACAAACCCCACCATATGATTCACAGCATGATGTGCACATTTACAGACCTCAGTGGTTTGCTGTCTATTTCTAAGTAGAGGGAAAGTGTTTCCTGCACACAGATTTCAGCATACACGCTTTCTGAGGGATGCCAAGAGCATTAAAGAAACATGATGGATTTTTTTCTGCTTGTTATTGCAATACATTACAGTGCTGCTTGCAAGGCATAACTTCATTCAGATTTAGAGCTAAAAAATAGTCGTAAAGACTCGACAACAGAGAAGCAGAACTACCGGGGGGCGTTCCAGACATCCAAAGTGGTGCTCTTAAAGCTGAGAGTTAAACTTCCCACACCTGTTGGATATGGCAGACTGCTTTGAATCCAGGCTGACCAGCCACTTTGCTTTGCTTTTTCTTTAGTACTGTGCCAGGTCACACCCATCCCTGGAGGGGGTTGAGAAAAAACCAGCCCCAGGTGACAAAAGAACCTGAGCCAGGTGGGCAGAGAGAGAGATTTCGTTTTCCCCCTCCCAGGGGGAGGGGTCCCCTGAGTCAGAGGTCTATTGCACTCCCCCTTCGTGTCCAGCAAGCCTATTTAAAGGGGGCCATCGCCTTACTTCCCCCTGTTTTTCCTGCAGGTTGCCTGCGTGACAGGCTGTCTTTGCTGCCTGCCTGCCTGCAGCCACCGCCTGGGGAGGGCTACCCCCATGTTGCTTCCAGACCACTTCTAAGGGCTGCATCCAAAAAATCCATTTGCATCCAGGGAATCCAGTGCCAGCTGGGCCTGCTTTGATTTATCTAAGTATCTACCCTTTTCCTTACACCTTTGTAGCTTTCCCTTTCACTCAAATGCTAAATACATTTTGTTTAAAATCACCTTGTTACTTCCAAGCCAATTCCAGACCATTCCTTTTGTGATTTTTACTTCCCCTTTCTCCTGCTTTTACTCTATCAGGAAAAAGGGAGAATGGGAGGAAATCTAAATCTTTACTCTGGGTAAAGTTTAAACTATAAGAAGTACTCATCAATTAAACTTCATTTATAAATGGAAGTGGCATAAGGGAAAACTGCTTTCTTGAGTACAGAGAAAAGCAAAAAGTGGGGGTATCATCCCAAAATTCTTGAGGAAAGGACACAGGATTCACTCCTCTCACATGCTCTCCAGCTCCTTTTTGCAGTGAAAGCCCATCCTATCTTTGCTCTGATTGTTAGTGCTGGGTATTTAGCAGTAGCAGGTGAGCTTCATCCACAATAGGCTGACCTGCTTTTTGTAGCTTCTTTTTCATCCCAAGGTCAGAGGAGTGACAAGGTCACAGGGCTGAACCTTGGCCATCAGGACCTTATTTCTCTCCTAGAAGGAAGGTCTTCAAAGATGCCTGAGGATAAGCATTCTCTTTATTTTTCAGTTTAAAGAGAATTCATGTAGCAAATAGTTTTCTGGTGAAAGCTCTCTCTTAGGAGGACCTCCACTTCAGGTGAGACTACCCAGTATGGATCTAGGCCTCAAGAGAACACCCAATTACTCACTTTTGTAAAAAGTCCTCTTTGCAATACCAGACCATAGGAGTGAAGCCTGTCCAGAAAGTGACAGTATCAAAATGTAAGCATTTATTGTGTTAAGGAGCAGTCAGAAGAGCCAGAGTAGACAAGTAGCCAGAGATCAGGTCAAGAAAGCTAAAGCCCAGCTGGATTTAAATCTGGGTGTGAACATCAGTGGCAACAAGAAAAGTATGTCGATGATAAAAGAAAGACTAGGGAAGATGTGAGCCCAGTCCAGAAGGAAACAGGGGACCTGTTCCCCTGGGGTAAGGAGAAGGCCCAGGTACTCAACAACTCTTGCTTTACTTTGCACCAGAAAAGGCTCTAAGCACAGTTACAAAAGGTACAAGCAGGAACTGGGAAAATTAAAAACCACCCACTGTAAGTGAAGATCAGGTCTGAGACCACCCTACGAATCTGAAGGTGTGCAAGACCTGACAAGATCTATGTGAGGGAACTGGCAGATGAAGTTGCTAAGCCACTTTCCATCATATTTGAAAAGTCAGTGAAGTACCCATGGACTGAAAAAGGGAAAAACATAACCCCCATTTTCAAAAAGGGTAAAAAAAAAGAAGACCCATGGAACCACAGGCCAGGCAGTCTCACCCCTGTGCCTGGCAAGATCCTGGAGCAGATCCTCCTGGACACTCTGCTAGTCATACGAAAAATCAGGAGGTGATTTGTGTTAACCAATGTGGCTCCACTGTGGGCAAATTATGACTGACAAATTTGGTGGTCTTCTATGGTGGAGTAGCAGTGCTGACAGATCAGGGAAGAGCAGTTGACATCATCTGCCTGGACTTGTGCAAAGCTGTGAAGAGTGGTGAGGCACTGGGACAGGTTGTCCAGAGTAGTTGTGGAGGCTCCAACCTGGCTCAAAGCCGGGTTGAAGAGGCCTTGAGCAACTAGTCTAGTAGGAGGTATCTGTGCTCTCGGCATAGCTTTAGAACTAGGTGATCTTTAGGATCTCTTCCAGCCCAAACCATTCTATGAGTCTATGGTTAATATGTTACTACCTAGGTAACCAGGATGCAGCTATGCCTCCATATCCTGAATTTGTTGATTCCTTTGCTACCAACTCATTGACAATGAAGTCTCCATTTAAATTTGCTCTTTACTGAACCTTCACTCTGCCCACATGAGTTTGTTTCATCTTCATATGATTGCTTGGCCCCTTTATTATGGTTTGGGTTTTTTACTGCAGCTTAGTAGCCTCTTGAATTCTGCTATAGTTCATGTAATTCTCATCATGTGGTTCAGCTCCCTGCAAATTTTTTTCTCCTGCCAGCAGCAGCTATTTACTTTCTCTTTCTGCATTTTTCATTGTCACTGAAACGCCACCTCCGACAATGTTCAGCCTCCTCTAATCCCTTAACAAAAAATCTGCTGTGGGTTATTTGTTTATTTACTTCCAAGCTACCATAAACTTAAACAGCATTGCTCTGTCCACAGAGTGCACGTTGGCCCAGATGCCCAGTTTGTCTCCCATAGCTACGTAGCATGCCCTCATATTTTTCTGGACAGTCAAGCAGAGAAACAATTGTTTTCTTTTTGCCTTTACTTTCTTAATCGTTGGAGAAGCCCCCAACAGACACAGCATGATGAGAGAGGATTTTTCCCCACTTTCTTAGCTGATAACTCAATACACTCATTTCTTAGTGCTTGCACTAAAAGGTTTGGGGCTGATTTCAAGAGTAGCGAAGAAAAACCTTTTGCTGCATCTAAAATGTTGTGAGCCTATTTCATGTTGATAAGAGCTCTCTTTCTCTTTCATTAACTGATTGCTTCTTATTGTAATGCACACAGCTCTACCTGGGGACACAGCTCTCTGGCTTTCAAACACTGATGATCAGGTGGAGATGGGGGCTCCATTTTGTTCCTTGCTTTAGTGCCATGCGAACTAGACTGTGTCAGACTTACAATTTCACGTATCAGAGATCACAGAAATCCTTTTTTCTTGCTGATGTCTCCTACTAATACTAAGTCAGGTCCTCAGAAAAGGACTCTTCAAAGTGATGGAAATAGTTTGTCAGAAGGTTGTCCCATTCTCCCTTCTTAGCGGTGGGTCAAGAGCAATTCCTGCGAAGGTAGGCTTGGCAGGGCTCTCTTGGCTTCTCAAGTCAAGTAACATGTTATTATCCACCATTGTGTCACCCAACATCCTAGTCATAAACTGAGTAAAATCTAAGAACTACTTAGGCTTTCTGCCTGTTCTCCTTTTGGTGGAACACACTGTAGACCTGCAGCCTGACTTGTAAGAAGCTTAATTGCCAGCCTACTCTTATTCGTACCTATTTATACACAATGACCCTTCTGTTATCATTGTCTTTTATCTCTTCATCCCTTTTCAGTTGCTTGCTCTCTTTGGAATTGAGCCCTGCATTATGTTTATTGAGAAGAATAATATGCTCTTGGCATTTTCATTTATAGACTAATCAAACAACACTTCTCTCAAAAGAGGTATCTCCTACCGTGCTGGCTTCTCTGCTCCATGATGCTTGGGTTTAAATTAAGCTCTCCAAACACAGCTGACTGGAGCTATCAGCAATACTCCAGAGAACTGCTGAGCAGAGGTTTTTTTCCTATGCTGTGCCTGGTTCTCTCCTTTAGCTGATGGAAACAGCAGTTCATTGGCTCAGCTCTTTCTTTTTTGCTTGTTTTCATGTCTGGAACTCCCAGATTCTAGCTTCATTTCTGCCATCGGTCTCTCGTGCATGGTCTTTCATTTCACACTATTTTACAGTTCTATTAGATATTATATTAATTAACTATACCATCAGTATTTGTAGTTTTTCTGGAGTTGGGGAAAAGCTTAGCTTTCTTCTATGATATATGTATAAAACAGGAACAGGATTATTATTAAATCCTTAGACTTGATACAAGAGCTACGTTGACAGTCATTTTGGTAACACTTGGTCCTTGTCTAGCGCAAATTTCTGCACAATCAAGTGCCAGTGGCATCCTGGCCTGCATCAGAAACAGTGTAGCCAGCAGAAGCAGGGAAGTCATTCTATTCTGCTCCTGTACTCAGCACTGGTTAGGCCACACCTTGAGTGCTGTGTCCAGTTCTGGCCTCCTCAATGTAAGAAGGACATTGAGACTCTTGAATGTGTCCAGAGAAGGGCTATGAGGCTGGGGAGAGGCCTTGAACACAAGCCCTATGAGGAGAGGCTGAGGGAGCTGGGGTTGTTTAGCCTGCAGAAGAGGAGGCTCAGGGCAGACCTTCTTGCTCTCTACAACTACCTGAAGGGAGGTTGTAGCCAGGTGGGGGTTGGTCTCTTCTCCCAGGCAACCAGCACCAGAATAAGAGGACACAGTCTCAAACTGTGCCAGGGGAAGTTTAAGCTCGAGGTGAGGAGAAAGCTCTTCCCCGAAAGAGTAATTGGCCATTGGAATGTGCTGCCCAGGGAGGTGGTGGAGTCACCATCCCTGGAGGTGTTCAAAAAGGATTGGATGCGGCGCTTCAAGCCATGGTTTAGTTGTCATGAGGCATTAGGTATTAGGTAATAGGTTGGATTTGATGATCTCTAAGGCCTTTTCCAACCTGGTTGATTCTATGATTCTAAGATCAACCCTAATGATCAAGATTCTTTGCCAAGAGTTCATCAGGCATCAGAAGCCTTTTGAAAATACGGTGGTGAGGCTGCCATCCAGCAAACCCTTCGGCAGGTGCTGAGATTTTATGCAGGCACTTGGCTGAGTTTCTCTATTCACATGCTTAAAATTTGCCATGTGCCTAGCTGCCTGGAGGATCAGAGACCACCTCTGCAGATTTTAGTCCCCCGAGGTTATGTATTTGAAAACTATGGATTTGCCTAGTCTGCAAACAAACCATAAGCTGACACACTGCACTGTCTCCTCAGCCTCTTGGCTGAAACTTTAAAGGCAATCCATAAAAGTCAGGTAATTCAACAGAGGGGATTATGGAAAAGCCATTTCCAAATGAGACAATTGCATTCACGTTTGTTATCTCCTGTCTCCCCTTCACATAGATTATGACTATGTGTTTGTTTTCTCTAGTGCTACTAGAGAGATTGTGGTGAGAAAGTGGGTTTTTTCCCCCTCTAAAAATTGTCAGCAGATTTATCTTAAAGGTGCTGAATGCCATATTGTGTGTAGTATTACCAGCACAAATATATGTATGGTGATAAGCCTCAAGGCATTAGGGACTCAAGGGACAGTTGTGTTCTCCGTGACTCTCTTCTCACCGACTTGCGCTTGTGACCAAACAGGACGACCGCTGCCCGTGCTCACGTGCAGTGGAGAAGCTGCAGCAGGCCAGCCTCCTTGGCCGCATGCAGGACCTCGAGGGACAGGCCCAACTGCTTGAGCAAGTGATGGCTGAGATAGCCACCATCCCCTACCTGCAGGACCTCAGTCAGGAGGATATCCAACTGGTAACTATTTATTTCTTCACACTGGTTTTGGTTTTCAGAGGCAGAGAGCCAGGGAAGGCATGGGGCAGAACACTGTGCTGCAGTTTGCTCTGGAAGACATTTTTCCAATGTGCAGAACTGAAGTAGTTTTAAAATCCTACTGCAGTGCCTTGTCAGAGGAGGTGCTAATCACCTGCAAGGATGATTTTTATAGAACCAGCATGACTCATCTGGAGGCATATTTGTAAAACCTCTTCTTTTCCCCCAAACGTCCCCAAGTCAGTCTGTAAGAACAATTGCAATTATTCTGATCATGCTACTTTAGGATACCTAACATCAGAAGCCACCTGCAGCAAACAGGCCAAATCTAGTCAAACCTGAGGAGAGGAGGGAAAGGAGAGGAAAGGTTTTCTTTCCTGGCTCTGGCTACAACCTACTCCCTGCCTCCGAATAAACCCATCTACCTGCTATGCCTTTGTTTTCCCTTTGTAAAACAAAGGCAACGATGCTAGCAGGGCTGTTCCAAGACTAAAGTCATTAATAGCTTGACAGTGTATCAATAAGCTGCCATCAGAAAGTCCTGTATGGCTATTCTTCCACCAGGCTGCTGGGTTTTCAGCTGGGGGAGGGAGGAAGCTCAGGTACGTGCAAATTCGAAGCATTCGAGACAAAAAAGAGTCCCTTGGCAGTCCCTGCATTTAAATGCAGTCCAATTTGTATGATCCAACTTCACTTTGCTGAAAACTCTTGGTTTTCCTCAAGCTGGTCCCTTGACGTTTGTTTGCAGTCCTGCAAAGCTCCTAAGCTCTGCAGAATTAAAGCTTCACAGCAGCTTGCTTTAGGGAAGGCGAGCAGCGGCCTGCAAGTGCAGGAGGTGGTTGCCAGACTTTGAAGTCTGGGCTCGAGATAAGGGGAAACGACACTGCAGAGAAACTGTTACTAAAAGACATTCTCCTTTCGGTGCACATTTCCTAGTATTAAACTTCAGCAGGTCGACATTTCAGGGCTGGCTAAAGGGTCTTGAGTTATTGGTACATATTTCAGTGGTAGGTTTTTCTCCAGGGTACAATATTTTCAGTACATCATACATAAGGCACAAGGCTATGACACTGTTGCCTGTATCTTGCCATGTAGTAATCATGGAAGCAGACCACATAGCGCACCAAGAAGAGCACGCGGTAGCACACCACATAGCCCACCAGGAAAAGCACCAAGAAGCACACCACATAGCCCACCAGGAAGAGCTGGTGCTCTTGGTAGAAGTACACCACATAGCCCACCAGGAAGAGCACGAGGCAGCAGACCACACAGCCCACCAGGAAGAGCTGGTGCTTTTAGTAGAAGTACACCACATAGCCCACCAGGAAGACCATGAAGAAGCATACCACATATCCCACCAGGAAAAGCACCAAGAAGCACACCACATAGCCCACCAGGAAGAGCATGACGCAGCAGACCATATAGCCCACCAGGAAGAGCTGGTGCTTTTAGTAGAAGCACACCACATAGCCCACCATGAAGAGCTGGTGCTTTTAGTAGAAGCACACCACATAGCCCACCAGGAAGAGCTGGTGCTCTTGGTAGAAGTACACCACATAGCCCACCAGGAAGACCATGAAGAAGCAGACCACATAGCCCACCAGGAAGAGCACAAGGAAGCAGACCACATAGCCCACCAGGAAGAGCACGAGGCAGCATACCACATAGCCCACCAGGAATATCACAAGGAAGCAGACCACATAGCCCACCAGGAAAAGCACCAAGAAGCACACCACATAGCCCACCAGGAAGAGCACGAGGCAGCAGACCACATAGCCCACCAGGAAGAGCATGATGCAGCAGACCATATAGCCCACCAGGAAGGGCACCGGGTAGCGCACCACATAGCCCACCTGGAAAAGCACCAAGAAGCACACCACATAGCCCACCAGGAAGAGCTGGTGCTCTTGGTAGAAGTACACCACACAGCCCACCAGGAAGAGCACAAGGAAGCAGACCACATAGCCCACCAGGAAGAGCACAAGGAAGTAGACCACATAGCCCACCAGGAAGAGCACCAGGAAGCAGACCACATAGCCCACCAGGAAGAGCACAAGGAAGCAGACCACATGGCCCACCAGGAAAAGCACCAAGAAGCAGACCACATGGCCCACCAGGAAAAGCACCAAGAAGCACACCACATAGCCCACCAGGAAGAGCTGGTGCTCTTGGTAGAAGTACACCACACAGCCCACCAGGAAGAGCACGAGGAAGCAGACCACATAGCCCACCAGGAAGAGCACACGGTAGCACACCACATAGCCCACCAGGAAGAGCACTGTCAAGCGGACCAGGAATGACACCACAAAGCACACCACGAGGTGCACCGGGAAGCACACCACAAAGAAGGCCAAGAGTCATACCAGGAGGGTCACTATGAAGAAAACTACAAAAACTACTAAAAAGAACATCAGGAAGCACACCAGGAAGAGCACCAAGAACCGGACCATTAAGAGCACCAAGAAGCACACCACAAAGCACATCAGGCATTGCACCAGAATTGTTGGCTCTTACTCGACCTTGTTCTGTAGTCTTAGAAAGGTTGAGAGGGTTTCCAGAACATACCTAGGGTAGATAGCTCACGAGAAGCCCCCTTTCCACTTAATGACCCATCCCCTCCCTATAGTATACTTAGTAAGTTATTTCCTCATGGCACATTCCAACCAGACAACAACATCAGAGACCAGGAAAAGCAAAAACGTCCTTTATCCACCCATGTTGTTGGTTTTGAGTTATGAGGAGGACTCCCAACATAGGTATTTGGTAGATAAGTCAAGAAAAATCCCATTCGCACTTTAGATTCCACCCCCTAGCCACAGGATATATTTAGGAACTTGGTATAGAGGTATTGAGAGGATTCCCACCATAGGTGTTTGGTAGATAGGTTAAGAAAATGCCCCTTCCCACTTTAGGTTCCCCCTCCTCACCATAGGATATATTTAGGAACTTGGTATAGAGTTAAGAGGATTCCCACCATAGGTATTTGATAGTTAGGTTAAGAAAAACCTCTTCCCACTTTAGGATCCCCCTCCTCACCATAGGATATATTTAGGAACTTGGTATAGAGTTATTAAGAGGATTTACATCATAGGTATTTGGTAGATAGGTTAAGAAAAACCCCCTTCCCACTTTAGGTTCCCCCCACCCCCCCACCATAGGATATATTTAAGAAGTAGGTATAGAGTTATTAAGAGGATTTACATCATAGCTATTTAGTAGTTAGGTTAAGAAAACCCCCTTCCCAATTTATGTTCCCCCCCTCCATAGGATATAATTAAGAAGTAGATCTAGAGTTATTAAGAGGATTTACATCATAGCTATTTAGTACTTAGGTTAAGAAAACCCCCTTCCTACATTAGGATCCCCCTGCTCTACATAGGATAGATTATGGAAGTTGGTACAGAGTTATTAAGAGGATTCCCACCATAGGTGTTCCCACTTTAGGTTCCCACCCCATAGGATATAATTAAGAAGTAGATCTGGAGTTATTCAGAGGATTTACATCATAGGTATTTGGTAGATAGGTTAAGAAAATACCCTTCCTACATTAGGATCCCCCTCCTCACCATAGGATATATTTAGGAAGTTGGTACAGAGTTACTACGAGGATTTACACCATGGATGTTTGGTAGATAGGTTAAGAAAAACCCCCTTCCCGCTTTAGGTTCCCCCTCCTCACCATAGGATATATTTAGGACGTTACTTCTCCTGTCATTAGTCTTAACTGCTTGGAATAAATGTTTTGGTAAGGTTTATTTGTCTTGTTTCTTTAACTAAGATTGCTCCCCACAGATCATCAAGTCAACACACAGCTTGGTAAATCATCAAGCTCTTAAGCCAATACACTTAATTTGATGCAAGCTGGCTTACAATTCTGCAACATTTAATGCAAACCAAATGTGGTGGTTTGAGCCTTAACTGAAAGTTAAGAGCTCAGGTGGGGGCAAGGCTGAGAATCTGTTGCTCCTTCAGAGGCCAGATGTGACCACACATCTTTAACCTCAAAACCCTGACCCACGGCAGGCCGCAGTCCTATGTTTTTCCATTTGAACTACAATCACTGTCACAAGAGCCAGTTTCACACTGGGCTTTTTCTTGTCCTTGTTGCAATTCATCAAGAGAAGACCTGAGACCTAAGCTAGCTCAGCAAGGCATAGTCCACGAATGATACAGTGCAGTGCCGTGACCTTTGCAGCTTGCTTTGTGGTGTGATTGGCCAACCATTCCTGTCCTCCCCAGGTAACCACCTCGTTAACCTGGGGAGGAGAAGGTGGAATGGACACAACATTAGCCACCAGAATGCTAAAGAGATGAACACAGGAGCACACAGCCCTGGCTTTCTTGAGCTTTAATGGATGGTAAGATTCTGCAACGTCTCTCCCCTTTCAAAGTCTGCAGGGAAAAAAACTAAGAAATGAGAACTTTGTTCTCATTTTGGATTATAATCAAGTCATTCCTTTCAGATGTCACTCTTGGGTGAGTTTAGCTTATGCATGAATAAAGCAAGAAGAATGTTTATTTTTACCCCTTTCAATATCCAATTAGAGCAGTGAACTTTTCCTTTGAAGTTGGTCATTCTTGGGGAAAGGAAAATGGGAGAGAGGTGAAAGAGCTCCATACGGCAGCTGCCTTGAAAAAAGGTCACACTTTCCCACTTTCCACTCTAACTACATGGGTTGAATCATTCCAATCATTTCCTAGTCCAAGAGAGGAAGTGGTGGCATTTCTGCATCCTGAGGGCTGCCAGCTGCAGAAAGCTTTGTCTCAGTCTTCACCCAGACTACCAGGACAGGTGGATCTTACATGTCTGAGGCACATGTGAAAATGAGGTACAGTAGACCTTGGGGGAATCTCAGAAGTGCCTGGTGAAAGCAGCTTGTCCCCTTTCCCTGGCTTTCCACACATCTTCCAGGTTGGCTGAAAGATCTCACCAAGAACAGCACAAAGCTATATAGGCAAGGATTAGAAAATGTCTTCTGAAGCCTTGCAGTCAAAAGACCTTCTCTCAAAACTTCACATACAATACAATACAATACAATACACCACCAGGTTGGAAGAGACCTTCAAGATCATCGTGTCCTTTCTAAACATCACTGTGGTGGTTCAGTTGTGATGACCTGGCATAGTTTGTTTTTGAGATCACAGAATCACAGAACATTAGAGATTGGAAGGAACTTCCAGAGATCATCAAGTCCAACCCCCCCCTGCCAAAGCAGGGCACTGAGGGCAAGCCACATAGGAACACATCCAGGTGAGTTTTGAAA
Source organism: Colaptes auratus (assembly GCA_015227895.2). Classification (NCBI taxonomy): domain Eukaryota; kingdom Metazoa; phylum Chordata; class Aves; order Piciformes; family Picidae; genus Colaptes; species Colaptes auratus. The sequence continues at coordinate 8,849,551 of CM037636.1, forward strand.
GTCTCCAGCGAAGGCGACTCCACAACCTCTCTGGGCAGCCTGTTCCAGTGCTCCATCACCCTCACTGCAAAGAAGTTTTTCCTCATGTTGAAGTGAAATCTTCTGTGTTAAAGTTTGTATCCATTGTTCCATGTCTTCCTATTGCACACCACCAAAAGAAGATTGCTCTGCTCCACTGGACACCCACCCCTCAGATTCAGAGACACTGATGAGGTCCCCTCTCAGTCTTCCCAAGACTAAAGAGACGCTGACATATTCTCATCTTTGTGCAAACATTTTACTCTGAGTTGCTATTAACAGCAATGATGTGAAATACTGTAGATGGAAGAAGTGGGGGGGCAAAGAGAAAGGGACCTTCCCACCACCCATTCGAAGGCCCCATCAAAAATTTATGACGAATATTGCCCGCGGTAACACGGAGTCGTTTTATTGTCTCGCAGTAAAAATATCATCTCTGTTTTGCTTAAGGTGAACTGTGGTATTCAGACAGGAAGAATTACTAGCAAAGAAAAGATAAAGCTTTAAATTATAAAAATGACTTCCTGGTTTCTCCTTGTGATACATTTTAAGTCCAGAAGGTACCATTAAGATCACCTGGATGCCAAGGATTCTTACCCTGTGCTTTTTGATGTATGGGATCTCAAGTAACAAACCATTTCTTCTGACCCTTCCTGCTGAGCCTTATCTGTGATGGATTTTTACAGGCTATGCATTGGAATATTCACAGACTTAGGGGCATGCTCGTAAACTGAAAGAGATTAGAGCAGCATAATTTCCTTTCTGAGCAGCAGCCCTCCTTTTTAGGGTAAAAGCTTTGCTGTGTTTTCACAATAGTTGCAGAGAAATCAGCACAATGAGAAGTTCATCACCTGCAGCGTCCTCAAGGTGGTGATGTGAAAAGATCCGTAGCAAATTGAATGAATGTTTATTCTTGAGTTAAAGTTGGGACTGGTATTGGATATTTCTGGTCATTTAATGAGAAAAGTTTCAGTAGTGACAGCAATTATCATAGAATCATAGAATGCCAGCTTGGAAGGGCCCTCAAGGATCCTACCTTTGTAGGTGATTAGTTGAAATGACCTGGTCCAGCACTCTGTCAAGCTGCGTCTTAAAACTGTCCAATGTAGGGGGATCCATTACTTCCCCTGGGAGATGATTCCAGTGTCTGACTGTTCTCCTGGTGAAAAGTTTCCGCTCAGGAGTCCAATCAGAATCTCCCCAGGAGTAACTTGTACCCATTGCCTCTTGTCTTCTCTGTGTGAGTCCTTGTAAAAGGCAGTCTCCATCTTCTGGGTGGCCACCCCTTATGTACATGGCAGTGAGGTCTCCCTTAAGCCTTCTCTTCTCAAGGCTGAACAAACCCAGGTATCTCAGCCTTGCCTCTTATGGCAGGGCATCAAGTTCTCTGACCATTCTTGTGGCCCTGATTTACCAGCTGTCCATAACTCTGCCCAATGCCATCTGAGGACACCATCACCTCAGAAAAAAACCTCACCAACCTCAACAGCTCAATTCTACAGATCACTATCACAATTAAACCACATCACAGATTAGAAGAGCAGTAATCCTGTCAAGAACCAGATTAAATTCTGAGTGTGTTGAACAGAAAAGGCAAATGAAGAGAAAGGAGAAGAAAGACAACAGGCAACCCATTCCTGCGTTTGTTCTAGTGCCTGGGAGACCTAGGGAGTATAGCTGGCAGTGAATGAGTTGTCCCCTCTCACAGAAAAAGGTCTAAAAATCTTATTGTTCTTTGTGCTCACTGAACAAGGGCTGAGGTGATGCGTGAGAGAACGAGAGCATCAGGAAACACGCTGAGCTGTTACGCTGCCTTGAACAATTTCTCTCCAAAGCCTCCTTTCTAACTGTGGTAGGGTGAGAAAATTCTCCCCCCCCCACAAAGATACCACAGCTAACTCAGTCGGAGAAAGCAAACAGGCAGAAATGGAATGCAGTGAATATGTACACAAATATACAGTCCCCACAATATATACAGAAATATACAGCAATGAACGTAATGCAGAAAGACCCACAGCCGGAGGAGCGTGTGGCCCCCGGCCCCTCTATCCCCTCTCCCTCCCTACCTCCCATTTTTCCCAAAAAGGGTTAGAGAGAGAGAGAAAGGCAATTAAGGAGAAAAATTCTGTTAGCTCAAAGCGTGTGCAAGAATTAGTTTTCTTATCTGGTTAGCTTTGTTAATTCAAGGTCGCTCCTGTCCGGCAAAGCTGTTGCTTCAGAGGGAGAAACCGACTGAGCACCGACTGAACTGAACACAAACTTAAAGATGCATTCTACCAATCTACCAATGAAATTAGTTTAGACTATCTTGTTGATATTTCAATATCAAAAACATTCAGCCAGAGTGTTACAGCAATTGTCCCTTTTCTTAAAGGCACAGCCTAAACCAGTCACAAGGCCTCTATAGGGGCTCTACAGGCCTCTATAGGGGCCCTCATGGCCTCTATAGGGGCCCTCAAGGCCTCTATAGGGGCTCTAGAGGCTTCTATAGGGGTCCTTAGGGCCTCTCTAGGGGATCTAGAACCTCTATAGAGGCTCTCAAGGCCTCTCTAGGGGCTCTAGAGGCCTCTATAGGGGCCCTCAAGTGCTCTCTAGGGGCCCTCATGGCCTCTATAGGGGCCCTCAAAACCTCTATAGGGGCCCTTAAGGCCTCTCTAGGGGCTCTAGAACCTCTATAGAGGTTCTCAAGGCTTCTCTAGGGGCTCTAGAGGCCTCTCTAGAGGCTCTAGAATCTCTATAGAGGTTCTCAAGGCCTCTCTAGGGGCTCTAGAGGCCTCTCTAGGGGCCCTCAAGGCCTCTATAGGGGCACTCAAGGCCTCTAAAGGGGCTCTATAGGCCTCTATAGGGGCCCTCAAGGACTCTATAGTGGCTCCAGAACCTGGGCATGGGGCCCAGCACCGATCCCTGGGGCACACCACTAGTGACTGGCCGCCAGCTGGCTGTGGCACCATTCACCACCACTCTCTGGGCTCGGCCCTCCAGCCAGTTCCTAACCCATCGCAGTGTGCTCCTGTCCAAGCCATGGGCTGATAGCTTGGCCAGGAGTTTGCTGTGGGGGACGGTGTCAAAGGCCTTGCTGAGGTCCAGGTAGACCACATCCACAGGCCTCCCCACATCCACCAGGCAGTCATTTGATCATAGAAGGAGATCAGGTTGGTCAGGCAGGACCTGCCCTTCCTAAATCCATGCTGGCTGGGCCTGATCCCTTGGCTATCCTGTAAGGGCTGTGTGATCACACTCAAGATGACCTGTTCCATAATCTTGCCTGGCACTGAGGTCAGGCTGACAGGCCTATCATTCCCTGGCTCATCCAACCAGCCCTTCTTGTGGATGGGCACCACGTTGGCAGCTTCCAGTCTTCCAGGACCTCTCCAGTGAGCCAGGACTGCTGAAAAATGATGGAGAGCGGCTTGGCCAGCTCATCTGCCAGCTCTCTCAGCACCCTAGGATGGATCCCATCCGGTCCCATGGCCTTGTGGGGGTTCAAGCGGCTGAGAAGATCTCTAACTACCTCCTGGAGCAGCGGGAAACCATGCAGCTCCCTGGCTCCTTCTGCCAGCTCTGCAGTCCAGCTGTCTGGAAGACATTCTGCCCTGCTAGTAAAATTGAGGCAAAGAAGGTGTTAAGCACCTCTGCCTTTCTTCATCCTTTGTTACAACATTCCCCTCCGTGCCCACCAAGGAGTGGAGGTTGTCCTCCCCTTCCTCTTGCTATTAATATAGTTATAGGAGGACTTTTTGTTGTCCTTCACAGCAGAGGCCAGTCTGAGCTCCAAAGGTGCTTTTGCCTCCCTAATTTTCTTCCTACAAGACCTAGCAACTTCCCTAAACATTCCATGGGTTGCCTCCCCTTCCTTCCAAAGACGATACACCCTCTTTTTTCCCTTAGTTCCTTTAGAAGTACATTTCCCATCCAGGCTGGCCGTCTGCCCCGGCGGCTCATCTTCCGGCACGTTGGCACAGCCTGTTCCTGCGCCTTCAAGAGCTCTTCCTTGAAGCAGCTACAGCTCTCCTGGACCCCTTTATTTTTAAGGGCTGTTTCCCAAGGAACCTTCTGAGTTAGTTCCTTGAGTAGCCTGAAGTCTGCCCTCTGGAAGTCCAGAGTGGAGGTCTTCTTGCTGCCCCTCTTGGCTTGGCTGAATACAGAAAACTCAATTGTCTCATGGTCACTGGTGCCTAAACCCCTCCGACCACCACATCACCCACCAGCCCTTCCCTGTTGGTGAAGAGGAGGTCAAGCAGAGCCTTACCCCTGGTAGGCTCGTGCAGCACCTGGGATAAGAAGCTGTCCTCCATGCACTCCAGAAACCTCCTAGACTGCCTCCTCTCTGCTGTGTTGAGATCCCAGCAGATACCAGCAGGTTGAAGTCACCCATGAGAACAAGGTCAGGTGATCTTGAGACAGCCTTAAGCTGCCTATAGAATGCTTCATGAACATCTTCCTGCTGGTTGGGTGGTCTATAACAGACTCCAACCAGGATGTCTGCCCTCCCGAACTTCCCTCTAATTCTCCCCCACAAGCACTCATCCTGATCGTCCCTGATCTCTAGCTCAAGGGCATCAAGTGCCTCTCTGATGTACATAGCCACCCCTCCACCCCTTCTTCCTTGCCTGTCTCTCCTGAAGAGCCTGTAGCATCAATTGCAGCGCTCCAGCCATGTGAGTCGTCCCACCACGTCTCTGTGATGGCAACTACATCATATCTTTCCTGCTGCAACAAGGCTTCCAGCTCCTCATGTTTGTTGCCCATACTTTGTGCATTAGTATACATGCACTCCAGCTGGGCTGCTGGTTTCGCCCCTGACTCCAGCTTACCACCCTCAGACTCCTGTCTGGGGGGACTGGTTTCAGCCCCTTCTCCCTTCAAAGCTAGTTTAAAGCCCTGTCAATGAGACCTGCTAATTCCCTTCCCATAGCAATAAGCTGAGGAGAAAAGAGCTGCCAGACAAGATGGCTTCAAGTGGTTTGGCTGAAAAGCTTTGGAGAAGTGTTGGAGTTGCTTGGGTCACAGCTCCTGCCTTTTCCAAGGGTTTCTATTCAGGTTTGCACGCTAAAGGACTGGCTGGTCTTGTCAGGGACTTTCATGACGGAGCTGTCCTAGGGAGAATTATGGGCTGAACTGTCCTTTAAGCTAGGCAGGAGAACTCTGTAAGCTAGGGATTGAGGCAGCCCTTTGGGATGAGGACTCAGACTCTCAGATACCAGGACAATGACCATTTCAGTATTCTAAAGTAAGCACTCATTAGGGAAGGGACTTGACCTCAGTTCTCCCTCATCAGGTGGAAACCCTCCTCGTGGAACGATGGGAATTCTTCTGTGTCTGCTGGGATTCAGGGATCTTGGGATTCCTGAGTACAAGGATGAGCACAGAGCCACCAGGCAAACCAAAACTCCATCCAACATGTTTGGAAAGAGTTGATGCTGCTTAGTTTTCAGAGGAAGCCCAGGACCCTGTTTCAGAGAGTTTCAGAGTCAGGACTCAAAGGACAAATGCCTTCCTCTGCCAGGAATGAGCTGCCTAAGCCTCTGGAAAGCAAAGGAGTCAGCTTTCTTGGCAGCCTAGAGCTGCTGTGCTCAGTGTGCTGCCTGAGGTCCCCTCCTTTACTGGACACCTGGCTCTTACCCATGCTGAAGGTGTCACAGTCATCTCTCTGTCTACAGAGCCAGAGACATGACCGGTCTCAGAACTGCAGTAGGTGACTTGAGGCCCTTTGTGCCCAAGAGGGACAGAGAGCTGAACCACAGGTGCAGGGGGTCCTGTGCTGTTGCTGTGCTATGTCTCTATGGAAATGCACTCTGAACACCTTTATTGCCTTTTAGAATCTTCTGCTCAGTGTCCTTTGTAAATCCAGGTCCCTTTCTTTTCACTTCCAAGCTCTGACTGTGGTTCTCCGATGCAAGCTGCCCCAGAGAGCAAATCTGGGCTGAAGAGGAGCCAGCAGTGTGCCCAGGTGGCCAGGAAAGCCTGGTCCTCCCCAGGCACCTAAGCTCTGCCTGACCCTGCTGGAGTTCCTGCTGGCACATTGCTGCAGCCCACCCACACCTGCCCCACACCAACACACTCCCTGGGGGCTGCTGCCGGCTGTGCCCGGGGCCAGCCTGTCCCCACTGAGGGTGGGCACTGAGTGGGCTCAGCCATAGGCATGAGCTGGGTGGCTGAAGAGTCCCAGCCCCAGGGAGAGAGGAAACTATCAAGGTCTGAACATTTCAGACGAACTTCCCAGCATGAGGCCTCCCTGGCTGCTCCTCAGTCCCTTGGCTGCTGTCTTGCCTGATGCTCCACTTCTGGGCACTGGGCTCAGAGCCAGCTGCCACCTCGGGGCCAGCTGTGATGGCACAGCTGCACCCCCGCACTCAGTCCCCCTCCTATTGCCCTCTCCTTCTGCCCTCTTGCCCTGAGGTGCAGCAGGCACAGACACAAGCCCAAACGACTGGGTGGTGGTTGTTGTTGTTTATTGTTGGTATTGCACATTCTTTGCTGTTTTGTTGCCAAGCTCTTTTTCGCTCCTCTGGGCAGTTCTGCTGCGGTGTGACCATCCCAGGTGTCTGCCCCCTCCAGTGGCAAAGCCACAGAGTTTGCCTGCTGCATGTCCATCTCTGGGCCTGGCCCTGCCCCCAGGGCACGGTGCTAGTCCTCCTGTGCCGTGGGCATGCAGCAGGCACAGAGGAAGCACTTGCGTGCCCTGCTCAGCCCCTTGCGCAGCCTGCGCAAGAAGCCTGAGCCGAAGCGGCGGCGAGCCGGGGCCTGGCTGCTGCCAGCTGGCCTCTGCCCTTCCTGCCTGAGGCCTTCCCACAGCACCTCAGGCACTGCCTCCTCCACAGCCTCTGCCACCAGCCACTGGGCTGCAGCAATTAGAGCTGAGCTACAGCCGCTGGCCGTGCCGAGCTGTGGCACAGGACTCTGCTCCACATCCAGGGCTGGGGCAGGGTCACCTCCATCACCTCCTCTCGAGCAGGCGTCTGACCCATGCCCGTTTCTGGGGCTGCTGCCTGATCCACATCCACTTGGGGGCCAAGCTCTGCAGATGCAGCCCCCTCCTCCTCTGCTGCCACAGAAGAGAGGCTCTTCCTCCAGGGCTGCCCCCTCACAACCTGTGGCACTTGCAGGGAGGGCTCTCGTGCCCTCAGTCAGAGCCAATTCTGCCTCCTGCAGGGAAAAGGAGATTCTGTAAAAGTCCCCTGGGTCCCAGCAGCAAGTTCCTGCCTGCAGGACCTGATGAGTGCTGCTGCTTCTGGGACAGGAATGGGGCAGGGAGGCTGGGGATGGGGATGACGAAGCCCCTCACAGCAGGCAGATGATGGAGAATCAGCTCTGGTGCTGCTCACTTGCTGCCAGGGCCCCTCCTGCACCTCCCGGTGCAGCAGATGCCTGTGGCTGTGCCCCCTCTTCCCACCCTGACCTCACCCTGCCAGCCCCTCGAGGGGACAGCAGGGCCCAGGGGACAGTGCCAAGCAGTGGCTCACTCACCTCTGTCATCCATAGGGCATAGTTGAGTGCTGCCCACAGCAGGATCACTGCCAGTGCCACAAACATGGCAGCTGGACAGGAGCGGCCCAGGCAAAGCAGGGACCTTGGGCTGCTGCTCACCGCTGGCTGTGGGACAGCTGCAAGCCTGCCAAGCGCTCAGGACCCTGTGACAGGATCTGTGTCCTTCTCCCGTGAGTGCTGCCTGCTGCTCAGGCTCCAGTCCCACAGAGAAGTCCTCTCCTGTCGGCGTTGCCTTCGCACTACCCAACGGCGTCTCTCGCAGAGCCACCAAGCCAGGCTGAGAGCCAAAGCTGGCTGGGGCAGAGTGCAGCCCACTTACATACCCACCCCTGGGGGGGCATTGTGAGCTCATCGAAGGGACACGCCCCTTGCCCTCCACCCCTCCACCATTGTGATGTCGCCCAGGAGATGCACCCCTGGCCCTGCGACATCATGGAGCAGGCCCCAGCCCGCTGCCCACAGCAACCCAGAGCCCTGCAGGTGGCAGTGGAGCAGGCTCCATGTGAGCAGGGACACTCAGGACTCCCTGCTCTGCTTCCAAGCACAATCTCTGTCCCCTGAGCAGCCCCCTGGCTGCTCCTCAGTCCCTTGGCTGCTGTCTTGCCTGATGCTCCCCCTCTGGGCACTGGGCAAGGCTCAGAGCCAGCTGCCACCTCGGGCCAGCACTGATGGCACAGCTGCACCCCCAGCACTCAGTGCCCTGCTATTGTCATCTGCTTCTGCCCTCTTGCCCTGACCTGCAGCAGCCACAGACACAAACCCAAGCAGCTGGCTTCTTCTTGTTGCTATTTATTGTTTCCACTTCACTCCTGTCTCTTGCTCTTGCACTGAGCTCAGGCTCTGTGTCACCCCCCCAGCTGGTGCCACCTCAGTGCCTGGTGCCACCTCAGGGGCCCGGCCTGCCTTGGCCTGGCCCTGGCACCAGGGCACGCTGCTGCTCTTGGTGTGCCCCTGGCCTGCAGACGGCCTGGAGGCAGCCCCTGTGTGCCTGCTCAGCCCCTGCACATCCTTCTGAAGAAGCCTGACCCGAATCATGGCAAGCTGGGGCCTGGGTGGTGGCAGCTGGGCTCTGCCCATCGTGCCTGAGGTCTGCCCAGAGCACCTCAGGCAGTGACTCCTCCACCACCTCTGCCATGAGTGCCTGGGCTGTGGCAGTCAGAGAGAAGCTACAGCCTACAGCTGTGCCCAGGTGATCAATGTCCATCGCTGGGGCAGGTGTCTGCTCCACATCCACTTGGGGGCCAAGCTCTGCAGATGCAGCCCCCTCCTCCTCTGCTGCCACAGAAGAGAGAGGCTCTTCCTCCAGGGCTGCCCCCTCACAACCTGTGGCACTTGCAGGGAGGTCTCTCCTGTTGTCCTTCTCAGTCAATGCCACTTCTGCCTCCTGCCAGGAAAGGGCCCCTGGATCCTTCCAGCAAGTTCCTGCCTGCAGGACCTGATGAGAGCTGCTTCTGGGACAGAAATGGGGCACAGAGGATGGCTGGCTGCTTCTTGTCCATGGGTATGGCAGTAGTTTGCTCCATGTCCAACTCCGGGGCAGGTGGCTGCTCCATGTCCATTCTCTGGGCAGCTCTCTGATCCACATCACTCTAGGGGCCAAGCTCTGCAAATGCAGCCCCCTCCTCCTCTGGTGCCACAGAAGAGAGAGGCTCTTCTCCAGGGCTGCCCCCACACAACCTGTGGCACTTGCAGGGAGGTCTCTCCTGCCCTCAGTCAGGGCCAATTCTGCCTCCTGCAGGGAAAAGGAGATTCTGGAAAGGTCCCCTGGGTCCCTCCAGCAAGTTCCTGCCTGCAGGACCTGATGGTAACAGCTTCTTGGTCAGGAATGGGGCAGGGAGGCTGGGGATGGGATGGCGATGATGAAGCCCCTCACAGCAGGCAGATGATGGAGAGTCCCATTCTGCCCCATCTGGTGTGTCCCAAGTGCCCTCTCCTTGGCACTGGCAGTCACCTGCCCAGCATGGCGAGGGCACTCCTGGCAGGTGATGCAGCTTTGCCATCACAGCTGGCTCTGAGCCTTGCCCAGTGCCCAGAGGGGGAGCACCAGTGAAGACAGCACTCAAGGGACTGAGGAGCAGCCAGCAGCCTGCTCAAGGGCCGGCAGGGTCTGAGACTGGAGCCTGAGCACTCAGGGGAGAAGGACACAGCTCCTGCCAGAGGCTCTGGCGCCCTTGGCAGGCTTGCAGCTGTCCCACAGCCAGCGGTGAGCAGCAGCCCAAGGGCCCTGCTTTGCCTGGGCCGCTCCTGTCCAGCTGCCATGTTTGTGGCACTGGCGGTGACCCTGCTGTGGGCAGCACTCAGCTGTGCCCTATGGATGACAGAGGTGAGTGAGCCACTGCTTGGCACTGTCCCCTGGGCCCTGCTGTCCCCTCGAGGGGCTGGCAGGGTGAGGGCAGGGAGGGAAGAGGGGGCAGAGCCACGGGCATCTGCTGCACTGGGAGGTGCAGGAGGTGCAAGGCCCACAGGCCTGGAACCTAAGAGATCTCTGTGGCTTCTCTTGCAGAGGGCTCCACCTGCTAGGCCCTTGGAGCCGATGGACACCCAGGAGCTGGACAGCTCATCCTGGGCAGGTGTGCCCTCGCCATGCTGGGCAGGTGAGTGCCAGTGCCAAGGAGAGGGCTCTTGGGACACACCAGATGGAGCAGAATGAGACTATCCATCATCTGCCTGCTGTGAGGGGCTTCATCATCCCCATCCCCATCCCCAGCCTCCCTGCCCCATTCCTGACCCAGAAGCAGCAGCTCTCATCAGGTCCTGCAGGCAGGAACTTGCTGCTGGGACCCAGGGGACTTTTACAGAATCTCCTTTTCCCTGCAGGAGGCAGAAGTGGCCCTGACTGAGGGCACGAGAGACCTCCCTGCAAGTGCCACAGGTTGTGAGGGGGCAGCCCTGGAGGAAGAGCCTCTCTCTTCTGTGGCAGCAGAGGAGGAGGGGGCTGCATCTGCAGAGCTTGGCCCCCAAGTGGATGTGGAGCAGACACCTGCCCCAGCGATGGACATTGATCACCTGGGCACAGCTGTAGGCTGTAGCTTCTCTCTGACTGCCACAGCCCAGGCACTCATGGCAGAGGTGGTGGAGGAGTCACTGCCTGAGGTGCTCTGGGCAGACCTCAGGCACGATGGGCAGAGCCCAGCTGGCACCACCCAGGCCCCAGCTTGCCATGATTCAGGTCAGGCTTCTTCCGAAGGATGTGCAGGGGCTGAGCAGGCACACAGGGGCTGCCTCCAGGCCGTCTGCAGGCCAGGGGCACACCAAGAGCAGCAGCGTGCCCTGGTGCCAGGGCCAGGCCAAGGCAGGCCGGGCCCCTGAGGTGGCACCAGGCACTGAGGTGGCACCAGCTGGGGGGGGTGACACAGAGCCTGAGCTCAGTGCAAGAGCAAGAGACAGGAGTGAAATGGCAACAATAAACAACAACAAGAAGAAGCCAGCTGTTTGGGTTTGTGTCTGTGGCTGCTGCAGGTCAGGGCAAGAGGGCAGAAGCAGATGACAATAGCAGGGCACTGAGTGCTGGGGGTGCAGCTGTGCCATCAGTGCTGGCCCCGAGGTGGCAGCTGGCTCTGAGCCTTGCCCAGTGCCCAGAGGGGGAGCATCAGGCAAGACAGCAGCCAAGGGACTGAGGAGCAGCCAGGGGGCTGCTCAGGGGACAGAGATTGTGCTTGGAAGCAGAGCAGGGAGTCCTGAGTGTCCCTGCTCACATGGAGCCTGCTCCACGGCCACCTGCAGGGCTCTGGGTTGCTGTGGGCAGCGGGCTGGGGCCTGCTCCATGATGTCGCAGGGCCAGGGGTGCATCTCCTGGGCGACATCACAATGGTGGAGGGGTGGAGGGCAAGGGGCGTGTCCCTTCGATGAGCTCACAATGCCCCCCCAGGGGTGGGTATGTAAGTGGGCTGCACTCTGCCCCAGCCAGCTTTGGCTCTCAGCCTGGCTTGGTGGCTCTGCGAGAGACGCCGTTGGGTAGTGCGAAGGCAGCGCCAACAGGAGAGGACTTCTCTGTGGGACTGGAGCCTGAGCAGCAGGCAGCACTCACGGGAGAAGGACACAGATCCTGTCACAGGGTCCTGAGCGCTTGGCAGGCTTGCAGCTGTCCCACAGCCAGCGGTGAGCAGCAGCCCAAGGTCCCTGCTTTGCCTGGGCCGCTCCTGTCCAGCTGCCATGTTTGTGGCACTGGCAGTGATCCTGCTGTGGGCAGCACTCAACTATGCCCTATGGATGACAGAGGTGAGTGAGCCACTGCTTGGCACTGTCCCCTGGGCCCTGCTGTCCCCTCGAGGGGCTGGCAGGGTGAGGTCAGGGTGGGAAGAGGGGGCACAGCCACAGGCATCTGCTGCACCGGGAGGTGCAGGAGGGGCCCTGGCAGCAAGTGAGCAGCACCAGAGCTGATTCTCCATCATCTGCCTGCTGTGAGGGGCTTCGTCATCCCCATCCCCAGCCTCCCTGCCCCATTCCTGTCCCAGAAGCAGCAGCACTCATCAGGTCCTGCAGGCAGGAACTTGCTGCTGGGACCCAGGGGACTTTTACAGAATCTCCTTTTCCCTGCAGGAGGCAGAATTGGCTCTGACTGAGGGCACGAGAGCCCTCCCTGCAAGTGCCACAGGTTGTGAGGGGGCAGCCCTGGAGGAAGAGCCTCTCTCTTCTGTGGCAGCAGAGGAGGAGGGGGCTGCATCTGAAGAGCTTGGCCCCCAAGTGGATGTGGATCAGGCAGCAGCCCCAGAAACGGGCATGGGTCAGACGCCTGCTCGAGAGGAGGTGATGGAGGTGACCCCTGCCCCAGCCCTGGATGTGGAGCAGAGTCCTGTGCCACAGCTCGGCACGGCCAGCGGCTGTAGCTCAGCTCTAATTGCTGCAGCCCAGTGGCTGGTGGCAGAGGCTGTGGAGGAGGCAGTGCCTGAGGTGCTGTGGGAAGGCCTCAGGCAGGAAGGGCAGAGGCCAGCTGGCAGCAGCCAGGCCCCGGCTCGCCGCCGCTTCGGCTCAGGCTTCTTGCGCAGGCTGCGCAAGGGGCTGAGCAGGGCACGCAAGTGCTTCCTCTGTGCCTGCTGCATGCCCACGGCACAGGAGGACTAGCACCGTGCCCTGGGGGCAGGGCCAGGCCCAGAGATGGACATGCAGCAGGCAAACTCTGTGGCTTTGCCACTGGAGGGGGCAGACACCTGGGATGGTCACACCGCAGCAGAACTGCCCAGAGGAGCGAAAAAGAGCTTGGCAACAAAACAGCAAAGAATGTGCAATACCAACAATAAACAACAACAACCACCACCCAGTCGTTTGGGCTTGTGTCTGTGCCTGCTGCACCTCAGGGCAAGAGGGCAGAAGGAGAGGGCAATAGGAGGGGGACTGAGTGCGGGGGTGCAGCTGTGCCATCACAGCTGGCCCCGAGGTGGCAGCTGGCTCTGAGCCCAGTGCCCAGAAGTGGAGCATCAGGCAAGACAGCAGCCAAGGGACTGAGGAGCAGCCAGGGAGGCCTCATGCTGGGGAAGTTCGTCTGAAATGTTCAGACCTTGATAGTTTCCTCTCTCCCTGGGGCTGGGACTCTTCAGCCACCCAGCTCATGCCTATGGCTGAGCCCCACTCAGTGCCCACCCTCAGTGGGGACAGGCTGGCCCCCTGGGCACAGCTGGCAGCAGCCCCCAGGGAGTGTGTTGGTGTGTGGGCAGGTGTGGGTGGGCTGCAGCAATGTGCCAGCAGGAACTCCAGCAGGGTCAGGCAGAGCTTAGGTGCCTGGGGAGGACCAGGCTTTCCTGGCCACCTGGGCACACTGCTGGCTCCTCTTCAGCCCAGATTTGCTCTCTGGGGCAGCTTGCATCGGAGAACCACAGTCAGAGCTTGGAAGTGAAAAGAAAGGGACCTGGATTTACAAAGGACACTGAGCAGAAGATTCTAAAAGTCAATAAAGGTGTTCAGAGTGCATTTCCATAGAGACATAGCACAGCAACAGCACAGGACCCCCTGCACCTGTGGTTCAGCTCTCTGTCCCCTCTTGGGCACAAAGGGCCTCAAGTCACCTACTGCAGTTCTGAGACCCGGTCATGTCTCTGGCTCTGTAGACAGAGAGATGACTGTGACACCTTCAGCATGGGTAAGAGCCAGGTGTCCAGTAAAGGAGGGGACCTCAGGCAGCACACTGAGCACAGCAGCTCTAGGCTGCCAAGAAAGCTGACTCCTTTGCTTTCCAGAGGCTTAGGCAGCTCATTCCTGGCAGAGGAAGGCATTTGTCCTTTGAGTCCTGACTCTGAAACTCTCTGAAACAGGGTCCTGGGCTTCCTCTGAAAACTAAGCAGCATCAAATCTTTCCAAACATGTTGGATGGAGTTTTGGTTTGCCTGGTGGCTCTGTGCTCATCCTTGTACTCAGGAATCCCAAGATCCCCTGAATCCCAGCAGACACAGAAGAATTCCCATCGTTCCACGAGGAGGGTTTCCACCTGATGAGGGAGAACTGAGGTCAAGTCCCTTCCCTAATGAGTGCTTACTTTAGAATACTGAAATGGTCATTGTCCTGGTATCTGAGAGTCTGAGTCCTCATCCCAAAGGGCTGCCTCAATCCCTAGCTTACAGAGTTCTCCTGCCTAGCTTAAAGGACAGTTCAGCCCATAATTCTCCCTAGGACAGCTCCGTCATGAAAGTCCCTGACAAGACCAGCCAGTCCTTTAGCGTGCAAACCTGAATAGAAACCCCTTGGAAAAGGCAGGAGCTGTGACCCAAGCAACTCCAACACTTCTCCAAAGATTTTCAGCCAAACCACTTGAAGCCATCTTGTCTGGCAGCTCTTTTCTCCTCAGCTTATTGCTATGGGAAGGGAATTAGCAGGTCTCATTGACAGGGCTTTAAACTAGCTTTGAAGGGAGAAGGGGCTGAAACCAGTCCCCCCAGACAGGAGTCTGAGGGTGGTAAGCTGGAGTCAGGGGCGAAACCAGCAGCCCGGCTGAAGTGCATGTATACTAATGCACAAAGTATGGGCAACAAACATGAGGAGCTGGAAGCCTTGTTGCAGCAGGAAAGATATGATGTAGTTGCCATCACAGAGACGTGGTGGGACGACTCACATGGCTGGAGCGCTGCAATTGATGGCTACAGGCTCTTCAGGAGAGACAGGCAAGGAAGAAGGGGTGGAGGGGTGGCTATGTACATCAGAGAGGCACTTGATGCCCTTGAGCTAGAGATCAGGGACGATCAGGATGAGTGCTTGTGGGGGAGAATTAGAGGGAAGTTCGGGAGGGCAGACATCCTGGTTGGAGTCTGTTATAGACCACCCAACCAGCAGGAAGATGTTCATGAAGCATTCTATAGGCAGCTTAAGGCTGTCTCAAGATCACCTGACCTTGTTCTCATGGGTGACTTCAACCTGCCTGGTATCTGCTGGGATCTCAACACAGCAGAGAGGAGGCAGTCTAGGAGGTTTCTGGAGTGCATGGAGGACAGCTTCTTATCCCAGGTGCTGCACGAGCCTACCAGGGGTAAGGCTCTGCTTGACCTCCTCTTCACCAACAGGGAAGGGCTGGTGGGTGATGTGGTGGTCGGAGGGGGTTTAGGCACCAGTGACCATGAGACAATTGAGTTTTCTGTATTCAGCCAAGCCAAGAGGGGCAGCAAGAAGACCTCCACTCTGGACTTCCAGAGGGCAGACTTCAGGCTACTCAAGGAACTAACTCAGAAGGTTCCTTGGGAAACAGCCCTTAAAAATAAAGGGGTCCAGGAGAGCTGTAGCTGCTTCAAGGAAGAGCTCTTGAAGGCGCAGGAACAGGCTGTGCCAACGTGCCGGAAGATGAGCCGCCGGGGCAGACGGCCAGCCTGGATGGGAAATGTACTTCTAAAGGAACTAAGGGAAAAAAAGAGGGTGTATCGTCTTTGGAAGGAAGGGGAGGCAACCCATGGAATGTTTAGGGAAGTTGCTAGGTCTTGTAGGAAGAAAATTAGGGAGGCAAAAGCACCTTTGGAGCTCAGACTGGCCTCTGCTGTGAAGGACAACAAAAAGTCCTTCTATAACTATATTAATAGCAAGAGGAAGGGGAGGACAACCTCCACTCCTTGGTGGGCACGGAGGGGAATGTTGTAACAAAGGATGAAGAAAAGGCAGAGGTGCTTAACACCTTCTTTGCCTCAATTTTTACTAGCAGGGCAGAATGTCTTCCAGACAGCTGGACTGCAGAGCTGGCAGAAGGAGCCAGGGAGCTGCATGGTTTCCCGCTGCTCCAGGAGGTAGTTAGAGATCTTCTCAGCCGCTTGAACCCCCACAAGGCCATGGGACCGGATGGGATCCATCCTAGGGTGCTGAGAGAGCTGGCAGATGAGCTGGCCAAGCCGCTCTCCATCATTTTTCAGCAGTCCTGGCTCACTGGAGAGGTCCTGGAAGACTGGAAGCTGCCAACGTGGTGCCCATCCACAAGAAGGGCTGGTTGGATGAGCCAGGGAATGATAGGCCTGTCAGCCTGACCTCAGTGCCAGGCAAGATTATGGAACAGGTCATCTTGAGTGTGATCACACAGCCCTTACAGGATAGCCAAGGGATCAGGCCCAGCCAGCATGGATTTAGGAAGGGCAGGTCCTGCCTGACCAACCTGATCTCCTTCTATGATCAAATGACTGCCTGGTGGATGTGGGGAGGCCTGTGGATGTGGTCTACCTGGACCTCAGCAAGGCCTTTGACACCGTCCCCCACAGCAAACTCCTGGCCAAGCTATCATTCCTGGCAGAGGAAGGCATTTGTCCTTTGAGTCCTGACTCTGAAACTCTCTGAAACAGGGTCCTGGGCTTCCTCTGAAAACTAAGCAGCATCAAATCTTTCCAAACATGTTGGATGGAGTTTTGGTTTGCCTGGTGGCTCTGTGCTCATCCTTGTACTCAGGAATCCCAAGATCCCCTGAATCCCAGCAGACACAGAAGAATTCCCATCGTTCCACGAGGAGGGTTTCCACCTGATGAGGGAGAACTGAGGTCAAGTCCCTTCCCTAATGAGTGCTTACTTTAGAATACTGAAATGGTCATTGTCCTGGTATCTGAGAGTCTGAGTCCTCATCCCAAAGGGCTGCCTCAATCCCTAGCTTACAGAGTTCTCCTGCCTAGCTTAAAGGACAGTTCAGCCCATAATTCTCCCTAGGACAGCTCCGTCATGAAAGTCCCTGACAGGACCAGCCAGTCCTTTAGCGTGCAAACCTGAACAGAAACCCCTTGGAAAAGGCAGGAGCTGTGACCCAAGCAACTCCAGCACTTCTCCAAAGCTTTTCAGCCAAACCACTTGAAGCCATCTTGTCTGGCAGCTCTTTTCTCCTCAGCTTATTGCTATGCAATAGGCAACATGAGCATCTGTGCTGCCTAGACATTGTCTGCACCAGTAAGGCCACTGATTCAAACAGGCTCCTTGCAGCTCAGCTCACTGCTCCCATTTTGCAAGCAAACTGCTGAGCCTCAGCAAATGCTCAGCTGATATAGCTATGGAATTGGAAAGGAAAGATCCAAAGGAGTCTTCCTTTCAGTACTGACACAGGTGAGGGATGAAGACATTGACATTTGAACGCTCGGTTTAGAGGCCTGCAGTGCTACAGGCTGGGGGCAGAGTGGCTGAGAGCAGCCAGGCAGAGAGGGAAGTGGGGGGAGTGGGTGACAGCAGCTGAACATGAGCCAGCAGTGTGCCCAGGTGGTCAAGGAGGCCAAGGGCATCCTGGCCTGCAGCAGGAAGAGTGTGGCCAGCAGGAGCAGGGAAGTCCTTCTGCCCTGTGCTCAGCACTGCTGAGGCCACCCCTGGAGTCCTGTGTCCAGTTCTGGGCTCCTCAGGTCAGGAAAGATGTTGAGCTGCTGGAAGGAGGCAGAATTGGCCCTGACTGAGGGCAGGAGAGACCTCCCTGCAAGTGCCACAGGTTGTGAGGGGGCAGCCCTGGAGGAAGAGCCTCTCTCTTCTGTGGCACCAGAGGAGGAGGGGGCTGCATCTGCAGAGCGTGGCCCCCAAGTGGATGTGGAGCAGACACCTGCCCCAGCGATGGACATTGATCACCTGGGCACAGCTGTAGGCTGTAGCTTCTCTCTGACTGCCACAGCCCAGGCACTCATGGCAGAGGTGGTGGAGGAGTCACTGCCTGAGGTGCTCTGGGCAGACCTCAGGCACGATGGGCAGAGCCCAGCTGCCACCACCCAGGCCCTTGCTCGCCCATGATTCAGGTCAGGCTTCTTCTGAAGGATGTGCAGGGGCTGAGCAGGCACACAGGGGCTGCCTCCAGGCCGTCTGCAGGCCAGGGGCACACCAAGAGCAGCAGCGTGCCCTGGTGCCAGGGCCAGGCCAAGGCAGGCCGGGCCCCTGAGGTGGCACCAGGCACTGAGGTGGCACCAGCCACAGAGCCTGAGCTGTCCAGCTCAGGGGTCAGGCATGGGTCAGGCACCTGGTCCAGAGGAGGTCATGGTGGTGTACTCTGCCCCAGCCGTGGATGTGGAGCAGAGTCTGTGCCACAGCTCGGCACGGCCAGCCCCATTGCCATCCCCAGCCTCCCTGCCCCATTCCTGTCCCAGCAGCAGCAGCTCTCATCAGGTCCTGCAGGCAGGAACTTGCTGGAGGGACCCAGGGGACCTTTACCGAATCTCCTTTGGCCTGCAGGAGGCAGAATTGGCTCTGACTGAGGGCAAGAGAGACCTCCCAGAAAGTGCCAGAGGTTGCCCAAGAACAGAATGTGCCTCCACTCTGCCAGGGGACCCTGGGGGCCGGTGCTGTGCCAGGTGGAACGGACCCGCACAGGAAAGAGGTACTCTGTCCGCTCCGTCAAAGCCATCCAGCACGGGAAGGCAATCTTCACCTGCCAGGCCTCCTTCCGGCCTTCCCAGGAGAGTCAGGGGCAGCACCAGCAGGCCACCATGCCTTCAGTGCCACCCCCTGAGGACCTGCTGACACAAGAGGAGCTCACAGGGAAGTAGCTGCAGTCAGTGGGGTCGAAGGGCACGCTGGGGACACCCTCTGTGGCTGGGGCTTAAGGAGGCACAGGGAGTGGAATGGCTGCCTGAGGACACCTCAGATAGGACTGGAACAGGAGCTGAGAACAGGACAGGGTAAGGCCTGTGCCTGGTGCAAGACAGGCCTCTCAGTGTGGCCCTGGCTCTCTAAAGCCACTGCCAGCAGGACATGCCCTTGGCCTGCCTGGCATTGACCTCCGTGTTGCTCTACAGGGATCCTCACCTGGCAGACAAGTACAAGGAACACCTCCACAAGCTCCTAGCGGAAGATGTGCTAATGGAGATCAAACTTGTCAGCCCACCAGCTGCATTCTGCTTGGAGGCACAGGAGCCGAAGCAGCTCCTCTGGGTGCGAGCACGAGGGCACATAGGTGGGTGTGGCTGCCTGGCCAGCTGGACACACAGGCTTGGGCTTGTGATGGAATGGGATGAGAAGGCTGCAGTTTGTAGCTTGCCTGCACCAAGGCCTGCAGAGAGGCCAAGGGATTCTGAGGCTGAAGTACAGATGTGGGTGCTGGACCTTGAAGGGATGCCCATGTCCTGTGCTCAGCCATGGTGGGCATTCCCCGGGACATGGCCAGGGGAGTGGGGCTGAAAGAGCACCTTGGTGCAGCTGACCCATGGAGCTCCTGGGGCCTTGCCTGGTGCCACAGGCTTGTCCCTGGGGACAGGCAGTGCCGGTTCTCTGCAGGAGAGACCGATATGAAGGTGCACTGCTGCGTGGCCACCTCCATGTCGGACTATGCCTTCCTGGGCACGGCGCTGCTCCCACACCGGCAGTACCACGCCAAGTTCCTGGTGTCCAACAGCCATGCCATGTGGTTCCATTCAGCATTCCAATCGGGCCACTGGATGCTGAGTGTGAGAGCCCCGGCTTTGGTGAGTGCTCGCCACGTGCCCCGGGGTCCCGTACAGCAGAGGCCAGCCCTGCCTGTCCCAGGCACAGTCTGACAGAGCCTCTTTGCAGTTGGGTCGCAGGCACTGGTGCAGGGACGGCTGTGGCGCAGGGACGGGGTCCTGGCTGTCACCTGTATGCAGCAGGGAGTCGTCGTGCTGGAGCCAAGGCAGAGCAAGCTCTAGCTGAGGAACTGCTACCATGGTGTGGTGGTTATTAATATTTTAATAGGCAAAGGGTTAATAAAAATATTTGTAGTCACTTTATTAATAAAAAAGTCCCCGTGGGAAATGTGATTAAAGCCTATTTACTGCTTCCAAGTCCTGGGCTGTGGAGCAGGCCCCTCACCAGCAGGAATGTGTCACCATGTAAACGGTGGGAGCAAAGCTCCAGAAACAACACTGCCCAGAAATGGAAGTGGAGCCCACAAGTGGCCCAGAGTTGAAGCTGGAGCAGAGAACTGCCCCCAGAGATGGAGGTGGAGCAGACCACTGCCCCACACACAGACAGAGAGCAGACACCTGTGCCACAGCTTGGCACAGCCAGCCGCTGTAGCTGAGCTCTGACTGCCACAGCCCAGTCAGTCATGAGAGAAGCTGTGGAGGAGGCTCTGACTGAGGTGCTCTGGGAAGCCCTCAGGCATGATGGGCAGAGCCCTGCTGCCACCACCCAGGCCCCATTGTAGTCGATTCTGGTCAGGCTTCTTCAGGAGGATGTGCAAGGGGCTGAGCAGGGCATGCAGGGGCTGTCTCTGTGCCTGCTGCATGTCAGGGCCACAGCAGCAGTAGCACCGTGCCCTGGTGCCAGGGCCGGGCCAGGCCCCTGAGGTGGCACCAGGCCCTGCCAATGGCCTGTGGCCCTGCAGAGTGGCTCTGCCGCGGTCTGTCACCTGGGATGGTGATACAGAGCTTGAGCTGTCCAGCTGAGGAAGAACTTGGCAAGGGCAAGAGAGAAGAGAAGGCCATGAAATGGCAACAATAAACAACAACAACCACCCAATTGTTTGGGTTTGTGTCTGTGCCTGCTGCACTTCAGGGCAAGAGGGCAGAAGGAGATGACAATAGGAGGGGGACTGAGTGCTGGGGGTGCAGCTGTGCCATCACAGCTGGCCCCGAGGTGGCAGCTGGCTCTGAGCCCAGTGCCCAGAGGGGAGCATGAGTCAAGGTAGCATCCAAGGGACTGAGGAGCAGCCAGAATTGTCTCTGACTGAGGGCAAGAGAGACCTCCCAGAAAGTGCCACATGTTGCCCGACAAGAGAATGTGCCTCCACTGTGCCAGGGGACCCTGGGGGCCGGTGCTGTGCCAGGTGGAATGGACCCGTACAGGAAAGAGGTACTCTGTCCGCTCCGTCAAAGCCATCCAGCACGGGAAGGCAATCTTCACCTGCCAGGCCTCCTTCCGGCCTTCCCAGGAGAGTCAGGGGCAGCACCAGCAGGCCACCATGCCTTCAGTGCCACCCCCTGAGGACCTGCTGACACAAGAGAAGCAGCCAGGGGGGCCTCCCCTGAGCCTCCTCCAGGCTAAACAATCCCCTCTCCCTCAACTGCTGCTCACAGGGCTGTGCTCCAGACCTCTCCTCAGGCTCGTTGCCCTTCTCCAGACACATTCAGGTATCTCAATGTCCTTAAATTGAGGAGCCCAGAACTGGACACAGTATCTTTATTAACAACCTGGATGAGGGGGTTGAGAGTACCCTCAGCAAGTTCCTGATGATACAAAACTGGGAGGGTTGGCTGACACCCCTCAGACTCTGCTGTCATCCAATGAGACCTGGACAGACTGAGAGCTGGGTGGAGGCAAACCTCATGAAGCTCAATAAGGACAAGTGCAGTGTCCTACATCTGGGGAGGAATAACCACAGACACCAGTACAGGTTAGAGGCTGTCCTGCTGGAAAGCATCTCCACAGAGAAAGACCTTGGACAGCAAGTTCTGCATGGAAAAACAGTGTGCCCCTGTGGCCAAGAGAGCCAATGGTGTCCTGGGGTGCATCAAGAAAAGTGTGGCCAGCGGGACTAGGCCAAAGTGCAGCCCCTGGCACTTGGACTTGTTGAATGCCATCCCACTGGACTCTGCCCATCTGTCCAGTCAGTCGAGGTCCCTCTGCAAGGCCCTTCTGTCCTCTAACTGATCAACATCTGCTCCCAACTTGGTGTCATCTGCAAATTTGCTGATGACTGTCTCAACCCCCTCATCCAGATCATCAATGAAGATGTTAAAGAGGATGGGGCCCAGCACTGATCCCTAGGGGACACCCCTGGTGCCTGGCTGCCAGCTGCCTGTGGCACCATTCACCACCACTCTCTGGGCTCAGCCTCCAGCCAGTTCCTAACCCAGTACAGAGTGTTGCTGTCCAAGCCAGGGGCTGACAGCTTAGCCAGCAGTTTGTAAATTATTAACCTGAACGAATTAATCAGGATCATTTGCCTGGTCAATGGCAGTTTAGCCATACATGAAAGGATATTAACACAGTAGAATAACAGTCTAGGAAAATCAGAATCTTGGAAGAAAGAGGAACAAACAGGAAGTATCTTATATGCACGTGAAAACAAACTGCAATACCAACTGGGGTCACGAGATGGACCCCTTGGCTTAGAAATGCAGCCAAGCGATGGTAAAGCTAGGCTTTGAAACCTTTAGAAACAACTGGCTGCATTAGCCAAAGTGACAAAACCACTGAGCTGCTAATCAGCAGAACTCTTGCTGGATTAAACGCTGCCCGGAGTTGTGGTTTGTAATCCAAAAGGCAATATACTCCAAAATGGTAAATCCCAAAACAGAGGAAATGTGATGTGGTAGTTTTAGGCTATGCCTCTAAAATGTTTTTCACAGATCTTGAGCAGAAAAGTAGCAAAATGTAAACAAATCTCTATTGGGTGTGGAAAGGAAAATGATGATAGTCCTAAACAATCCCATTGGAGAGATAAGGGACTAAAACTAGTTGTACCAAAACAATCTCTCTTGGGGTCAGAGTGGCTGGAGAGCGGCCAGGCAGAGGGGGACCTGGGGCTACTGGTTAATGGTAGGCTGAACATGAGCCTGCAGTGTGCCCAGGCAGCCAAGAGGGCCAATGGCATCCTGGCCAGTGTGGCCAGCAGGAGCAGGGAGGTCATTCTCCCCCTGTATGCTGCACTGGTTAGGCCACACCTTGAGTCCTGTGTCCAGTTCTGGGCCCCTCAGTTTAGGAAGGAGGTTGACTTGCTGGAACATGTCCAGAGAAGGGCAACGAAGTTGGTGAGGGGTTTGGAACACAAGGCCTATGAGGAGAGGCTGAGGGAGCTGGGGTTGCTTAGCCTGGAGGAGACTCAGGGGTGACCTTATTGCTCTCTACAACTACCTGAAGGGAGGTTGTAGCCAGGCAGAGGTTGGTCTCTTCTCCTGGGCAGCCAGCACCAGAACAAGAGGACACAGTCTCAGGCTGCGCCAGACGAGGTTTAGGCGGATGTTAGGAAGAAGTTCTCTACAGAGAGAGTGATTGCCCATTGGAATGGGCTGCCTGGGGAGGTGGTGGAGTCACCTTCACTTGAAGTGTTCAGGAGGAGACTTGATGGGGTGCTTGGTTGCATGGTTTAGTTGTTTAGGTGGGTTGGGTTGGTTGATAGGTTGGACGCGGTGATCTTGAAGGTCTCTTCCAACCTGCTCTATTCTATTCTATTCTATTCTATTCTATTCTATTCTATTCTATTCTATTCTATTCTATTCTGCTTGCATTTGCTTCCAGCTGAGCTGGTCTGGCAAGTTGACTGTTGGGGGTGAAAAACCCACTGCATGTGAGAGAGCAAGCTGCTGTGGCAAAGAGCAAGGCAGATGGAAACGCATTGTCTCCAGAACAGAATGCTGTTAGCCCTGACGACAGGAACGCAGGAATGCAGTCCAGAACCCGCCGACAGGCAGGGACTTGTGAGGTCATCCCCTAGAAATTCCCTTTGTGGAAACTGAACAGCCCAGTGCCAGATAACCTATTCAAACTTAGCCAGTCAATCCACAATGCTGTACAGTGCACAAACTGCACACACATTCCAAGGCAGTGGAACATCTTCCTTACGAGGAGAGACTGAGGCAGCTCTGTAGCTTGGAGAAGAGGGGACTAAGAGGTGAGCCCATTCACGATAGATAAATAAAGGGTAAGTGCCCAGAGGCTGGAGCCAGGCTCTGCTGGATGATGCCCAGTGACAGCACAAGGGCCAATGGTGGAAGTTGAGGCATAGGAAGTTCCATGGAAACAAGAGGAAGAATTATTTCACTGTGAGGGTGACAGAACACTGGAACAGGCTGCCCAGGGGAGTTGGGGAGTGTCCCTCTCTGGAGATATTCAAAACCTACCGGGATGTGTTCCTGTGTGATCTGCTCTAGATGATCCTGCTCTGGCAGGGGGGTTGGACTGGATGGTATCTCGAGGTCCCTTCCAGCCCCTGATATTCTGTGATTCTGTGATTCTCAGGCAGGCAGTTGCACATGTCAGAGGCTATCTGAAGCATGTGAGTCTTGGGGCTTAGCTCTCACTCCCTCCAGGCCAGACTTACTGACATCATCTGCCTATTTTTGGCTCCTCCACCTCACCCTGGACCCTGTAAACAAGGGAGAGGAAGAGAAGGTAGTGGCAAAATAGGTTTGACTTGTTAGTGCCTCTTCCAAGAGACAAACGAGTAAAGGGTGCCTTCATTGCTCCCCCTCCTCCCAAAGCTGTTTTCCTAGCACAACTGTGCTGTGGCCAGCGTGATGACAGACCACATTGCAACTCCTCTGAACACGTCTCACATGGAGCTGCCAGATACATGCTGATGAAAACCACAAAAGGCCTCCCCAGTTTGGAAGCACCTTTGTGAAAAACCCCACCAGATAAAGAGCTGATAAAGATCAGCCAGTCAGGAGCCTCAGCTCGAGGTCTTTCCTGTCTGGGGGAGGGGGGAGGGGAGTTGCAACTGCCACACAAGTGCAAGGGGCATGATTTCAAATCAATATTTTAGGCGTGTTACTTCTTTGACACATACTTAATGGATGTCTTGTTATTAATACTTATTCCTGACATTAGAAGAAAGGGGAAATGTGCTTTCTTTTAATATGCTTGGAATCTTTGATGGTAAGAATCTGACTCAAAATGTGACCTACCCAATACCATGAAGTCAAGACCATTATTGAAGTGGTCTTTGATGTATTTTGACTACAAGGAAAAGTAATTTGAATTCTGGGCTGTGTTGTCCTTAAAATTCAAGGAAATCCAAGCCTCGGGTTTGTAAATAAATCTTTCTGGTTTAGGTGGGTTCAGTCCTAGCTGGGCTTTGCCTTGGTGGCTCTCAAGAAATAACCTGTCTCCTGCACTGGAGACTTTTTCTGGGCTCTTAATGAATTAGTCTGTGGTAATCATGGGCACAAGATCACATTAATATCTAGGACAAGAGAGGATTTCATAAAAAGGAAATAGACAGTGAATGTACTTGGAATACTGGTACTGAAGTTCCTGTCTTGGAGAAAAAGATATTCTGAATGGGAAATTCTTCAGATAATTAAACTTTAGCTACTGGTCTTTCTGTGCTGGCAGATGAATCTTTACCATCCAGGGGAAAATTGGGTTTAGTGTTTCTCCTGAATTTGAAACATCTGGTACCTACTCCATCAAGCTAGATGACTGTAAATGCAGTGATTGATTCCACATCCTATTGTTCATCATCCTCCTTGTGAATTTTCCAGAATTCATTGCTATCCCAAACTTCTCTTCCTTGTTTCTTAAGTCTCAAACACAACAAAGCACCCAAACTAGAACCATCTTCATCCAGAACAAAGACTAGTGACCTGAGGAAATACTGCTCCTGGTGATGTGTATTTGTCTTCCCAATTAGGCAGCAGGGTTCACAAAGATGAAGTCTTTTGCACAGTTTCTTCAATACATAATTGATGAGACTGAGGTGAGAAATAAAATAGTGGTGTGGTGGGGTTAACACCCATCCTGAAAAGAAACAAAGCAGGGGGGAGGGCTTGCGAGTGCTTTCCCCTCCTTGCAGGGCATTTTCCCTCTGGGAAACTGAGTCTGTTCCAATCCCCACTCCCTGCCCAGCTAGGGTATAAAAAGCAGGACATTGCAGTCATTAGGCCTCCTTTTGGCTCCTGCCTCTCCTGGATGACAGCTACTGCGGCTGCCTTCCTGCCCCTCTGCCAGGTGGTCAGGCCTGATCCTTCTCCCTGCTGCCTCCGCACCTCTTCAGAGAGAGAGACTGGCTTTGTATTCTTGGTTTTTTTTCCTCCCCCTCCCATCCATCCTTGTTCCTTGCCCTTGTGAACCTAACCTGTTATTGTTATATTGTTTAAAGAAAACTCTTTACCTCTCTACTTCCAGGCTGACTCCAAATTATTGCTTGGTGGATTTGCTCCTTCCCTTTCCTTTTTTTCCCCCTCTCTGTTGGGAGGGAGGAGGGGGGGGTGGGGGGAGATATTCTCAGCCTTGCCCCCATCTGAGCTCTTAACACCCAGTTAAGGCTCAAACCACTGCAAGTGGGGATGCCTAAACTTCCCCCACAAGCTGTTCTTTATGTGAGTGAGAAAACAGTACTCTTTCCTTGTGCTTGGTCAGGATGGAGGTACTGTGATTACAGGTTTCTTCTCCTCAAGCACAGACAGTGTGCCTCTTGAAGGAGGTCTTATAAGGTTCAAAGAACAGACTGAAGGAGTTGGGGCTGTTCAGTCTGGAGAAGAGAAGGCTCCGAGGTGACCTCATTGTGGCCTTCCAGTATCTGAAAGGGGCTACAAGAAGGCTGGGGAGGGACTTCTCAGGCTCTCAGGTAGCGATAGGACTAGGGGGAATGGAATGAAGCTGGAGGTGGGGAGATTCAGGCTGGAGGTGAGGAGGAAGTTCTTCCCCATGAGAGTGGTGAAGCCCTGGAATGGGTTATCCAGGGAGGTGGTTGTGGCCCCATTCCTGGAAGTGTTTAAGCCCAGGCTGGATGAGGCTCTGGCCAGCCTGATCTAGTGTGGGGTGTCCCTGCCCATGGCAGGGGGGTTGGAACTGGATGATGCTTGTGGTCCCTTCCAACCCTGACTGATACTATGATACTGTGATACTGTGATCTGCTGCATAAATTATTTGGACAAGTAGCAAAAATAGCTGATCAGTCGTTACAATTTTTTAAACCTTGGTTTTGATCATCATGTCTTATCTGTGGAAGCAATATACCTTAGCAAAGGGGAGGTGAGTTGGGTTTCTCAACAGCATCCAAAAATTGTGTCTCTGCTAAGTTGGAGTGTTGCTGGTTGGTGATTCATACACTTCCCTTGTTACATTTTTCACTCCTTGTCTGATTTTCAAAAGTGTAGTGATACTAAATTAGTTGAAGCTATTTATTCCTTGTTTGACATCTGTGGACTTTGTCAGGCCATAAGTAGGCATTTGTAATTGTTAATTACAATCTAAACACTCTCCCATTAAAAACACTCATGCCAGATGGCTACATTGGGCTTGAATTTGCCAATATTCTGACAAGTTGTTAATTAGAGGAGGAAATCTAGTAAAGTTCTCTCTGGGTCTTTTACCAAAGATCAGAAGAGGCACTTGGCTTTGTTAAACCTCATACAACTGACTTTGGCCCATTGATCCAACTTGTCCAGACCCCTTTACAGAGTCTTATTTACCCTCAAGATCAACACTCCCACCCAATTTAGCATCATCTGCAAATCTACTGAGAGTGCACTGAATTTCCTTGTCCAGATCCTTGATAGAGATACTAAAGAGAACTGGGGAACACCAGCAGAGACCAGTTGTCAACTGGATTTAACTCTGTTCACCACCACTCTTTGGGCTTGGCCATCCAGTCAGTTCTTAACCTAGGAAAGTGGTCACCCATTCAAGCCATGAACAACCACTTTCTCCAGGAGGAATGCTTTGGGTCACAGTGTGAAAGGCTTTACTAAAGTCCAGATAACATCCACAGCCTTTCCCTCATCTACTAAGTAGGTCACCTTGCTGTGGAAGGAGATCAGGTTCTTTAAGCAGGGTCTGCCCTTCATGAGCCCCTGCTGACTGGGCATGATCACCTAGTTGCCCTGCACATGCTGCTTAATAGCACTCCAGATGATCTGCTCCAAGACTTTCCCTGGTCCTGATGTTAGACTGGTAGGTCTGTAGTTCCCTGGGTTCTCCTTCCAGCCCTTCTTGTAGACAGACATCACATCTGCCAATCTTCAGTCAGATGGGACCTCCACAGTTAGTCCAGACTGCTGGTAAGTGATGGAAAGTGCCTTGTTGAGCGCTTCAGCCAGCTCCCTCAGTACGCTTGGCTTTATGCCACCTGGTCCATAGACTTGTGTGTGTCTAAGTGGTGCAGCAGTGCTGTGTACCAGCTATGTATGGCCTTGAAGCTAGGCCTGAACATCCTCCCCTCAGCTGGGAAGGTAAACAGTACTGGGAAAGGGCAGAGATGTGAACAACAAAGCTTTCCTCGGCCTGGAAAGAGGATGGGAGTGCAGGAGGAGAAGGTACTTAAGCTGCGATGTGTGTTCAGCAGAGGCTAGCGGCTGTTGGCACAGAGCTCCGAGGCGTCTCTGCGTGTTCTCTCTGCGCCGGCCCCGCACCCAACACCGCAGGCCACTACCCATCTCCTGCATTATGGGGGCTTCAATCTGCTGCCCATCCCTATCTTCTAGCTCAGAGGACTGGATATCCAGCAAACAACTGATCTACTAAAGACTGCAGCAAGGAAGCTATTGAATACATCAGCCTTTTCCTCATCCTTGAATCCAACAAAGGATAGAGACTCTCCTTAGTTCTCCTTTTGTTGCTAATATGTTTGTAGAAGGATTTCCTGCTCTCTTTAAAAGCTGAAGCCAAATTAATTTCCAGTTGGGTTCTGGAAATTTTCTCCTTTCACAGACTCATGACAACCTCATAGTTGGCCTGACTCATCTTCCAATGACCATACACTCTCCTTTGCTTCCTAAGCAGCAACCAAATTTGTCTCTTCAGACAGGCCACCTTTCTTCCTCACTGATTTGTCTTTCTGTCCCTGCACCATCAAGCCTTCCCTCGTGAACAGTGTCCAGCTTTCCTGGACTCCTTGGCCCCTCAGGACTGCCTCCCAAGGGACTCTGATGCTCAGTCTCTGAAACAGGCCAAAGTCTTCCCACTGAAATTCCCAGGTGGAAGTTCTGCTGACTCCCCTCTTTACTGCTTCAACAACTGAGAACTCTATCGTTTTGTGATCACTATGCCAAAGATGATCTCCAACTGTTACATCATTCACAAGTCCTCATCTATTCACAGAGAGCAGATCCACCAGGGCTTCATCACCAGCTACATCAAGAAGTTATCCTTCACACACTATGAACCTTTGGGACTGCTCCCTCTCTGCTGTGTTATATTTCCAGCAGACATCAGGGAAGTTGAATTTCCCCATGAGATTTCTCCCAGTCACCTAACAAAACGATAAATGATCTGTCATGTCATTCCAGCTGGGTGCTCTGTAGCAGACCCTCACCAGGACATCTGCCTCGACGGCCTTCCCCCTGACACTTACCTATAAACACTCAATCTATCCTCACCATCATTAACCTCAATACAATCAAAACACTTTCTGACATACAGTATCACCTCACCTCTCCTTCCTTGCCTCTCCCTGCTGAAGAGTTTGTAGACATTGATTGTGGCAGTCTAGTTGTGTCAGACCCACCACACATTTCCGTGGTGCCCACTGTATCAGTCTTCACAGAAGCTCAGAATCACAGAGCAGTAGAGGTTGGAAAGGACCTCAAATGATCATCTAGTCCAACCTCCCTGCCAGAGCAGGATCACCTATACCAGTGTGAACTGGAATGCATCCAGGTAGGTTTTGAATATCTCCGGGGAGGGAGACTCCGCAGCTCCCCTTAGCAGCCTGTCCCAGTGTCCCTCACCCTCAACAGTGAAAATTTTTCCCCTCCCGTTTCCATGGAACTGCCTATGCCTCAGATTGCACCATTGCCCCTTGTGCTGTCATTGGGCATCACCCATCAGAGCCTGGCTTCATCCTCTTGGTGCTTCCCCTTTACATATTTATAAACACGAATGAGGTTACCCCTTAGTTTCGCTAAGCTGAGGAGCCCTCAGCTCCCTCAGTCTCTCCTCATAAGGAAGCTGTTCCATACCCTTAAGCATTTTTGTGGCTCTGTGCTGGTCAAGCAGTTCCCTGTCCTTCTTCAACAGAGAGGCCCATTTTTCTTGGTGCACAGTGGCTTCCTCCTGTTTGTTTCCCATGCTGCATGCATTAGTGCAGATGCACTGCAGTTTTCCTAAGGTTCTTGCCACTTTTGTGGATGAAGAATTCCTAATTCCTCCCTCTCTGTTCTCAGGTGCTCCCGGGGTTGCTAGTTTATCAGTGGCCCTTGCATCTTTCCTGCCACTTGGGTCTCCATTCCCTGCCTCCACTGATATGGCAGACCAACAGACCTCATGAGCACACCATCCTTCAAATACTGGTGTGCTGCCCTCAGGTTTATTTCTAGCAAGCCTGGTTTTGTGCTCTACCCATTTGCACTCCAGTTTAAAGCTCAGACAACTGTAATTGCTGCATTGTACCTGCTTTACAAAGGCAGCTGTGAAAGTGGGGCAGTTGTGGGGGGAGACACATGCCTGTGGTGCCTTTTGAGCCAGGCAGGAACCTGCTGCCATTATCCACTGTTTTCTGAGTCACTGAATCTCATCAGGCAATGAGAGGACAGGGAGCAATCCCTAATATGAGCTCTGTTCACCTCTTGGGTTTCACTCGTGGTGGCCTTAAGAATCTCTTTCTTAGAATCCCTGATGGTTCTTAACCTATGTGCCACTAAGTGGAGAAACAACTCAACCTGATCACACTGATAAGCAGCTCCCACTGCTCCCATCCAACACTGCTGTAAGCATGGGGCACCCGGCAGCCTGATACCCAGCTGGCAGTGTGTTTTCACCAGAGCTCTGAGGGAGAAGTGCCTCAGGGAGGCCATGGTCTTCTGCCAGGTTGACACCATTACTCCCTGGTCCAGCTGAGCAAGCTTTAGCACCCTCCTTGCATAGTCTTCTGTGTGAATTGGTGCACTGCACCCCGCCACACATGCCCTGTAAGTTTGCTCAGTGACTGGTGACCAGCCTGAGGATCAATTTAAGGTAAGAAATCAAAGTGAACCTTGGGAAGGAGGATAAAGGAGGATGAGGAGGTCTCCAAGCTGGTGACACATGGGTTTGATGGATGGACCACTAGATGGATACAGAACTGGCTTGATGGCGGTAACAAAGAGTGGCTGTCAACGGATCCATGTCCCAGTGGTGGCCAGGGACAAGTGGAGACCCTCAGGGATCAGTCCTGGGACCAGGCTTGTTCAACATCTTTGTGGGTGCCATGGACAGTGGCATTGAGTGCACCCTCAGCAAGGTTGTGATGACACCAAGCTGTGTGGTGCAGCAGACACGCTGGAGGGAAGGGATGCCATCCAGAGGGACCTTGACAGGCTGGAGAGGTGGGCACAAGCCAACCTCCTGAGCTTCAACAAGACCAAGTGCAGGGTCCTGCATCTGGGTCGAGGCAATCCCAGGCACAAATACAGGCTGGGCAGTGACTGGCTGGGGAGCAGCCCAGAGGAGAGAGACTTGGGGGTGCTGGTGGATGAGAAGCTCAACAGGAGCTCTCAATGTGCACTTGCAGCCCGGAAAGCCAATCAGATACAATAATACAACACAATAAAACCAGGTTGGAAGAGACCTTCAAGATCATTGCATCCAACCTATCAACCAATCCAACCCACCCAAACAACTCAACCATGGCACCAAGCACCCCATCAAGTCTCCTCCTGAACACCTCCAATGATGGTGACTCCACCACCTCCCCGGGCAGACCATTCCAATGGGCAATCACTCTCTCTGTAGAGAACTTCCTCCTAACTTCCAGCCTAAACCTCCCCTGGTGCAGCCTGAGACACTGTCAACTTATTCTGGTGCTGGCTGCCTGGGAGAAGAGACCAACCTCTGCCTGTCTACAACCTCCCTTCAGGTAGTTGTAGGGAGCAATAAGGTCACCCCTGAATCTCCTCTTCTCCAGGCTAAGCAACTCCAGCTCCCTCAGCCTCTCCTCACAGGGCTTGTGTTCCAAACCCCTCACCAACCTCGTTGCCCTTCTCTGGACACGTTCCAGCAAGTCAACATCCTTCCTAAACTGAGGGGCCCAGAACTGGACACAGGACTCAAGGTGTGGCCTAACCAGTGCAGCATACAGGGGGAGAATGACCTCCCTGCTCCTGCTGGCCACACTGTTCCTGATGCAGGCCAGGATGCCATTGGCCCTCTTGGCTGCCTGGGCACACTGCAGGCTCATGTTCAGCCTACCATCAACCAGGGAATATATGCTTGAATATATGCATATGAGTAGATGCAAACTCTCCTAGGGAATAAATGTTTGCAAGCTGTGCCCAGCTCCTGTAGGTTAGGTCTTTGTTTCTAGTTGACTAGACATTACTGAGGAACACTGTGGCCTTTTTACAAGTACTGATTGACAGATAAAGCAAGGAAATAAAAAGGTCCACCATGGGGGTGAGGAGACACTGGAACAGGCTGCCCAGGGAGGTGGTGGAAGTCTCATCCCTGGAGGTTTTGAAGGCCAGGCTGGATGTGGCTCTGAGCAACCTGCTGTAGCGTGAGGTGTCCCTGCCCATGGCAGGGGGGCTGGAACTAGATGATCCTTGAGGTCCCTTCCAACCCTAACAATTCTATGATTCTATTTCCCCTAATGGCCTATTCCAAAACATGCTTTGAGGCACTCTCCCTGATTCCTGCTGAAATTCCATGTGCTGGTGGCCAGAGGAAGGAAACAAGCCTCTCTAACCCCTCTGTCACAGCTCCCACAGAGAGGAGGAGCCCTGCCTTCTCCTCCTCTCTCTGGGGACTGTGTCTATGCTCTGTCCAAGTAGTTGCCTTGTTACAGCTGTACAATCAGAGAGACAGGGACTTACCTACATCTTTCAGTACCACATGATTGACCTGCCTGTTGGCTCCCACCCTGAGTGAATCCAAAGTGTACAAATGAGTAGCTTGGTGTCATGTGTGCCTGTGTCTCTCTCACTCTGGCTCAGTGAATCAACAGATCATTTCCATGTAAACCTCAGGAGAAGGGAGGGATGTGCCTTCCCTGTGGTTCCCACACACACCCAGGCCTGTTAAGTGCTCAGTCTCACCTACTGACTGGTGCAGCAGAGAAAGACTATGTTGCATCCCTCTAGGCAAAGGAGAGGGAAATTAATCTTCTTTTCTCTAACCACCTTGGTGAGAGCTCCAACCTCTGGATAACAGAAATGGCTCCAACAGGACTGCCTCTGGATGTATTTTAAAGGAAACTGGTGATTGTTAGTGTATTTTGTGCAGGGCCTAAGCTGAGTGTGCAGCTGATTGGAGAGCTAGCTAGGCAGGCAGAGGCTATCAGCACAGTAAATTGGAGGACAATCTGACCTGAGAATCCCAGCAGCAATGAGACATCCACTGAGAACTGAGCCACAGGCTCCCCCAGAGTCCACAGTATCACAGTATCACCAAGGTTGGAAGAGACCTCAAAGATCATCGAGTCCAACCTGTCACCACAGACCTCATGACTAGACCATGGCACCAAGTGCCACATCCAGTCCCCTCTTGAACACCTCCAGGGATGGTGACTCCACCACCTCCCTGGGCAGCACATTCCAATGGCGAATGACTCTCTCCATGAAGAACTTTCTCCTCCCCTCCAGCCTAAACTTCCCCTGGTGCAGCTTGAGACTGTGTCCTCTTGTTCTGGTGCTGGTTGCTAGAGATTAGAGACCAAGCTCTTCCTGGCTACAATCACCTTTCAGGTAGTTGTAGAGAGCCATGAGGTCACCCCTGAGCCTCCTCTTCTCCAGGCTAAACAATCCAGTCCAGCCCAGCAATGCCTCCAGACAGAACTTTGTCTCTCACGAGCTCAAAGGCCAAGAATGCAGCCACCACCAGTAGCCATGTCAAGCAGAATATTTATTTTATTGGTTTCATTCTCAAGAAAATTAACAACCAGAGTGAAGAAGAGACACACAGCATAATCTCTACAACTTATGAGCAACAATCACATTTTTTAATGCAGTCCTTCCCTTTGATTTGTGCAGACTTCTGTCCGAATGGTGACTTAAACCTTTGACCCTATTTTGAAGGAAGCCATTGACAGAATATAAACCATAAGCAGCATCTGAAGTATCTTAAGCCGTGTCAGAGAGCACAGAGTTCAGAAGCTTCTCCTAAAAGTGCTGACTTCAGCCTCCTGGAAATTATTAGAGCTTGGAAGAACTGCCATTTTTGCCTTGAGATTTGAGGAGCTCAGTCCAACAGAAAATGGAATGTGTCTGAATGAATCATTGTAAGAAAAAACAGGCTTCATTTTCAGATATATTTAGAGGACTTTCCACACACAGCACCCTGGAAATAATGTGTTTAAGTACATTTCTTACCCATTATCCATGCATTATGCCAGGTTTCTTCTCTCTCTGATTTTTCTTTTCACATTATGGGGGGGATGTTCTTTCTACAAACTTGCAGTGCATGCCATTCAGAAGTGACTCTTCCTCCTTCAAGATTTTCCAGAGTATTTGCACTCAGAAGAATTTGTCATCACTGATGGGAAGGCATATGAATACTGATGGGAACCCTTCCCTTACTACTTCCCTCATGAGCTTCAACAAGACCAAGTGCAGGGTCCTGCATCTGGGTCAAGGCAATCCCAGGCACAAATCCAGGCTGGGCAGTGACTGGCTGGAGAGCAGCCCTGAGGAGAGAGACTTGGGGGTGCTGGTGGACGAGAAGCTCAACAGGAGCTCTCAGTGTGCAATTGCAGCCCGGAAAGCCAATCAGATCCTGGGCTGCATCAGGAGAAGTGTGGCCAGCAGGTCAAGGGAGGTGATTCTCCCCCTCTACTCAGCTCTGGTGAGACCCCACCTGGAGTACTGTGTCCAGTTCTGGAGCCCCTATTACAAAAGGGATCTGGAGGTGCTGGAAGGTGTCCAGAGAAGGGCCACGAGGATGATCAGAGGGCTGGAGCACCTCTCCTGTGAGGACAGACTGAAGGAGTTGGGGCTGTTCAGTCTGGAGAATAGAAGGCTCAGAGGTGACCTCATTGTGGCCTTCCAGTATCTGAAGGGGGCCCACAAGAAGGCTGGGGAGGGACTTCTCAGGCTGTCAGGTAGTGATAGGACTAGGGGGAATGGAATGAAGCTGGAGGTGGGGAGATTCAGGCTGGACATGAGGAGGGAGTTCTTCATCATGAGAGTGGTGAAGCCCTGGAATGGGTTGTCCAGGGAGGTGGTTGAGGCTCCGTCCCTGGAGGTGTTTAAGCCCAGGCTGGATGAGGCTCTGGCCAGCCTGATCTTGTGTAGAGTGTCCCTGCCCATGGCAGGGGGGGTTGGAACTAGCTGATCCTTGTGGTCCCTTCCAGCCCTAACTGAAACTATGAAACTACTAGAAGGGGAATATTATCTGCTGTTGAGATGGAAGATTCCTTATGCCTCTGCTGTCAGTCTGAAGTGTTGTGACATTTCCTATCACTGCAG
This sequence comes from Colaptes auratus, assembly GCA_015227895.2. Classification (NCBI taxonomy): domain Eukaryota; kingdom Metazoa; phylum Chordata; class Aves; order Piciformes; family Picidae; genus Colaptes; species Colaptes auratus. The sequence continues at coordinate 8,884,401 of CM037636.1, forward strand.
CACAAGGATGTTCTTGCTGGGAAATGCACAGTCTATACTAATGAGAGTGTTCATACACCAAGGGAAAATATTCCCTCCCCCCCACCCCCCCTTGTAAAATGACATTATTTTTGATCTAATATTACTAAGCCACAGCAGAGAGAAAAGTGCAATTGACTGTAAATAATAGGTCAAAATTACCAAGCATGATCATAGAATCATAGAATCAATAAGGTTGGAAAAGACCACAAAGGTCATCAAGTCCAACCTATCACCCAAGACCTCATGACTACTAAACCATGGCACCAAGTGCCACGTCCAATCTATTTTTAAGGTTCAAATCATCTCATCCTTAGTTATCATACATTGCATTCAGGCTATTCATAAGCAGCATTTGTCAAGGCACTGTGTACCAAAGTGACTTATTTTGTAGCAAATCCACTGGCAAGTGATGCAGAGCTTGCCAAGGTTTGCTTGCCGATTTCCTCCTCTAAGTTCTGTGCCATTTTAGACAAAGGACATCCTGGTGAGGCGAAGAGGACACAGAAAAGCACCAGAGATCACCTGAAGGTCAGCATACAGTGGGTGTTTTCATAGGAAATTTGCCAGAGCTGCACTAGCTTTCTGTCCAACACAACAATGTTCTGTGTAGCAGAAAAGCAAGCTGCGAAATAGTTAAGTGATTTAGATACATGGAAACTGCTTTTCAAGGTTCCCAAAAGCCTGCTCATTACACCATCAGATAATTGACTACTAGACAGGCTGACTCCCTGCTTTTCAAAGACGGCATCAAGGCTCTGAAGAGGAAGGCACAGCTATCATAGCTGGCGTTCAGTTTACATATATATGAAGCACCTCTCTCTTTCCATGTATTTTATGTCAGGTTGTAAGAAACAGATAATGTCTCTTCTCATTTCCATTACAAAGCTCTGCTGAGAGACTAACAAGAGTCTGTTCCAGCTGAAGTGAGTAAAACCAGTTTTTTTTCAAAAGAATAATAATGATAATAATAAAAAGTACAAAAGAAGAAACTAGTTCGGGGTGGTGGGGGGGAAGAGAAAGCAAGCAAAGAACATCTTTGAATTCTGATTCACACGCTGAGCAATGCACTTCCCTTTTCTCACTGTACAGAGCTCTGGGGTAGTTGCTCCCCTTTCAGGATGGCTGTTTGACCAACCATTTCACGAAGTTACCTGCCCCCCTCCAGGGGTGTACTCAAACAACTACAGGATTGCTTCAGCTAGAAGCACTTTCACACAGCTTGAGCCAAAATCGCCCCAGGGAAGACCTAAATCAGGCTGGATGAGAGTACAGAAGGTGCTGTTCGTGGGGGTTAAAACTTCATTTCCCAAATGGCAATAGAGCAGCCAACCTAAGAGAATTTCTTCTTCCAGAAGGACTTCCTGGAAGCATGAAATTGCCCATGGCTGGACACCTTTGGAGTCACAAAACACCTGGTGTCAATACAATACAATACACGACCAGGTTGGAAGAGACCTTCAAGATTGTCACGTCCAACCCATCAAACAATCCAACCCGCCTAAATACAATACAATACAATACAATATAATAGAATACAATACAATCCAACCCACCTAAACAACTAAACCCTGGCACCAAGCACCCCATCAAGCCTCTTCCTGAACACCTCCAATGATGGTGACTCCACCACCTCCCCGGGCAGCCCATTCCACTGGGCAATCACTCTCTCTGTATAGAACTTCCTCCTAACATCCAGCCTAAACCTGCTCTGGCACAGCCTGAGACTGTGTCCTCTTGTTCTGGTGCTGCCTGCCTGGGAGAAGAGACCAACCTCTGCCTGTCTACAACCTCCCTTCAGGGAGTTGTAGAGAGCAATAAGGTCACCCCTGAGTCTCCTCTTCTCCAGGCTAAGCAACCCCAGCTCCCTCAGCCTCTCCTCATAGGGCTTGTGTTCCAAACCCCTCACCAACTTCGTTGCCCTTCTCTGGACACCTTCCAGCAAGTCAACATCCTTCCTAAACTGAGGGGCCCAGAACTGGACACAGGACTCAAGGTGTGGCCTAACCAGTGCAGTGTACAGGGGCAGAATGACCTCCCTGCTCCTGCTGGCCACACTCTTCCTGATGCAGGCCAGGATGCCATTGGCCTTCTTGGCTGCCTGGGCACACTGCAGGCTCATGTTCAGCCTACCATCAACCAGCACCCCCAGGTCCCTCTCTGTTTGGCAGCTCTCCAGCCACTCTGACCCCAGCCTGTAGCACTGCATGGGGTTGCTGTGGCCAATGTGCAGAACCCGGCACTTGGATGTGTTCAATCTCCTGCCCTTGGACTCTGCCCATCTGTCCAGCCTGTCGAGGTCCCCTCTGCAAAGCCTCTCTGCCCTCCAGCAGATCAACTCCTGCCCCCAGCTTGGTGTCGTCCGCAAATTTACTGATGATGAAACCACTTCACAAGGAATATGCTCTGCAAACAGCATACTGAATCTTAATTGATCTTTGTGCCTTTTTGGCATCCTTACAACTTCCAAAAGGTGTAGACACAGATTTCCCAATACCAGCTCCTTCTGCTCCAGTGCTTTCAGGCTGTCTAACATCATCTTCAGTTTCATTTTTGACAAGCTGAATGGGCTGCAATTCTCACGCTGCTCTCCCACTGGTCCCTTCCCACCCACACTCTTTCTAAAAGGTGTCCTGCATCCTCTCTCCCAAAGCAGCACAAGGAAGTACTGCATTGTTGTGCTCACTTTCCTTCATTGAGGTGAGGGTTTCTGACAACGATATTGGGCTTGTTTTAGGAGTTATGTGCCAGTAAAACTTGATCAAACCAGCTGCGTCCTGAAGCAGTTGAGTAAACAGAGTTAGTTATGCTGCCATAGCCTAATCACAAGCTGAGCTGTAATTATCAAGGGTTCTGCCATCTGATAGCATTTACAACAAACACAAGATTAAAAGACCTAAACCAGAAGCAAATGAGTGAAGTTTTATGTTGTTGTAATTGTTGATTTTCTTTCTTTCTTTATTTTCTTTCTTTCTTTCTTTCCTTCTTTCTTTCTTTCCTTCTTTCCTTCCTTCTTCCTTCTTTCCTTCCCTTCTTTCCTTCTTTCCTTCTTTCCTTCTTTCCTTCTTTTTTCTCTTTCTTCTTCTTTCCTTTCTTCTTTCTTTCCTTCCTCTTCCTTCCTTCCTTTCTCTTTCTTCCTTCCTTCCTTTCTTCCTTCCTTTCTTCCTTCCTTTCTTCCTTTCTTCCTTCCTTTCTTTCTTCCTTTCTTTCTTTTTCCTTTCTTTCACTCTTCCTTTCTTTCTTCCTTTCTTCCTTTCTTTTGTCCTTTCTTTCTTCCTTTCTTCCTTTCCATTTCTTCTTTTTTCTTTTTCTTCTTAGCAACTGACTTTGATTTTTCCTCAGAATTAGATATAAATTTCATCTCCCACAGAGAATCTATCCTGAACATTTTTCTTCACTGGATGTCGGGGGCTGAATTTCTGTATTCTCCTTCAGCACTGCAATTACTTGAGACCCAATGGATAAAATACCTGGAGAGGACGAGTGCAAGGGCTGGTTCATCAGGTATATGCCAAAGTTTGTCTGAAAAAGAGTAAAGTATTTAGTGAGATGCAACTCATGTTAAAGTGATCAGGATCTCACAACCCAGATATGTTTAGAAAAACAATATTGCTTTAAGAATATTTTATAAATATAATATAAATTTTTAAAAAATCTATGCAGGTGTGTGTATATAGATATATAAATCATAGAATTGTTAGGGTTGGAAGGGACCTCAAGGGTCAGCCAGTTCCAACCCCCTGTGCCATGGGCAGGGACACCCCACACTACAGCAGGTTGCTCACAGCCACATCCAGCCTGGCTGCAAAAACCTCCAGGCATGAGGCTTCTACCACCTCCCTGGGCAACCTGTGCCAGTGTCTCACCACCCTCATGGGGAAGAACTTCTTCCTAACATCCAGTCTCAATCTATCCATTTCTAGTTTTGTTCCATTCCCCCCAGACCTATCATTACCTGACACCCTCAAAAGTCCCTCCCCAGCTTTCTTGTAGTCCCCTTCAGATACTGGAAGGCCACAATAAGGTCTCCTCGGAGCCTTCTCTTCTCTAGACTGAACAGCCCCAGTTCTCACAGTCTGTCCTCATAGCAGAAAAGCCCCAGCCCTCTGATCATCCTCATGGCCCTTCTCTGGACATGTTCCAGAGCCTCCAGATCCTTCCTGTAATAGAGGCTCCAGAACTGCATGCAGTACTGTAGGTGGGGTCTCACCAGAGCAGAGTAGACGGGGAGAATCACCTCCCTCAACCTGCTGGCTATGCTTCTTTGATGCAGCCCAGGATGTTATTTGCTTTCTGAGCTGCAAGTGCACACTGCTGGCTCATGCTGAGCTTCTCATCCCCCAGCACCCCCAAGTCCTTTTCTTCAGGGCTGCTCTCAAGCCAGCCCCTGCACAGCTGATATCAGTGCTTGGGATTGCCCCAACCCAGCTGCAGGACCTCGCATTGGTCGTGTTGAACCTCATGAGGTTGTCATGGGCCCAGCTCTCCAGCCTGTCAAGGTCCTTCTAGGTGGTATCCCTTTCCTCCAGCATGTCTGCTGCACCATATAATACGTGTATGTGTGTGTAGAAATAAATATTTACATATAGTTAGGAACATTTAAAGCTAATTAACTAGAAGAGACTGCTAAATAAAACCCTAACCCCATGCTATTCAAGAGCTATTCATGCTATACCTTATGTAAGTGGATAAATAATAGAGTATTTCATCATGAGTTCCATAGTGTCATAGATGCAATTTACACTCCCTCACAGTCCTGTCATTTAATTACTGCTCTGGCTTCTTGGCAAATGCATTTAATGCATATCACAAGTAAAAGCTGGGCGTCAAAATGAGGCATGTGTGTTCAATCACTGAGGCAAAGTCTTTCATCTTCTACCATGAATGACTCGCTTCCTTAGCAGAACTTTGTTCTATTGAGGCATTGCTTCTGATGCTGTCCTACATAAACATGAAAATACTTAGATAGCAGCTCCTTGTGATGCTGAGTAATAAAGAAAAGAGGAACAGAAACCTATTTCACTGACCATACAGCCCTAGGTGGCACTGAAAACTTGATGTGTTTGCACTCTTGTGTATGTTCTTGATCTTAATGACATTGAGCCTTACAATTACAGCCATGAACAGCCAGGTGTGATCTGGACTTGTCAAAATAAGAGATTGGTCTGGTTTTGTCATGGAATCATAGCATCATAAAATCACAGAATTGTGAAGGTTGGAAGGGACCTTAATGGAAACAGTCAATGAAGAGCACAGGAGGAATCTGAAGAAGGTGTTTTATTTTGGAATGTATTTTCAGATGATACTGATGGATATCCTCTCTTTGAAAGTGGAGATATTTAAAGAACTTGATAAAGCAGGCTCTCCCAAAGCTAATAAAAAGTGTTGAACCAAGATTTGCACCTCATGAAATGGTTTCCTTTTTTTGTCAGAGAATCATAGAATCACAAAATTGTCAGGGTTGGAAGGGACCTTGAGGATCATCCAGTTCTAACCCCCCTGCCATGGGCAGTGACATATAGAATCATAGAATCATAGAATCAATAAGGTTGGAAAAGACCTCAGAGATCATCCAGTCCAACCTATCATCCAATACCTCATGACTAACTAAACCATGGCTTCAAGTGCCATGTCCAATCCTCTTGTGAACACCTCCAGGGACAGTGACCCCATGACCTTTCCAGGCTGCACATTCCAATTGCCATACTCTTCTGTGAAGAACTTCCTCCTCACCTTGAGCCTAAACTTCCCCTGGTGCAGCTTGAGACTGTGTCCCCTTGTTCTGGTGCTGGTTGCTAGGGAGAAGAGATCAATCCCCACCTGGCTACAACCTCCCTTCAGGGAGTTGTAGAGAGCAATGAGGTCACCCCTGAGCCTCCTCTTCTCCAGGCTAGACAACCCCAGCTCCCTCAGCCTCTCCTCACAGGGCTGTGCTCAAGGCCTCTCCCCAACCTCGTTGCCCTTCTCTGGACACGTTCAAGTGTCTCGATGTCCTTCCTAAACTGAGGGCCCCAGAACTGGACATTTCCCTACTCTGATTTGACATTTGAAGTCTCATAGTCTGGTGGATGCCTAAGGAGTTTTCAAGGTGATGGTATACTGATGGTATACATATTTTAGCACCTCTTGGATTTAAGCCCCAAATTTGGTGTGTATGTGATTACCAGAAGTGGATTTGTATCTTCTAATTACATTTCCTAAATTTTTCCATAGTTACAAATCTTGACTCTGCAAACACTGGTAATGGGAACCACAAAAGCTGTGCATCCTGCCATTTCTGCTGTTTGAAGAGAAAACCAAAATGTAGAAATTGGTTCTTCTCACATTTCACTGTTGAAAAATGAGGCTTTCAGACACACCAATTACAGCCTGCAGTTATTTCAGTGAATGGCATAATCTCTCTCTGCTGCTGCCACCATTTTCTGATTTCATGGGCATTGTATTCTGCACATAATCCCCCCCCGAACACACCATGAACTGGGCAGGGAGTGCTGGACTGTGAGTTCATAGAAAGAGAGATTGGCCATTGGAATGGGCTGCCCAGGGAGGTGGTGGAGTCACCATCACTGGAGGTGTTTAGGAAGAGACTGGATGGGGCACTTGGTGCCATGGTTTAGTTGATTAGATGGTGTTGGATGATAGGTTGGATTTGGTAATCTTGAAGGTCTTTTCCAACCTGGTTAATTCTATTCTATTCTATTCTATTCTATTCTATTCTATTCTATTCTATTCTATTCTATTCTATTCTATTCTATTCTATTCTATTCCATTCCATTCCATTCTACTCTATTCCATTCCATTCCATTCTGTTCTACTCTATTCTATGGCTTTATCCACTCAGTCTTCTGATAGCAGTAGAGGCTCTTCCTATCACTCTTAAACTTCACAGGGACAAAAAATGTAAAGCTTCTTGATTAGTACAAAGCACAAGACTTAACTGCTGGAAGAAGCAGTTAAAATGTACTTATTCTTGCCAAGAGTGAATCATATGATAGTCATCACACTCACTTAAAGGAGGAGGTATAAAATGCTGTCATTCTTGCATGTTGTTTCAAGCACATTTACTGGATCCACAGTAATATATGCTGCTTAGATATTCACTGTCAGAGAAATATCCTTGGTGCAATGTTTCCTTTTGTAAGATAGAAACCTGAGGTGCTATGTCTGACAAAGGCTGAGATGAGAGGCCTTCAAGCTACAGCTCCTCAATAATCAGCTAATTCAGACCAGCACTTGGTAAGGAAAATGCCCTCCTAGCACATAATTGACACTGCATGCTAAAGCTTAGCTTTGGATGGATGAGTTCTGCATTTTGCCACTGGATGTAGCTCTCAGCTGCCTTCTTCTAATAGATAAATTCACCTATTATCATCTGCTCATTTTATTCATGTAATAATATACCCTCCCTCCCATGCCAAGGTTTGGGAGATGCATTATTAAAGCTGAATATATATATTCTTTTAACTCAAGCTCTGGGTTCACCAAACTTATTAACCTTACAGAATAGGAAAGGGGAAGTATTCACTTCCAACATGTTGATTTTTCACATGGCAAAAAGGGGAAACATTTAACTTAGTGTCAAAAAAGATAATAAATTATCTCCTGTTGAAAATATCTGGATAGTATAATACTTTCCTAGGAACTGATTTTGCTTTGCCTCTGCCTTAAAGAGATGCATTTTCCAGGTCAGACACTAAGGAGAAAAGAGAACCATATTATTTCAGGGGTCAATAATTACATCAATCACTCTTGCAGCTACTGTTCAGAAGGCAGCTGCTGAACATGTGCAGAGTGCAGGATTCCTTAGCTGACCAATTCCTTATCTGCATAGAGCAAAACAATCACATTCCATGTGTGCCAAGGACAGCATCCTCATGTTGACACCCTTGTACTGGAACATGCTGCAGAAGCCACCTCCTTGACATGCTGGCACCTCTTATTGGGAAATGATTTTAGCTCATCTATGTGGTTGGGTTTTACTGGTTAAGGGATTGATAACAGAGTATGAAAACAGCCACTCTGAGCAGTAGTTGCTTGGGTTAGGTCTTTGGTTAGGGATCTGGCTAGGGCTTCAGTGTAGGGATGCTGTAGAGACTTCTGTTAGCTGCTTCATCTAAGGGCTTCTGGGACGACTTCTGTAAGTGGGACTCCGTAATGCTGGGGGTTCTACCACACAGCAATAAAGGACTTCTGGGAGGACTTCTGAGCTCCTCTGCTCTCTGCATTTCTGGAATCTCATTGCTATATGGCAATGGGGTTCATGCCTTCATGGAAGAACAACAAATCACTGCTTGCACAAGTCCCAGATCTCTGCACTGCATACAGACCTGCATCACTACGAAAATGATGATAAAATAAGTGATTTGCTATCCTTGCTAATGGTTCAGTAACCAATCCAAAGGCATGGCACCCAAGGCTATGGGGAAAGCTCTCCCAAGTCACAATGAGATACATAAAGGGGGATCAACAGCCCACAGGAATGAACACAAACCAAAATGGTAAATATTGTCATCTGGCTCTCTTGTTAAGCGTTCAGCATTTGCTATCCATTTGTATGTGCAGTATTCTTAATGTTTTGGAAACTGAGCAACTGCAACAGCCTTTCAAAAATATCAGTTCACCTTGTACTGGGAAATCAGCTTAAATTCTACCTGGTTGTGTTTGTGCCTTTATAGTTTGAATCACATTATTGGCAGCTGGGCACAAGCACTGCTAAATTCCTTCACTGAATCCGTATCTGACAAAAAAGGAAAATGAAGTCTGTTAGATAACTCCTTAACAGGAAAGTGCATGCTGGAGACATGAGTCACCAAAGGATTAGTTGTGCCATTTAACACAGTCACAGGAGTCTGATGTTCTCTCTCTCTCTTTCTCTCTCCCCACTGTGCACTGTGAAAGGTTTGGATCAATGTCCTCTGCTGGCTCTGCCTCAGCACGCTGAAGATGCCATCCATAGTCTTCAGGTACTACACACTAGTAATCAGCTGTTGATCATCACCCCACAGATGGGGTGATCATCACCCCTTGATGGGGGATGAAAAGAACCTAGATACCAGGTGGACCCAAGACACCTGATCCAGGTGGGCAGAGAGAGAGAGTCTTGGTTTGCCCCCTCCCAGAAGGAGGGGTCCCCTGGATAAAGGTCTATTCCCCTCCCCCTTCCTGTCCAACAAGCCTGTTTAACAAGAGACACCTCTTAGCTCTTTCTCTTCACCTGCTTGAGAGAGGTCATCTGCTGCTGCTGCTTCCCCCTGTTTTTCCTTTCCATGCTGCATCCACGCTTTCTAAAGAACTGAATCCATTTGCATCAAGGGAATCCAATGCCAGCTGGGCCTGGTTGTTGTACCTTTTCCTATTTACCCTTTTCCTCATACCTTTGAAACCCCCCCTGTTACTCAAATGATATATGTATTTTGTTAAAAACACCCAAACAAACCTTTTTACTTCCAAACTGATTCCAGACCACTTCTTTTGTGATCTTACCTTTCCTTTCTCCAGCCTACCCTACTGGGGAAAAAAGAGAGGGGGAGGAGATTGAAATCTCTTTCTTTTGGGCTTTTGGACTCCAGGAAAAGCTTCAAACCACCACACAAACTAACCCAGAGGATTTAGCCTTGTGCAGGGCAGGGCATATCCACAGGATCCCATGTGCCAGCAGTGCTGAAGGCTGGGAAAACCAAAACCAGCTGAATGATCTCTTTGGGGCATGAGGGAAGCAGAGCACTGCCCTGCTGCGAATAGCACCACCATGCCTTGCAGTGCCTTGCCTTGCCACATGTCCTTCACCTGGCACCAGGCTGTTCTCCAGAGGCTGGATTTCTCTTTTAAGTTCTGTTTGAATGAGTCACTTGGTTCTAGAAGTGCTTGTATTAAAAAAATATCTTTGCATTGCTGAGTTAATCAGAAGGAAAGAGCAGCTCATCTTTTCTGCAGGAAAGATGCAAAAGATGCTGTGTTTCATCTCAGAATCTGTGTACCAGGTAAGGTTTTGCTGCTGTTTGAGAAGGTACCTAAATAAAGACTGCTTTCCTTCTTCAGACAATGTAAGTCAAAACCAAGGAAAACCATGTGGGTAGAGAAAGTCCCCTGCATAGAATCATAGAATCAGTAAGGTTGGAAAAGACCTCAAAGATGTTCAAGTCCAACCTGTCACCCAACACCTCATGACTACTAAACCATGGCACCAAGTGCCACATCCAATCCCCTCTTGAAGACCTCCAGGGATGGTGACTCCACCACCTCCCTGGGCAGCACATTCCAATGGCTAGTAACTCTCTCTGGGAAGAACTTTCTCCTCACCTCCAGCCTAAACTTCCTCTGGTGCAGTTTGAGACTGTGTCCTCTTGTTCTGGTGCTGGTTGCCTGGGAGAAGAGACCAACCCCCACCTGGCTACAACCTCCCTTCAGGTAGTTGTAGAGAGCAATAAGGTCTCCTCTGAGCCTCCTCTCCTCCAGGCTGAACAATCCCAGCTCCCTCAGCCTCTCCTTGTAGGGCTTGTGCTCAAGGCCTCCCCCCAGTCTTGTTGCCCTTCTCTGGACATGTTCAAGAGTCTCAATGTCCTTCTTAAACTGAAGGGCCCAGAACTGGAGACAGGACTCAGGTGTGGCCTAACCAGTGCTGAGTACAGAGGCGCAATAACTTCCCTGCTCCTGCTGGCCACACTATTCCTGATGCAGGCCAGGATGCCATTGGCCTTGCTGCACCCCAGAGAGCAGCTGGGCAGCATCCTTGCCCAGAGTGCCAGAATGTGATCCAAGGTGTCCCAGATGTTACAGCTGTGGCTTACCATTACCTAAGAGGCTCTTGTCCTCAGTCTACTTGCCATGGCCAGCAACTGATGTCCTGCAGGCTCACGTGCTGTGGTGATCGGGAAGCCAGAACCTGCTGTGCAGCCCTAAGTCTTCTCAGGTCAGGGAAACTGTGCTAGACAGCTGGCCCTTGCTTGCTCACCTCTACTCGGTCTTACAATGCAGCGGTGGCTGGCTTCAAGAGCTCTCTACAACTTCAAGCCTGAATAGCTATTCCTCAAGTAAAACATTATTTGAAACTACAGCCCTTTGTTTGCTTCATGACTCAGTGAGACCAACCCCCCTCCCCTTTGTTTTTCTGTCCCCTCCTCCCAAGAATGTGTTTTGTGACTTGTTTGTGCATTGTTCAGGTGAATGATTTTCAACCTACTGATTATTGTTCTGTCCCTGTTTCTTTGCCCAGCCTCAGATGTCTGGCTTGTATTGGTGACTGGCTAATGAACTTCTACAACAGAAGCTTAATGAACAGGAAGCAATTAATTTAGATAAAGGACTTTCAGCTAAATAAATACTTATGAGATTTGTCAAGCTTCTGGGATGCTGAACCATTGAGCCACCATCTGAGCAATGCAGCCTTAGGAAGCAAGACTCCAAATGAACACCTGTATTTCACATTTATTCTCCAGTCACTGTCTAAATCTACTGTTCTCCACATTGACTGTATTAAGGGGCCTACAAGAAAGCAGCCCTGAAGAAAAGGACTTGGGGCTGCTGGGGGATGACATGACAACATGAGCCACCAGTGTGCACCTGCAGCCCAGAAAACCAATCACATCCTGGGCTGCATCAAGAGAAGCAGAGCCAGCAGGTCGAGGGAGATGTTTCTCCCCCTCTACTCTGCTCTGCTGAGACCCCACCTGGAGTACTGCATGCAGTTCTGGAGCCTCTATTACAGGAAGGATCTGGATGCCCTGGAACATGTCCAGAGAAGGGCCACGAGGATGATCAGAGGGCTGGAGCACCTCTGCTATGAGGACAGACTGTGAGAACTGGGGCTGTTCAGTCTGGAGGAGAGAAGGCTCCGAGGAGACCTCATTGTGGCCTTCCAGTATCTGAAGGGGGCTACAAGAAAGCTGGGGAGGGACTTTTGAGGGTGTCAGGGAGTGATAGGTCTGGGGGAATGGAACAAACTAGAAGTGGGTGGATTCAGATTGGATGTTAGGAAGAAGTTCTTCCCCATGAGGGTGGTGAGACACTGGAACAGGCTGCCCAGGGAGGTGGTGGAAGCCTCATGCCTGGAGGTTTTGAAGGCCAGGCTGGATGTGGCTGTGAGCAGCCTGATGTCGTGTGAGGAACCGGCTGATCCTTGAGGTCCCTTCCAACCCTAACAATTCTATGATTCTATGATTAACATTTACTCTGTTTTTCCTGACAAGTAGTTTCTCACAGTAAGAACAAAGTTTAGTCTAACTGTATCATTTCAAGCACTTTCCAATTTTTCCACAGGTTTTTCTTCTCGAATGACCAAGACCACAATCAACACATTGTAAACCAGTCTTGTGAAGTGAATGAAAATAACCACAGTCAAAATCATGCATGTTAATAGTAAATTTCTGAATGGAAACCCTGCTGAATGTTTTATGAATATGAATCATGTCATATCTGGGCTGTAAGTGCATCCTTCTTTGACTGAAAGAAATACCCCATCAAATCACAGTATCAGTATCACTAAGGTTGGAAGGGACGTCGAAGATCATCGAGTCCAACCTGTCACCACAGACCTCATGACTAGACCAAAGCACCAAGTGCCATGTCCAGTCCCCTCTTGAACACCTCCAGGGATGGAGACTCCACCACCTCCCTGGGCAGCACATTCCAATGGCGAATCACTCTCTCTGTGAAGAACTTTCTCCTCACCTCCAGCCTAAACTTCCCCTGGCACAGCTTGAGACTGTGTCCCCTTGTTCTGGTGCTGGTTGATAGAGAGAAAAGGCCAACCCCTTCCTGTCTACCACCACCCTTCAGGTAGTTGTAGACACCAATGAGGTCTCCCCTGAGCCTCCTCTTCTCCAGGCTAAACAATCCCAGCTCCCTCAGCCTCTCCTCACAGGGCTGTGCTCAAGGCCTCTCACCAGCCTTGTTGCCCTTCTCTGGACACGTTCAAGTGTCTCGATGTCCTTCTTAAACTGAGGGGCCCAGAACTGGACACAGGACTCAAGGTGTGGCCTAACCAAAGCAAAGTAGAGGGGCAGAATGACTTCCCTGCTCCTGCTGGCCACACTATTCCTAATGCAGCCCAGGATGCCATTGGCCTTCTTCGCCACCTGGGCACACTGCTGGCTGATGTTCAGGCAGCTGTCGATCATCACCCCCAGGTCCCTCTCTGCCTGGCTGCTCTCCAGCCACTCTGACCCCAGCCTGTAGCTCTGCATGGGGTTGTTGTGGCCAAATGGCAACAACTAGCATAACAACTTAATCATGACTATTCTTCCAGGAGGTATTTTACTATGCATGCAATAGAGTCACCACATCTTTGTATACAGCACTGTACTGACCTTTCTACCTCTGGCAGTAGAGAGAGATTGCAGAATTTCTTTGTTTCGTTCCCCAGACTGTTGATCAATGCAGATTATTTGACATCTGCTACAAGGACCCACAACCTGAAGGTTAAGAAGGTTCACAGCTGCATATCAGAACATACAATCTTCTGATCATCATCATATCTTAAGCACACATATTTCACATAACTTTCCTGTGTTCTTCCATGCTCTCATTATGCAAGAGGCCAGGCCTGTTCGCTTAATGTGGTACGTATATTTTCAAAGGGTCTATTTGCAAAGGTTTCAATGCATGTTTAATTAGCTTGTTAATCACCCTTTCTAAGGCAAACTTTCCCAGCAGCATCATCTGAGAAACACCAAAATTTGCATATTTACAATACAATACAATAATACAATACAATACACCACCTTGTTGGAAGAGACCTTCAAGATCATTGCGTCCAACCCATCAACCAATCCAACCCACCTAAATACAATACAATACAATACAATACAACCCACCTAAACAACTAAACCGTGGCACCCAGCACCCCCTCAAGCCTCTATTTCTATTTCCTCATGCCTTCACTTCATTTTTACAGGGCTACTTGCCCAAAGGAGAACTGACTGAAAGCCGCACCTTAGGATTTAACCGGAGAGGATTTTTGTGGATTGGTTTAATATTGTTTTGGTGGAGCTGAATACACAATATCTGTCTTCCATGCATGGCACCTCTAGATAATCAGAGTGCAAAATGTGAATTTTCACAAGTTTACATAATGAGAAGGAACAATGAGATCCCATGGTGTAACAGTATATGTAATACAGAGCAGGGATCTTGAAGTGAATTCTTCCTTGAACTAGGATGTGGTTTTAGGGAGGAAAAAAAACCACCCTGCAACACATTTCTTCATAAAGCATTATAATTAATGAGATGCATTGAAGTTTCACTTAGTATTTCTTCCCATCATCCAGCCTAAGCCTCCCCTGGCACAGCATGAGACTTTATCCTCTTGTTCTGGTGCTGGTTGCCTGGGAGAAGAGACCAACCCCCCTGGCTACAACCCCCTTCAGGTAGTTGTAGAGAGCATAAGGTCCCCCTGAGTCTCCTCTTCTCCAGAGCAACCCCAGCTCCCTCAGCCTCTCCTCATAGGGCCTGTGTTCCAAACCCCTCCCCAGCTTCGTTGCCCTTCTCTGGACACATTCAGCAACTCAACATCTTTCTTAAACTGAGGGGCCCAGAACTGGCCACAGAACTCAAGGTGTGGCCTAACCAGTGCTGAGTACAGGGGAGATGACCTCCCTGCTCCTGCTGGCCACACTGTTCCTGATCCAGGCCAGGATGCCATTGGCCTTCTTGGCCATCTGGGCACACTGCTGGCTCATGTTCAGCCAACTATTGACCAGTACCCCTGTCTCCAGGAGTCAAAGTACTTTTTGATAGCCTGGGGCTAGGACGAAAGTTGCACCTGGAATCGCAGAGCACCTATTGAAATCTCAGCCCACTCTTCTTCTTCGAAGGACTGTGGCGCACTGATGACAATGTTGGCACGGAATCGCCGTATCAATTCCTCTATTCCAGTGGCTCTTCCAGTCTGTCTCACACAGTTGACAGAGAAAGAGAAAAAAAGGTTTATGAAGATCTCTTCACTAGATGCTTTGTCTAGTGGCTAATGTCATCCAGCAAATGTTTCTACAGAATAACTTGGCTCAAGTTGCATTGCAAGGCTATGAAAACGGCACAAGGCATTGAACTGTAATTTCCATCCTTTAGCTGTCATTTGTAGTCCTCTAGGTGGCTCCTTCTGAGGTGGAACCTGGAACTGTAGGTATGAAAGCATGGAGACAGGCATTGTGTACAATGTGTGTGATAAAATTATGTTTTAGTTATTGTATGTAATGCTAATGGCAACAAATAAAAAAGGCTTTTGAGCTATCATCATTTGATTTTTTAAATGCCTCTGTAAAGAAGGCAAATGGAAACTTACACTGCACGTGTGGCAATGGCCAAAGAACAAAACCATCCATGCTGAAAGGGAGAAGGCTAGTAAAGGCATTTTAGAGGGAATGTATTCCTCATATTAGAGTTAGAATAGAATCTAGAATCAACCAGGATGGAAAAGACTGCAGAGATCATCAGTCCAACCTAATAACCAATACCTAACACCTCATGACCACTAAACCATGGCACCAAGTGCCACGTCCAATCCCATCTTGAACACCTCCAGGAACAGTGACTCCACCACCTCCCTGGAAGCACATTCCAATGCCTAACAACTCTGTCTGTGAAGAATCTTCTCCTCACCTTGAGCCTAAACTTCCCTGGTTCAGCTTGAGACTGTGTCCTCTTGTTCTGGTGCTGGCTGCCTGGGAGAAGAGACCAACCCCCACCTGTCTACAACCACCTTTCAGGTAGTTGTAGAGAGCAATGAGGTCTCCCCTGAGCCTCCTTGTCTCCAGGCTAAACAACCCCAGCTCCTTCAGCCTCTCCTCACAGGGCTTGTGCTCCAGACCTCTCCCCAGCCTTGTTGCCCTTCTCTGGACACGTTCAAGAGTCTCAATGTCCTTCTTAAAGTGAGGGTCCCGTAACTGGACACAGGATTCCAGTGTGGGCCTAACCAGTGCTGTGTACCGGGGCAGAAGGACTTCCCTGCTCCGGCTGGCCACACTGTTCCTGATGCAGCCAGGATGCCATTGGCCTTCTTGTCCACCTGGCACACTGCTGGCTTATTTCAGGCTGCTGCAAAACCAGTACCCCCGGTCCCTCCTTTCTGCCTGCTGCTCTCTCCAGCCACTCTGCCCCCAGCACTGTATGGGATTATTAACCCACACTTGACTTGTTGAATGCCATCCTGTTGGACTCTGCCCATCTGTCCCGCCTGGCAAGGTCCCTCTGCAGAGCTCTCCTACCGTCTAGCAGATCAACAACTGCTCCCAACTTGGTGTCATCTGCAACTTACTGATGACTGACTCAATCCTGTCATCTAGATCATCATAAAGATATTAAACATGATGGGGCCCAGCACTGATCCCTGGGGGACACCACTAGTGCCTGGCTGCCAGCTGGATGTGGCACCATTCACCACCACTCTCTGGGCTCGGCCCTCCAGCCAGTTCCTAACCCAGCGCAGAGTGCTGCTGTCTAGGCCATGGGTGACAGCTTGTCCGGGAGTTTGCTATGGGGGATGGTGTCATAGGCCTTGCTGAGGTCCAGGTAGACTCTCTTTGTGGTGATATCTGCACCTCTTTGCCAGCATTTGAACTGCCAGAGTGTAGATTTGTGTCAGTGCTGAGGATGTATACGAGGCAGATGTAGCAGCAGCCTGCATAAAAATATCAAAAATCTGTCTTCCACTTTGAGCACCAGAAATGAAGGCAAGTATAAAATCTTCAAGAGAGTCCTCTCAGTACTGTTTTTAGTGGAGGACAGCTTTCCTTCTTGCATTAGCAATTGTGAACATGAACTGTTTTTGATATGCCATCAGCTGTGGTATGACAACTTTGAGATGTGACACTGCAGCAGAGGCAGAATCCCAGGTAAGTGGGGAAGAAAGAAGTTTTTGTTGTTCCCACCCCTCTATCCCTCCCCAAGGTATTAAAAATAATGAGGGTTGTAGAGGGTCTTGATTAAATGTGCTTTGATTAAAATGAGGAAAATCATGCAAGACCAAAGTACAGGAACAGCTCTTCACATCAGGCAGTCTTGGCAGAATAGGCCTCTTAGGTGAAAAAAAAGAGTGCTTGATTTTATTTAAAGCATTCTGGATTATCTTATTCAGCAGATATATGTGCTTAAGGATAAACTGCCTGTGAAGGCTTTCAGTCAAACCACACAAGCCCAGCTGCACCAAGCCTGCACTATTCACAAGGACTCCAGCAGCCTGGAGGTAGAATGTGGGATGGGAAGTGGAAGGGCTACCGGTTGTACTTTGAGATCCCACAAGCTATCCCGTGGCTGAGATGCAATTTGTAATGATTGCAGGAGATTGGAGCCAACAGGAGTTCTAGACTATGCTGAAGGAAGGAAAATAGCAGTTAGTCATGAATGAGTTCAGTTGTGGTGCTGTGCTTCCTAGCTTTGCTGTGGGATGCTAGAACTGGATCTGGATGAGGGCATTGAGTCCATCATCAGTAAATTTGCGGATGACACCAAGATGGGGGCAGGAGTTGATCTGCTGGAGGGCAGAGAGGCTTTGCAGAGGGACCTCGACAGGCTGGACAGATGGGCAGAATCCAAGGGCATGAGATTGAACACATCCAAGTGCCGGGTTCTGCACACTGGCCACAACAACCCCAGGCAGTGCTACAGGCTGGGGTCAGAGCAGCTGGAGAGCGGCCAGGCAGAGAGGGACCTGGGGGTACTGGTTGATGGGAGGCTGAACATGAGCCTGCAGTGTGCCCAGGCAGCCAAGAGGGCCAATGGCATCCTGGCCTGCATCAGGAACAGTGTGGCCAGCAGGAGCAGGGAGGTCATTCTGCCCCTGTACACTGCACTGGTTAGGCTGCACCTTGAGTCCTGTGTCCAGTTCTGGGTCCCTCAGTTTAGGAAGGATGTTGACTTGCTGGAATGTGTCCAGAGAAGGGCAATGAAGTTGGTGAGGGGTTTGGAACACAAGCCCTGTGAGGAGAGGCTGAGGGAGCTGGGGTTGCTTAGCCTGGAGAAGAGGAGACTCAGGGGTGACCTTATTGCTCTCTACAACTACCTGAAGGGAGGTTGTAGACAGGCAGAGGTTGGTCTCTTCTCCCAGGCAGGCAGCACCAGAACAAGAGGACACAGTCTCAGGCTGCACCAGGGGAGGTTTAGACTGGATGTTAGGAGGAAGTTCTATACAGAGAGAGTGATTGCCCATTGGAATGGGCTACCCATGGAGGTGGTGGAGTCACCTTCATTGGAGGTGTTCAGGAAGAGACTTGATGGGGTGCTTGGTGCCATGGTTTAGTTGTTTAGGTGGGTTGGATTGGTTGATTGGTTGGACACTATGATCTTGAAGGTCTCTTCCAACCTGGTGCATTGTATTGTATTCTATTGTATTGTATTGTATTGTATTGTATTAACTTGGGTGCCCTGTAGTCTCTAGTTTTGAATGCATTTTGTGACAGGTAAGTGCCTGCTGCTCCAGCTGGTACTGGTGAAGGTATCAAAACCCTCAGAGCTGGCCCTGCAGCATCTTGAGACAGCTGCTGAAAACTACTCTGAATTTCTACTATTCTATCCCTTGTTGCTGATCCTGTGCTACTCCTAGTCTCTCTGTCTTCAAACTGCTTAAAGTATCGAAGGCTCAGAGAGTTGTGGTCGGTGGCAGAGTCAACTTGGAGGCCTGTGGCCAGTGGTGTTTGCCAGGGATCTGTAACTGTTCCAGTTGTGCTCAGCATCTTTATCAAGGTCCTGGCTGAGGGGATTGAGACTACCCTCAGCAAGTTTGCTGATGATACAAAAATAGGCATGGGGGGGTGGTGCAACTGACACCTGTCAGGCTGTGCTGGCATACCACGAGATCTGGACAGGCTGAGAGCTGAGTGCAGGCAAACTTCATGAAGTTCAGTCAGGACAAACGCAGGGTCCTGCACCTGGGGGAGGAATAACAGCAGGCTCCAGCACAGGTTAGGAACTGCCCTGCTAGAGAACAGCTCCATGGAGAAAGACCTTGGAGTCCTAGTGGACAGCAAGCTCTGCATGGGACAGCAATGTGCCCTTGTGGCCAAGAGAGCGAATGGGATCCTGGAGCGCATCAAGAAAGTGTGTCCAGCAGGTCTAGGGAGGTTCTTCTACTTCTCTACTCTGCCATGGTGAGACCACACCTGGAATACTGCATCCAGATTTGGGCTCCCCAGTTCAAGAGAGAAAGTTTTGGGCTCCCCAGTTCAAGAGAGACAGAGACCTGCTGGAGAGAATCCAACAGAGAGCCACAAGGATGATTAGGGGACTTGAGCATCTCCCCTGTGAAGAGAGACTGAGATCCCTGGGGCTGTTTAGCCTTGAGAAGGAAAGACTGAGAGGGGATCTGATCGATGTGTATAAATATCTGAGGGGTGGGTGTCAAGTGGAGGGCACCAAGCTCTTTTCAGTGGTGTACAGCAATAAGGAACAAAAGATACAGGCTTGGAATGCAAGACTGCTGAGAAACTTTTGGATGTTACCTTTCAGAAATGTGTTCTTTCAGCTGCAGGATGCTTGCTACATTTATCAGGAGGTACTGTGCTTCATTCACAAAAGAGAGTGAGATATTTGCAGCAGATGCTGGACCTACAAAACCAAATCCAACATTCTAAAATTATCATTAAACCCAAAGAAGACTATTCTAGTAATGCCACCGTATCTTTCCTTTTACCTCTAATCCATTTTCATTGAAGAATCATCATAGAATCAATAAGTTTGGAAAAGACCTCAAAGATCATCAAGTCCAACTTGTCACCCAACTCCTCATGACTACTAAACCATGGCACCAAGTGCCACGTCCAATCCCCTCTTGAACACCTCCAAGGATGGTGACTCCACCACCACCTCCCTGGGCAGCACAATCCAATGGCTAACAACTCTCTCTGGGAAGAACTTTCTCCTCACCTCTAAACTTCTCCTGGCACAGCTTGAGACTGTGTCCTCTTGTTCTGGTGCTGGTTGCCTGGGAGAAGAGACCAACCTCTGCCTGGCTACAACCTCTCTTCAGGGAGTTGTAGAGAGCAATAAGGTCGCCCCTGAGCCTCCTCTTCTCCAGGCTAAACAACCCCAGCTCCCTCAGCCTCTCCTTGTAGGCCTTGTGCTCAAGGCCTCTCCCCAGCCTTGTTGCCCTTCTCTGGACATGTTCAAGAGTCTCGATGTCTTTCTTAAATTGAGGGGCCCAGAACTGGACACAGGACTCAAGGTGTGGCCTAACCAGTGCAGAGTACAGGGGCACAATGATTTCCCTGCTCCTGCTGGCCACACTATTCCTGGTGCAGGCCAGGATGCCATTGGCCTTCTTGGCCACCTGGGCACACTGCTGGCTCATGTTCAGCCCACTGTTCAGCCCCAGGTCCCTTTCTGTTTGTCTGCTCTCCAGCCACTCTGACCCCAGCCTGTAGCTCTGCCTGGGGGTTGCTGTGGCCAAAGTGCAGCACCCGGCACTTGGATTTGTTGAATGCCATCCTGTTGGACTCTGCCCATCTGTCCAGTCCCTCGAGGTCCGACCTTTTTACGATCTTACATTCTGTTCTCACTCCCTCTTCTGTCTCTTGGCTGGAATTCATGTTGCCCTGGGACAAAGAGGGAGGCCTCTTTATCTAGCAAACTTTCAGATAAGAAAAAACTAACTTCTTAACAACTGCTTTGATCTAACTGAAAGTCCCCTAACATCTTTTTTCTACTCGTCTCTTTTCTTCTAGTTAACTAGAGGGAAAGGGGAGGGTGAGAGAGGTTGGGGGCAACCCGAGGTGGGATCCTCCTCCCAAGGAGGATTTCTGTGTTGTTTCCTTTCTGTAAATTCTTGTATAGTATTGCAAATACTGTATATCCTGTGTATATTCATTGCCTTCCATTGGTGCCTGTAAAATGCAGCTTCATTTGCTTCTCCGGCTGAGTTCAGCTGAGCTTCTTGTTGATGTTGGGTGGTTACACCATCACACTCCAACACTCATATTTGGTATGAAGTCCATGTGTCTGATGTTTACTAAGTGAGAAATCACAAACATTTGTAAGCAGGACAACTTACCTTTCGTATTTTCCCGACGTGACGTATTTCTCGTGTCTGAGCATTGTCGTATTAAGCGACACGGGCGGCCAAGGAACGTGGAGAACCAGCCTGCAATGCTTTCCCCGCAGTCGTATGTTCTTACCCTGTGATGACAAAAAGTGGAACTTAATAAAAGTTGATTGCCCAGTGTCCCAGGTCACACCCATCCTTGATGGGAGCTGAAAAGAATCCAGCCCCCAGGTGGACCCAAGACACTTAATCCAGGTGGGCAGAGAGAGAGATTTGGTTTTCTCCCTCCCAGAAGGAGGGGTCCCCTGGATCAAAGGCCTATTCCACTCCCCCTTCCTGTCCAGCACGCCTATTTAAGGAGAGACACCTCTTAGCTCTTTCCCTTCACCTGCTTGGGAGAGGTCATCTGCTGCTGCTGCTTCCCTGCACTCACCATGTGGCCAGGGCCTTTCCGATCCATGCTGCATTCACATTTTCTAAAGAACTGAATCCATTTGCATCAAGGGAATCCAATGCCAGCTGGGCCTGGTTTTCTGTATTTTTCTATTTACCCTTTGCTTTATACCTTTGTAACCTTTCCTGTTACTGCTACAGATAGGTGTTTTGTTAAAAAATTACCTTGTTTACTTCCAAACCAATTCCAGACCATTTTCTTTCATGATCTTACCTCTCCTTTCTCCTGCCTAATTTGCTTTACCTTACCAGGAAAAGGGAGGGGGTGAGGGAGTATAAATCTGTTTCCATTTGGGCTTTTGGGCTCCAGGTGAAGCTCATTGTTGTCTACAACTACCTGAAGGGGGGTTGTAGCCAGGAGGGGGTTGGTCTATTCTCCCAGGCAATCAGCATCAAAACAAGAGGACACAGTCTCAAGCTGCTCCAGGGGAAGTTTAGGCTGGAGGTGAGGAGAAAGTTCTTCCCAGAGAGAGTTGTTAGCCATTGGAATGTGCTGCCCAGGGAGGTGGTGGAGTCACTGTCCCTGGAGGTGTTGAAGAGGGGATTGGACATGGCACTTGGTGCCACCATGAGGTGTTGGGTGACAGGTTGGACTTGATGATCTTTGAGGTCCTTTCTAACCTTATTGTTTCTATGATTCAAACCATCACACCCAAGCATTAATTTGCAAAACAGAAGACAAAATTATGATGTTTATTCTGCTTCTTTCAGTACAGAACACAGAATCCATATGGTCTGACGACTGTCTGATGCAAAGTTCTACGTAATTTTATATCCCCATTTCCTCAGCTTTACTCTGTTACTCTTGAAGTCAACATTCACAAGATCTAATTTAGCTTTATACAGAAAAGTACTGTGGAATAAAGGATTAAATAATCATCAGACACTGACTCTGAAGTACAGTAACTGTTAGCATGTATTACAATATTACAATACAGTATTATTCAAAAGTTCCTCTCTGGTCTGTGCTTTTTACTAAGACAAGGAGAAATCTCCTGGGTTGAATTAAAGACTGGACCACAGTGACACACTCTATGTAATTTTTAACAATCCCATCAGGTACAATGATGTTAATTTCCCAATTCAATCCATATTAGTACAGATATCCCATGTTAAAACATGGGACAACTAGCACAGCCCACACATCTCTCTATCTAAAGATGATTTCCAGTACTACTAAATTGTTTAGCAAGCTATGCAAGGCTGAGAATAGATTTGCCACCTTTACCTGAATGGAATGTCTCCTAGGAGGACTTTGAAATCACCTCTCTCAGTTCAGGTAAAGCCCAGATTAGACCATTAGGAAGAGATCTTATTTGCCCTTAGATTCCTCAGCCCTGAATAATCTTAATGTCAATCATTTTAAAACTAGGCATGTATTTTAAGTTAGTTGCCTGGGTTCCCCTCACAGGTATTGGAAACAGGTAAATAGTTCCCATCTCTGTCAGACCTCAGGATAGGATGACTCTCACTCTCCTTATGTGTTTAACTCTCTCTATTGACTACCAAAAGAGATTTGACTGACACCTAACTTTAAAATGGCATAAACAGGCATGAGGAGAAGAGAAGAGAGAGAAGAGAAGGGAATTAACCAGGTTGGAAAAGACCTTTGCGATCATCAAGTCCAACCTATAATCCAACAGTATCTAATCAACTAAACCATGGCACCAAGCACCCCATCCAGTCTCTTCCTAAACACCTCCAGTGACTCCACCACCTCCCTGGGCAGCGCATTCCAATGGCCAATCTCTCTTTCTGGGAAGAACTTCTTCCTAACATCCAGCCTAAACCTCCCCTGGTGCAGCCTGAGACTGTGTCCTCTTGTTCTGGTGCTGGTTGCCTGGGAGATGAGACCAAGCCCACCTGGCTACAACCTCCCTTCAGGGAGTTGTAGGCAGCAATAAGGTCTCCCCTGAGCCTCCTCTTCTCCAGGCTAAACAACCCCAGCTCCCTCAGCCTCTCCTCATAGGGCTTGTGCTCCAAACCCCTCAGAGTACAAAACCTGCATAGTGACATTTGATGAATTACCAAGAACACTGCATGTCTCTTAGAGCCACTGTGACTCAAATTAGCAAGCAAAAAAAATAGAGGGTAAATTGTTGTTCCTGACTTCTATAGTATTGAGCCCCAGCAGCCTGCTGGAGGCAATTGGCTCAAAAGACAATTTAAGTACCCCTAGCACCTCTGTTTGGGTGGGAAAAAGTATTTAGCAAATTTGTGTCATATTACATCTGTCACCATTACGTTTCATTTGGCACATTAGGCAAATTATAAAGAAGGGCCTAGAAAGTTGGAGAGGGACTTTTTAGGGGGTCAGGTAATGATAGGACTAGGGGGAATGGAAATAAAATAGGAGTGGGTAGATTCAGATTGGATGTTAGGAAGAAGTTCTTCCCCATGAGGGTGGTGAGACACTGGAACAGGTTGCCCAGGGAGGTGGTGGAAGCCTCATGCCTGGAGGTTTTTGCAGCCAGGCTGGATGCAGCTGTGAGCAACCTGTTGTAGTGTGAGGTGTCCTTGTCCATAGCAGGGGAGTTGAAACTAGATGATCCTTGAGGTCCCTTCCAACCCTAACAATTCCATGATTCTATGATTTTATTTGCTTTTTGCCTCGAGTTCCTCACTCATCTTCCTATTATGCTATTGTGCTTCAGTGTGTTACAGTTGGTTCCCCTGGCTAGGTAATTTATAGAACAAGAAATAAGCACAGCTGAAGTCTGAATATTGATCCCAAGGGATATAATACATATGTTTATGCACAACAGGATCAGTTCACCTTGTTTTTAACTATGCCTTTGTCTACTACTATGGATATCCTTCCCTTGGTCTCTGATATTGTGGCCTGTCAAAAAGAAGGCCATGACCCTTCCTATTTCAGCAGTTCACTAACCTTGAACATTTAGACTCTTCTTCAACATCTGTGACCTTAACATCCCTAGCTTCTGCTTGAATCTCTCCACTGTTAGAGATCATATTAGAAAGCCCTGTCCCTCTGCAGCGCATGCTGATGGCCAGCCCCTGCTGAAATGAAGGTGGGCACTGAGGAGATGCTTCACGGGGGAAACTTGGTCTGATTGAACCTTTGTGGTTACAGTGAAATCAAAATTCCTCACGTGACTGCTTGTGGATTCTACATCACATGCTTTTCTCAGCTATCTCTGTGAAAATTCAGAGCCACCCTCTAAGCCAACAGTAAGACAGCAAAATTAGTGATTGGGAAATGCCTTCGCTTGGGTTTTCTTTCGAATAAAAGCCTTCTAAGAAAGACTTTTCATCCCACTGCTTACCTCAGAAAATTTGCAGAGAAGATCCCAGACCACAGATCACCTCCTGTCCTACTGAAATGCACTAGTTTTCTCCAGCTTCCTTATTTTCACCCTGAAGGCTCTCCTGCTGAAGTGCAGCACTGCTGGATCTCAGCTGTCTGGGAGCCTCATCAACATTGTCCCCTCATCCTGCCTTACTTCCTGCCTTTTTTATTTGCTAATCACAGTCCACTCTGTGCAATTTGTCTTCTGTCCTCCCTTTCTTTGACCTCCTATCCTTTCATTCCCTTTCTTTGACCTTCTATCCTTTCATTCCTCCTCAGAACTCTTAGGCGGTTTGCCATGAAAATTTCCTATTTCATACATTCAAAAAGACAATCAGTGCCATGAAAGACAAGATACAACAAACAGCATGGCAGCCAGTATATGCACACAGAGAGAAAGATAACTCAGGCTATTTTACAGCCTGTACTAGATGGGCTAGCCATGGGGAGGCTAAGGATGAGTCAACACTAAGGGAAGAGGGACAGATGGTTAAAACAAATGACTGCTGAGTGAATTCCACTGTCTAAGGAAAATACACTCCTGAGAAAAGATCCTCTTTACTATCTGCCTAGTAGAGAGGAAAATAGTTTCCCACATGTCTCTACAGGGCAAATGGCCAGGTCTTCTAATTATTTGTTTATGTGTCACCCTCAGAGAAGCAAATGTAGATGGCTACAAAGAATTATTATACCTTGGTTAAAAGAAGAATCTTTTAGGTGGACTTACCAAGAAACTCAGTGAGAAGGAACGTAGTAGAGAATGCAAATGTACTTTAGGAAGGCCCCAGATACACTGCTACTCAGAAAACTTAATGAGACTGGGAAATACTTAGGAAATATGATGGATAAACACTTTCACTAATAGGGAATTAATTTGTTCATAATGTCATATTTTATGGAAGTGGCATGTCTCTTGATGAGAGTTAATGTTATTTCACATACTGACCAGCAACCGAGACAGGGAGCCAGGAGACCTACATGGTTAAGTAGGGAACTGCTGGACAAACTCAAGTGGAAAAAGAGAGTCTACACATCATGGAAGGAGGGGCTGGCCACTTGGGAGGAGTAGAAGACTGTTGTCAGAGGATGTAGGGAGGCAACTAGGAAGGCTAAGGCCTCTTTGGAATTCACCTTGCAATGGAGGTCAAGGACAACAGAAAGGGCTTCTTCAAATACCCTGCAGGAAAAACTAACACTAGAGGCAATGTAGGCCCAGTGCTGAATGAGGTGGGTGCCTTGGTGACAGAGGGTACAAAGAAGGCTGAGTTACTAAGTGCCTTCTTTGTCTTCATCTATACTGCTGGAGACTGTCCTCAGGAGCCCCAGACCCCTGAGGCCCCAGAGGAAGACATGAGAAAGGAGGAGTTTTCCTTGGTTGGTGAGGACTGGGTTGGTGACTGGACTAGGGAAGAGTTAAGTAATCTGGACATCCATAAATCCATGGGTCCTGATGGTGTGCACTTGCTGGTCCTGAGTGAGCTGGCAGAGGTCATTGCCAGACCACTCTCCACCATCTTGGATAAGTCATGGTGGACAGGAGAGGTGCCTGGGGACTGGAGGAAGGCAAACATCGCTCCAATCTTCAAAAGGGTAAGGAGGAGGACCCAGGTAACTATAGACCAGTCAGCCTCACCTCCATCCCCAGAATGGTAGTGGAACAACTTATCCTTGGGGCTGTCCTTAGGCATATCAAGGACAAGAGGGTTTTACCAAAGGGAAGGCATGTTTGGCCAACCATGGCTTGAGGACATAACAAGGTGGACAGCTGATGGCAGAGCAGTGGATGTGGTTTATGTTGATTTCAGTTAAGCATTTGACACTGTCTTCCACAGCATCCTCGCAGCTAAACTGAGGCAGTGTGGCCAGGTAGTGAGGTGGATTGGGAACTGATTGAAGGAGAGAAGTTAGAAACTTGTGGTCAATGGGACAGAGTCTAGTTGGAGTCCTGTATCTAGTGGAGTCCCTCCAGTGTTGGTAGTGGGACCAGTGCTGTTCAATATATTCATCAGTGACCTGGATGGGGCACACAGTGCACTGTCAGCAAGACTGCTGATGACACAAAACTGGGTGGAGTGGCTGACACACCAGAGGGTTGTGCTGCCATTCAGTGAAACCTGGACAGGCTGAGAGCTGGGCAGGGAGAAATTTAATGCAGTTCAACAAGGGCAAGTGTAGAGGCTTGCATCCAGGAAAGAACAACCCCAAGTATCAGTATAGGTTGGGGTCTGACCTGCTGGAGAGCAGTGAAGGAGGAAAGGACCTGGGGGTCCTAATGGATGGAAGGCTGACCATGAGCCAACAATGTGCTAATGGCCAAGGAGGCCAATGCCATTCTGGGGTGGATTAGAAAGGCTGTAGTTAGTAGGTTGAGATAAATTCTTCTTCCCCTCTGCTCTGCCCTGGTGAAGCTGCACCCGGAATAATGTGTACACTTCTGGGCCCCACGGTTCAGGAAGGACAGGGAACTGCTTGGAAGAGTCCAGCACAGAGCCACAAAAATGATTAAGGGAATGGAACATCTTCCTTACAATGAGAGACTGAGGGAGCTGTGTCTCTTCAGCTTGAAGAGGACACTAAGGGGTGGCCTCATTAATGTTTATAATGCTTGTAAAGGGTGAGTGCCAAGAGGATGGAGCCAGGATCTTCTCAGTGATGCCCAGAGACAGGACAAGGGGCAATGTGTGTAAGCTGAGGCATAGGAATTTCCATGGAAACATGAGGAAAAAGTTTTACTGAGAGGGTGATGAAGCACTGGAACAGGCTGCCCAGGGGGGTTGTGGAGACTCCCTCTCTGATCTCCTTCTATGATCAGGTGCCTGCCTGGTGAATGTGGGGCAGGCTGTGGATGTAGTCTACCTGGACTTCAGCAAGGCCTTTGATGCCATCCCCCACAGCAAACTCCTGGCCAAGCTGTCAGCCCATGGCTTGGACAGAAGCACACTGCGTTGGGTTAGGAACTGGCTGGAGGGCCGAGCCCAGAGAGTGGTGGTGAATGGTGCCACATCCAGCTGGAGGCCAGGCACTAGTGGTGTGCCCCAGGGATCAGTGCTGGGCCCCATGCTCTTCAACATCTTTATTGATGATCTGGATGAGGGCATTGAGTCCATCATCAGTAAATTTGCGGACGACACCAAGTTGGGGGCAGGAGTTGATCTGCTGGAGGGCAGAGAGGCTTTGCAGAGGGACCTGGACAGGCTGGACAGATGGGCAGAGTCCAAGGGCATGAGATTGAACACATCCAAGTGCCGGGTTCTGCACATTGGCCACAACAACCCCATGCAGTGCTACAGGCTGGGGTCAGAGTGGCTGGAGAGCGGCCAGGCAGAGAGGGACCTGGGGGTACTGGTTGATGGTAGGCTGAACATGAGCCTGCAGTGTGCCCAGGCAGCCAAGAGGGCCAATGGCATCCTGGCCTGCATCAGAAACAGTGTGGCCAGCAGGAGCAGGGAGGTCATTCTGCCCCTGTACACTGCACTGGTTAGGCCACACCTTGAGTCCTGTGTCCAGTTCTGGGCCCCTCAGTTTAGGAAGGATGTTGACTTGCTGGAACGTGTCCAGAGAAGGGCAATGAAGTTGGTGAGGGGGTTTGGAACACAAGCCCTATGAGGAGAGGCTGAGGGAGCTGGGGTTGCTTGGCCTGGAGAAGAGGAGACTCAGGGGTGACCTTCTTGCTCTCTACAACTCCCTGAAGGGAGGCTGTAGCCCAGGCAGAGGTTGGTCTCTTCTCCCAGGTAGCCAGCACCAGAACAAGAGGACACAGTCTCAGGCTGTGCCAGAGGAGGTTTAAGCTGGATGTTAGGAAGAAGTTCTATACAGAGAGAGTGATTGGCCATTGGAATGGGCTGCCTGGGGATGTGGTGGAGTCACCATCATTGGAGGTGTTCAGGAGGAGACTTGCTGGGGTGCTTGGTGCCATGGTTTAGTTGTTTAGGTGGGTTGTCAGCATCATTACTGTCAAATGAAGTAACTGAATTCTAGGGTCCTGCTGAGGCCCCCAGACAGCATTTGGAACTAACTAGGGACACCTTTCTATTTTCTCATCCTTGCAGCAAGTAAAGCAATCTCTCCCTTACTCATGTGACTACCAAGTAATCACAGTCTCTTTTACCATCCTTCTCCTTCTTTTTAATTCTTAATATTTTTCTTAGTATTTCCTGTCAGAGATGCTGGGAGTGCTGAATCTCATGGCATCTTCTCCCACACCACTAAGCCATTCATTACTTTCCACCCTCCCCCTCTTTTCTTAAGGCCTTTTGCCCCAGTGTGTTCATTCCGTCACATCCTTAATGCCAGTGCAATGATTTTCAGCCTCCATTCCTCTCTGCTCTCACTCACCTGTGTGAACAGACTTTACTCTCGCAGATCACAGCCTCTTTTCCAGGATTTTCTCCTAGTGATACAGATATTGGGTCCATTCCTAGACAGGAGGAGAGCAAACCGTATTTGAAACCCCCCACATCTATGCAGAAACATGAAGAAAGTTCTTATTTTTGCCCCCATTCACGATTACAGCAGCCTCCCAAAGACAATGAGACATTTTCCTCTCCTTCTGCTGGAATTACATTCTCTGCCTGCAGGTGGCTCCAAATGATAACGTAAAGAGCAAAGGCTGCGGAAGACCTTGTACCCAAACCACATTAAGGAATATACAGTTTCGGCTTCCAGTAACTTCATTCTCTGTGTGTTTCAGGTGAGGAAACTGGCACAGAATTATTGCCTTAGTCAAGGGGTCTGTTGAAAGGATGATGCTTTTTAGTCTGGAGAGGAGAAGACTGGGAGGGGAATCCAATAAATGTCTATAAATATCTGAGGGCTGGGGGTCGGGAGGGAGGGGACAGGCTCTGCTCACTTGCACCCTGTGATAGGACAAGGAGCAATAGATGTGAACTACAGCACAGGAGGTTCCACCTCATCATGAGGAAGAACTTCTTTACTGTGAGGGTCACGGGGCACTGGACAGGCTCCCCAGAGAGGTTGTAGAGTCCCCTCTGGAGACTTTCAAGACCCATCTGGATGCATTCCCGTGTGACCTATCCTAGATTATATGGTCCTGCTCTGGAAGGGGGGTTGGACTCAAACAACAGTCTAAGCTGCACCAGGGGAAGTTTAGGCTAGAGGTGAGGAGAAAGTTCTTCACAGAGAGAGTTGTTAGCCATTGGAATGTGCTGCCCAGGGAGGTGGTGGAGTCACCATCCCTGGAGGTGTTCAAGAGGGGACTGGACATGGCACTTGGTGCCATGGTCTAGTAGTCATGAGGTGTTGGGTGACAGGTTGGACTTGATGATCTTTGAGGTCTCTTCCAACCTTATTGATTCTACGATTCTATGATCTCCAGAGGTCCCTTCCAACCCCTAACATCCTGTGATCCTGTGATTTTATTACTATTTTGTCCCCTATCAGGGTATGAGATCAATCACTGTTGAGTTGGGTTTTCTTGGAATGGTGGGATGGAGTGATCAGAAAGATGAAGGATGGAGGGCAGTGTCATAATTTAAAGATAAAAATGGATGGAAACCTCTAAGGAGAAAATTATTCTCATCTGTCTATCTCTAAGTTTAAACCAGATAAGGAATCCCTGGTAGAGACCTATTTTAATAGTTTATTCCATAAGTTTGTTATCTTGAACAGAATGAGTCTAAGGGATGGAAGGCTTCTGGGGGTTCCCTAGAGCTGGACTGTTTTCCTTTCTGTTAATTGAAAGCAATAATCTGAAATGATGTGTGGCTGTAATGAATCCAACTCACTTCCATTACACTGCAACATAAACCAGGAAAGACTGATCTTATCTAGCCCAGCTTTACAGCAGCATGTTTCAATTTCACTCATTAGTTCCTTTTCATATTATTGCGGTGGAAATAAGAATCAAGAATCTACCAGCTCTGTGATTTGGTGGAATTCAATTTTATTTTTATTGTATTTATTTTATTTTGTCTTGTTTTGTTTATTTTAATTTATTTTGATTCGTTTTATTTTATTTTATCTTGGTTTATTTATTTTACTTTATGTATTTTATGTTATTTATTTTATTTTATTTTGGTTTGGTATGGTTTATTGTATGTTATTTTATTTTATATTATTTTATTTTTATTTTATGTTATTTTATGATATTTTATTTTATCTTATTTTATTTTATCTTCTTCTGAAGAATAATGAAATGTAGTTCAGGTTCACTATATCCCAGTTATCAGCTCTGCTCCATGCAAGCTTTCAGTACAGAAAGACATCTATTCCACTTTTAGCTAAGGATGTTAGTATATTTCTGAAGTGAAGACAGAAAGGCTGAGTTCACTTAGGAAAATAAAACACATAAATGATAAATGCATTGGACTTGCTTGCAACAAGCTGGGGGCAGGAGTTATCTGGTGGGGGATAGAGAGGCTTTGCAGTGGGAACTTGACAGCCTGGACAGATGGGCAGAGTCCAAGGGCATGAGATTGAACACATCCAAGTGCCGGGTTCTGCACATTGGCCACAGCAACCCCAGGCAGTGCTACAGGCTGGGGTCAGAGTGGCTGGAGAGCGGCCAGGCAGAGAGGGACCTGGGGGTGCTGGTTGATGGGAGGCTGAACATGAGCCTGCAGTGTGCCCAGGCAGCCCAGAAGGCCAATGGCATCCTGGCCTGCATCAGGAAAGAGTGTGGCCAGCAGGAGCAGGGAGGTCATTCTGCCCCTGTACACTGCACTGGTTAGGCCGCACCTCGAGTCCTGTGTCCAGTTCTGGGCCCCTCAGTTAGGAAGGAGGTTGACTTGCTGGAACGTGTCCAGAGAAGGGCAATGAAGCTGGGGAGGGGTTTGGAGCACAAGCCCTATGAGGAGAGGCTGAGGGAGCTGGGGTTGCTTAGCCTGGAGAAGAGGAGACCCAGGGGACACCTCATTGCTTTCTACAACTACCTGAAGGGAGGTTGTAGCCAGGCAGAAGTTGGTCTCTTCTCCCAGGCAGCCAGTACCAGAACAAGAGGACACAGTCTCAGGCTGCACCAGGGGAGGTTTAGGCTGGATGTTAGGAAGAAGTTCTACACAGAGAGAGTGATTGCCCATTGGAATGTGCTGCCCGGGGAGGTGGTGGAGTCACCATCATTGGAGGTGTTCAGGAGGAGACTTGATGGGGTGCTTGGTGCCATGGTTTCGTTGTTTAGGTGGGTTGGATTGTTTCATGGGTTGGACACGATGATCTTGAAGGTCTCCTCCAACCTGG
This sequence comes from Colaptes auratus, assembly GCA_015227895.2. Lineage (NCBI taxonomy): Eukaryota > Metazoa > Chordata > Aves > Piciformes > Picidae > Colaptes > Colaptes auratus. Next base: position 8,916,341 of record CM037636.1, read on the forward strand.
TTTATTCTGTTTTGTTCTTGTAATACAATACAATACAATACACAACCAGGTTGGAAGAGACCTTCAAGATCATCGCATCCAACCCATCAACCAATCAATCAGTTCTATTCCATTCCATTCTATTCTATTCTATTCTATTCTATTCTATTCTATTCTATTCTATTCTATTCTATTCTATTCTATTCTATTCTATTCTATTCTATTCTATTCTAAATCTATCATTACCATTTTGTAACTGAGAACTAATACTCCAGTACTTTGAGGAGATTAAACATTAGCCTCCTTCCTTCTGGAAAAGAGGAGTTTGAAAGCTTTCATCCTGCATGCATCTTTAGCTGTTATGCACTTCAAAAATGTTTTATAAGGAAGACATACTCAGAAAATGTCTTAAAATAGAGTCCCAGGGTTTTGAAAAAGCTTTGCTGTTGTGCCCCAGCAAGTGTATCACATTTTCCTTGAACAGCACACGTATTACAGCCACGTTCAGGTCAGTTAAACAGTGTTAATTACAATTTTATTCTATCCCAAGGAGGGGGAGAAAAAAAATAAAACTCAGAATATTGCCAGTTACTAAAATGTAAAAGCTGTCATTCTCCATGGTCATTTGCTTGATAATAAAATTCACAGATGTGCTCACAGTATTAATACATATTGAAAGAATCTTGTCTTTATAGCTCCTATTTTTGGTCAATGAGACTGAAATATAAACTATTCATGTGTATTCTTTCGCCAGTGTATGCATTTAATCCCCGTTATTTTTATTGGCAATAGCACATGACTATCTGAAGGCACAATGGACTCCATACAGTGTAATTAGTTGCTTGGTTTGGGTAGCATTTTTCTACTGCAGTGTTTTAAAGAGCCTTCACAACACTCAAAATTTCTCCCTCAGGGCAGTGGCAAACTAGTACCAACTTGCCAGAACAATGTTGATAGTTAGCTAAAATGGAAAGAGATAAATTAGGGATGGCATCCAGGGGGCCCTTGACAGGCTGGAGGGGTGGGCCCACGACAACCTCAGGAGGTTCAACAAGACCAAATTGCAAAGTCATGCATCTGGGTTGGGGCAATCCCAAGCACTGATATAGGCTGTGCAGGGGCTGGCTTGAGAGCAGCCCTGAAGAAAAGGACTTGGGGGTTCTGGGGGATGAGAAGCTCAACATGAGCCAGCAGTGTGCAATACAATACAATACAATACAATACAATACAATACACTACACCAGGTTGGAAGAGACCTTCGAGATCATCGCGTCCAACCCACTTGCACTTGCAGCTCAGAAAGCCAGTCACATGCTGGGCTGCATCAAAGAGAAGCAGAGCCAGCAGGTTGAGGGAGGTGATTCTCCCCCTCTGCTTCACTCTAGTGAGACCCCACCTGGAGTACTGCCTCCAGTTCTGGAGCCTCTATTACAGGAAGGATCTGGAAGTGCTGGAATGTGTCCAGAGAAGGGCCATGAGGATGATCAGAGGGCTGGAGCTCCTCTCCTATGAGGACAGACTGAGAGAGTTGGGGCTGTTCAGTCTGAAGAAAAGTCTCTGAGGCCTTCCAGTATCTGAAGGGGGCCTACAAGAAAGCTGGGGAGGGACCTTTTAGGGTGTCAGGGAATGATAGGAGTAGGGGGAATGGAGCAAAACTAGAAAAGGGTGGATTCAGATTGGATGTTAGAAAGAAGTTGTTTACCATGAGTGTGGTGAGACACTGGAACAGATTGCCAAGGGAGGTGGTAGAAGCCTCATCCCTGGAGGTTTTGAAGGCCAGGCTGGATGTTCCTGTGAGCAACCTGCTGTAGTGTGAGGTGTCCCTGCCCATGGCAGAGGGGTTGGAACTAGATGATGCTTGAGGTCCCTTCCAACCCTAACAATTCTGTTATTCTATGATTCTACAGACATGTAATCTCAGCTAAATCCTGTTTGGCTTATTTTTATGTTGGTTGTCAGCAAGCTCAGTGTCATTCCCCAGATGAAGCAGGACAAGATTTCCATGGATTCCCAATCAAATAATACAGCTTCTAGAAATAAAGGCATTTGCTCCTGCCCAACTTTAAGTTGCTGGGAGCTTAGCCATCGACTGCTTCAGCTGAGATACAAGAAGCTGTCTTTCTCCACAGGAATTTATTTAAAGCTACACACAGGAATTTATTTAAAGTTACACAGGTTTTCTTAAGGAGGGTCCTGTGATAGCAAAGGGGTCCTGTGAGAGCAAAGGTATCTTCCCATCAAAAAGCATAGGAAATGCCTGCTAACAAGCACATAGCCTCAGAGAATACTCAGAAATAGAGTTTCTCAGAAATAAAATCTCACTCCTTCTGCCAAAATGCAGCCACATCGAGACCAAGCAGAAGCCCTTCCTCTCACTTGCTCCCTTCCTCAGGGATCAGGGGAACACCTGGAGCTCTCCAGCTTGAAGCAGTGTCTCAATGCATGGAGGATTCAGCAAGTTATTAAAATATTTACTGTCACACTAAATCGTGCTGACATATTTATTTAAGACAGAGAACCATGCTTAACTAAAATAGTCATAAACAAAATTATAGAGGGAGAGGAAAGCATGTGCCTGGAAGGGGAGAGAGACTAGGATGTTTTAAAAGTGGCACAGAAAGAGTCTTTTACCATTACCTAACATTCTTTAAGAATACCTCATAATTCAGCTATGTGGGATTCACCCCACTGGGCTTTAGGCACTTACCAGAGTCACCTAATCCAGCAGCATAGTTGCCTTAGGCTCTCTCTACTGGAGAGAGACACCTCCAGGCAGCAAAGTGCACTCTAGATGGAGATCACTGCCACAGTCTGCTCTTACACTGAGAAAAGCATAGAGGACAGCAGAGGAACTGGTAAAGAAAGCAGAATGGTTACACCTCCTTCAGAGGGACTAGATGAAGGCAGCTAGTTTGCCTGCAGTTGTCACCTGGTCAGTTGGGAGCTGCTTGGTTGTTCACATTCAGCAGAGCAAGGGGTGCAGTAAAAGTGCAGCTCAAAGCTTTTGCCTCATTTTCTTTTTATTTCTTTTTTTGCTGCTGTTGCTTCCCTCATCCACTCCTCACCACCAGAAACATCCCCACCACACTGAGATGAGCAAGGGAGCTGCACAGGGAGTGTGAGGTCAGTGAAAGGAGAGGCGGGGTTGGAGAAACACAAGTCCTTTTGGGAAGATGCATGCTACTGTGGCTGAGGAAAGATGCAGCTGTTTGGTTGGGAAGCATCCAGTGGGAGAAAGAAACTCATGAAGGGACAGCGGTGGAGAAGACCTGGATGTGGCTGTAGTCAGCAGGCTAAGTGCTACAGATCTGAAATATTAGCCACAGGTACAGACAAGTGAAGCCTCTGAGCTGCAAAACAACCAGCTTAGCTTGTCAGAGGGCTCCTTGCTGCACTGATTGCTGCACCAGCTATGTGGCATTTAGCTTCAGATCCTGCATTAGCAACAAACTACTGTCATGATGGAGGGAGAGGTGACAAAAGTGACAGTGATTAACGTGGGATTTTCAATGGAAGAGTCAACTTATTAAATTGTTTGTCTGACATGAAATGATGTAAGTGAGAGAGATAACAATGATTCATGCATGGAAAGGGATAAAATAAAGAATTAAAAATGTAACAACACCAGAAAAAAATTAATATGCATTTAGACTGTAGATAAGAGGAAAGACAATGGAATAAATATTGTGACAATTCCTACACATTTATCTGCTCGGTGTCCCCAAGCAGATGAGAGCCATTCTCCCACTGTAACAGCTCACAAGTACACTATGAGAGTGAAAAACAGCAGGACTACTATAGAAGAGGGGCAAGACCATATTATGGGCTAAGGTTATTGGTATCTAGAGTCATAACACAAAGCAAATTCCAACACTCTTGCATACTGGCTGTATCAAGGCAGGTTACTTGGTTTGAGCTGGAACAGTTTTAGCTTAGATCTTAGAAAAAAGAGTGATTGCCCACTGGATTGGGCTGCCAAGGGAGGTGGTGGGGTCTGCATCCCTGGAGATAGAATAGAATAGAATAGAATAGAATAGAATAGAATAGAATAGAATAGAATAGAATAGAATAGAATAGAATTAACCAGGTTGGAAGAGACCTTTGAGATCATCGAGTCCAACCCATCACCCAACACTATCTAATCAACTAAACCATGGCACCAAGTGCCTCATCCAGTCTCTTTTTAAACACTTTCAGTGATGGTGACTCCACCACCTCCCTGGGCAGCCCTTTCCAATAGGCAATCACTCTTTCTATGATGAACTTCTTCCTAACATCCAGCCTAAACTTCCCCCGACACAGCTTGAGACTGTGTTTGCTTATTCTGGTGCTGGTTGCCTGGGAGAAGAGACCAGCCCCCACCTGGCTACAACCTCCCTTCAGGTAGTTGTAGATAGCAATAAGGTCTTCCATGAGCCTCCTCTTTTCCAGGCTAAAGGTATATAAGAAAAGCCTGGATGAAGCACTTAGTGCCATGGTCTAGTTGATTAGATAAGGTTGGGTGATCAGTTGGACTTGATGATCTTGGAGGTCTCTTCCAACCTGATTGATTCTGTGATAGCTTGATTTACATTCTGTGATAGCTCTGGATGGAGGGCAGAATGTATTTTACCCTAAAGGAGTAAAGAAAGATGTTCTCATGTAATTAGAACTTAAATAGAAATAATATTTACAAAAAGTAAACAAAGCACAAAAGGCACCAAGGTGAAAGAATATATGTATTATTAGGATATATATATATAGCATATAGGAGAGATATATACATGGGATATATATTTGTATAGGATATATATAGAGGAGATACATATATAGGAGATATATATATCCTTCCTATATATATATAGAAAGGATATATATATAGGATATATATATCCTTAGTATCTATCTATCTATCTATCTATCTATCTATCTATCTATCCATCCAGCATTGGCCCTGACCTAGCTGCCTGGCCAGACCCCAAACTAGGCTTCAGCTAGACCCTGAGCTTGGCCTCACCTAGGCAGCAGAAAATATCCTCCAGCCATCCAAACCACTGCCAGGCTGCAAGTGAAGGCAAAAGCCAAATGCGTGGAGCAGAGATAGAGCTGACTGGAAGGTCGACTCCAAACATAAGAAGATGTAGGAAAGGACATAGAATAACAATATCAAAATATCCTGTGCCTCCCTCTTGGGACAGACTTCTCCACCTCCTCAGGAGGTGTTTTCACTTTATGATTTTACAATTAACCCTCAACTTTCCTTAACCTACAATGGCAGGTTATAAATAAATGCCAACCATGTTTCTGTTAGAGAACACTGGAGGTCTGATCAATCAGGGCTGAGGGAGCTGGGGTTGCTTAGCCTGGAGAAGAGGAGGCTCAGGGGAGACCTTATTGCTGTCTACAACTACCTGAAGGGAGTTTGTAGCCAGGTGGGGGTAGGTCTCTTTTCCCAGGCAACCAGCACCAGAACAAGAGGACACAGTCTCAAGCTGCACCAGGGGAGGTTTAGGCTGGATGTTACAAAGAAGTTCTTCACAGAAAGAGAGATTGGCCATTGGAATGTGCTGCCCACGATGGAGTCACCATCCCTGGAGGTGCTTAGGAAGAGACTGGATGGGGTGCTTGGTGCCATGGTTTAGTTGATTAGATGGTGTTGGGTGATAGGTTGGACTTGATGATCTCGAAGGTCTTTTCCAACCTGGTCAATTCAATTCAATTCAATTCAATTCAATTCAATTCAATTCAATTCAATTCAATCCTATTCTATTCTATTCTATTCTATTCTATTCTATTCTATTCTATTCTATTCTATTCTATTCTATTCTATTCTATTTCTATCACTTTAGGGTAGAAAAGTGATCCATAGACTTAGTCAGTCACTTCTGCATGGAAACAGTTCTCGCTTTCAGAGGAAAGGTAGGGAAAGGCAGTGAAAACTCCAAAAAGGACAAGAAGTGAAAAGCAGGATTTAAAGGGGGGGGGGGGGTGTGGAAAGAAAAAACTTGGAAGAGCAGAATGCTGAAATAGAAAGGCCCCAAAGTGCTAAAACTCTGACAATGTGAAAGATAAATGGGGAAGGTTTGGACAAGACTTCACATTGTGTCTGCAGACAAGAGGTACAGGCAGAAAGGAAGAGCAGTGGAAAGAAAATGAATTTCTCTAAATCAGTCCTGAGGCACTTGGTAATTTAAAAGCTGTGAGAGAAGGCTGCCTGTGCACTGCAGTGAAAAAACAACACAACAGTTTGAGGTGCAAGGTGCTCCACACAGAATTCAGATGAATTAACAATACAAAGGGGAAAATGGAAAACAGCAGTGTTTGTGCCAGTGAGGCAGTCTGGAATGCCTACGAAGAGGCAAGATTGTGTTTGGGATCTGAAACACACACAAAATAACACAAGGCTAAGGGAAGCGTCCACAGTATTACCAAGGTTGGAAGAGACCTCAAAGATCATCAAGTCCAACCTGTCACCACAGATCTCATGACTAGACCATGGCACCAAGTGCCACATCCAATCCCCTCTTGAACACCTCCAGGGATGGTGACTCCACCACCTCCCTGGGCAGCACATTCCAATGGCGAATGACTCTCTCAGTGAAGAACTTTCTCCTCACCTTGAGCCTAAACTTCCCCTGGGGCAGCTTGAGACTGTGTCCCCTTGTTCTGGTGCTGGTTGCCTGGGAGAAGAGACCCAACTCCCTCCTGGCTACAACCTCCCTTCAGGGAGTTGTAGGCAGCAATAAGGTCTCCCCTGAGCCTCCTCTTCTCCAGGCTAAATAACCCCAGCTCCCTCAGCCTCTCCTCACAGGGCTTGTGCTCAAGGCCTCTCACCAGCCTTGTTGCCCTTAACATCCAGATGTATATTTGACAAACCTATTGCAGGCAAAAGAAATCCGCTGCTCAGAGTTAATTTTATGGAGAGTTCTGAGGCAGCTGGAAAGGACAACTGTAAGGTACAAACAGGGAGACTGGAACTACAGAGCCACTCATACAAATTTCCAATAAAGGGTGAAAAAAACCTGAATACAGGTTCCCTTGCTTTGCTCCAGCTGCTGAAAATGTGGGCATAGATATTATTAATGGTTAAGACACACAGGCTGAGTAAATGTTAGACCCCAGGGAGATGATGAATACCATTCAGACACATGGAAACTTGGCATTAATAATGATTTATGTGGAATACAAACCAGTTTCAGTGTTCAGTGCTTACAGCACTGTTAGCAAAACAAATAATTTCCACTCCCAAGTAGCAAAAGAGCTTTCTGCAATAATTTTTTTTTTCATTTTGCCCTTTTTCTTTTCCTTTCACTCCACAGAGAATAAAATGGGGTTTGATAAATCCAGAGAACACCAAACATCATGAAATATTTGCCTGCTAGTGCAGGTATTTAACTGAGATCACCAACATCTGGCCCTTATTTTAATTCATACAAATTTCCAGTGAATGCTTTATCCCTGTAGTCCCATGGCTGGAAGGAGGAGACCTATAAAATGGGAAGATCTTTGGCCAGGATGCTTGATATTAAACTCCCATTACTTCACCTCTGCGGCAATAACAATCCTCACAGGCTAATGAGGGGAACAATCCTCACAGGCCAATGAGGGGAACAATCCTCACAGGCCAATGAGGGGAACAATCCTCACAGGCTAATGAGGGGAACAATCCTCACAGGCTAGTCAGTAAATTTCCACCTCTGTCAATTGGTTATTCCTTCCTAGAGCATCCACTTATGACTGCACACAGGGAGTCACTCTTTACTCTCTGCCCATCCCCACATCAGGCTAGTAAATTATCCAGGGCTGTATATTACACCCTGGGCAGCTGATAGCAGAATTTGGCCCTGAAGTGAGTATGCATACACAGAATTCAGTAGTTTGCTGGGTTGTTGCAGGTGTCTTTGTCTAGAAATTTGATATGAATGATGAAAGAGAAGAAAGGATATTGGTTGCTAACCTTCTGCCTGGATGACCATAACATTTTTCTTCAGATCAATTGAGGGATTTACAAGACACAACCTCGGGTCCTGCTTCTGAGTCATGCAGACTCCGTTCTGGTTTACAACCATCCAGTTACGGTCATACAGCAAACCTTGCTTTCCCACTGGCCATTTTGTAACCTGGAAAAGAATCAGGAGGTTATACAAAGGTTTAGAAGATGTTAGCTACATTGATAGATTTGTGCTGAAAAGAGATGAAAATGAAACTGCTAATTAAATGCTTTGAAATCAGGAAAAATTGTGAGAGTCAGTGCCAGTCTTTAACAAGAGGAACCTTAGCTACACATCAGAGATCAAGAGACCAACTCCCTCCTGGCTGCAACCTCCCTTCAGGGAGTTGTAGACAGCAAGAAGGTCTCCCCTGAGCCTCCTCTTCTCCAGGCTAAACAACCCCAGCTCCCTCAGCCTCTCCTCACAGGGCTGTGCTCAAGGCCTCTCCCCAGCCTCGTTGCCCTTCTCTGGACACGTCAAAGTGTCTCAATGTCCTTCTTAAACTGAGGGGCCCACTTTGTCCTCCTAACTATCTGTTCTTCCATTACTTCTCTAAAACCCTTTACATTCCATTGCCTATTCAAGCACATTATCCTCTTATTTACTTGTTGTTTTTTTCTTGTGAAAAGAACATCTGCTACTGATGCATCACAGATGGTAATCTTTAAATCCCAAAAGAGAGCAATTTTAGTAATGCCTTTGGGTGATTAATAACTGATTTCTCCTTCAGAATGTTAAAATACTAATACCACCCTTTAAACATAACACTGGGCATTTAAACATATTGCTTCAGCTCATGTGTGATTTCTCGTTACAGTTGAGCACAGAGAAAAGGTAACTGCAGCTGAACTTGTTGAAATTTTTGTAGAGAAGCTTAGTGCAGCCCACATGAATCAGCAAAAGACTTGAGCAAAAAAGGTACTGAGAAAAAGCTGTGTCAGGCACAGCCTGTTACTCTGAAGAAAAGCATTGCTGGAAGCACTGGTAAGATTAAACAAAAATCACATTTTTTCTTTAGCATATAGAATAGAATAGAATAGAATAGAATAGAATAGAATAGAATAGAATAGAATAGAATCATCCAGGTTGGAAGAGATCTTTGAGATCATCAAGTCCAACCTATCACCCAACACCACCTAATCAACTAAACCATGGCACTGAGCACCCCATCCAGTCTCTTCCTGTGGTGGGTTGAGAAAGTTCCCTCCCCACACACAAGGAAAGAAACCACAGCTAGCTCAGTCGGAAAAGCAGATGAAAGCTATATTTACAGGCATCAATGGAATGCAATGAATATATACACAAATATACAATATTTACAATATATACAGGAAAATACAGCAATGAACACAATGCAGAAAAACCTTTTCCCTCCAGCCGGCCAGGGGGGTTCCCTGAACCCCCCTCTCTCCCTCCCTACCTCCCCTTTTTCCCAAAAAGGGTTAGAGAGAGAGAGAAAGGCAATTAAGGAAGAAAAATTCTGTTAGCTCAAAAAAAGCACATGCAAGGATTAGTGTTCTTATCTGGTTAGCTGTTAACTCAAGGCCGTTCCTGCTTCAGCAAGAGAGAAGCCGTTCAGCCCACAGGACAGAGAAACACAGACTGCACCCAGCCTGAACCCAGACCAGACACAGACTGAACCAACAGAACCCAAACTCAAACCTGCACCCTACAAGCCACCATGAATTAGTTTAGACTATCTTGTTTTGTGTTCAAATATCAAAAACATTCAGCCAGAGTGTTCAGCAACTGTCTCTTTCTTAAAGACACAGCCTAAACCGGTCAAACTTCCTTAACACCTCCAGTGATGGTGACTCCACCACCTCCCTGGGCAGCCCTTTCCAATGGCAAATCTCTCTTTCTATGAAGAACTTCTTCCTAACATCCAGCCTAAACTTCCCCTGGTACAGCTTGAGACTGTGTCCTCTTGTTCTGGTGCTGGTTGCCTGGGAGAAGAGACCAAGCCCACCTGTCTACAACTTCCCTTCAAGTAGTTGTGAAGAGCAGTAAGGTCTGCCCTGAGCCTCCTCTTCTCCAGGCTAAGCAACCCCAGCTTCCTCAGCCCCTCCTCACAGGGCTGTGCTCCAAACCCCTCCCCTGCTTTGTTGCCCTTCTCTGGACATGTTCTAGCAACTTAACATCTTTCTTAAACTGAGGGGTCCAGAACTGGACACAGGACTCAAGGTGTGGCCTAACCAGTGCAGAGTACAGGGGCAGAATGACCTCCCTGCTCCTGCTGGCCACACTGTTCCTGATACAGACCAGGATGCCATTGGCCTTCTTGGGCACACTGCTGGCTTATGTCGCCATCACTGGAGGTGTTTAGGAGGAGAGTGGATGGGGTGCTTGGTGCCATGGTTTAGTTGGTTAGATGCTGTTGGATGATAGGTTGGACTCGATCTCAAAGGTCTCTTCCAACCTGGTCTATTCTATTCTATTCTATTCTATTCTATTCTATTCTATTCTATTCTATTCTATTCTATGCTATGCTATGCTATCCTATGCTATTCTATTCTATTCTATTCTATTCTATTCTATTCTATTCTATTCTATTCTATTCTATCCTATTCTAAGCTCCTCTAACTGCTGGTACCTAAATGATGTGAAACTTCATCTGTCTTTTTAGGTGAGGAATCATAGTCCAAAGACTGCAATATCTGCTGAAGAACAGGTTTTTGCCTTGTTGGAATGAATATTTGGAGAGGATAGTATTTTTTTGGTTACCCTGTATGAGCAAAACGAAACACCTTCCTTTCCATCAGGTTTCAGCTAATTCTGACATGCTGACAGGCGTTGTGGGGGAAGCTCAGCAGACAGGTAGCAGATACTTGGAAATAATGAAGACCTTTCATTCAAAATACTCCTAGTAGGTCCAAGATAATGGAAAATTACTCCACCCCTAGATAACTACAGATTCTGTTTTTTTCCCCTTCCTCTGGATCTTTGTCATCATATCAAGAATCATACATACATATATCTAGCAGTGAGTCCCAGTCCTCTCATAGACTTCCTTTGCACACTGTCAAGGCCTCTAGATCCTCTCTACTTTTCAACTTACTGTGTTGTGTATGTTGCTGGCATCCCAGTAAATAAAGTTGCAACAGGAAGGGAAGGTTCCAAGAAGACTTTATTGTGGCCTTCCAGTATCAAAAAGGGTCCTACAAGAAAGCCGGGGAGGGATTTTTCAGGGTGTCAGGTAATGATAGGACTAGGGGGAGTGGAACAAAACTAGAAATGGGTGGATTCAGATTGGATGTTAGGAAGAAGTTCTTCTCCATGAGGCTGGTGAGACACTGGAACAGGTTGCCCAGGGAGGTGGTGGAAGGCTCATGCCTGGAGGTTTTTAAGGCCAGGTTGGATCTGGCTGTGATGTAGCATGAGGTATCCTTGCCCATGGCAGGGGGATTGGAACTGGATGATCCTTGAGGTCCCTTCCAACCCTAACATTCGATGATAACACCAAAATAACTGTGTATCTTGCCTTGGATAAGGAGTCACAGATGATCAGGAAACAGTCAGAGGTGTTTGCTGCCAATTTTGATACTAGAGTGATGGCATGGAAGAACACACACAATGCTATTCTTAGTGCATAGACATGTGACCGTGAAGCCTGTCCCCTGCCATTATTTCAAAGAGGCTAAAAGACATACATGATTTTGAGCAATTGATTTAGAACTCTGCTATCATTTGAGACAAATGAGAGATGGTTCTATGAACTTGATGATCTTTGAGGTTTCTTCCAACCTTATTGAGTCTCTGATTCTGTGGTTCTATTTGGCTCGCTGGAATTATCGGTGAGATCTCCATCCAAGGCTAGTGGAAGTGACACAGGCTGCAAAGATGATCCACATCATGGTGGAACAGCAGCAGCAGGTCAGTCAGAGCACTCAGATGTCACTGAATACCTACATTCAGGTAACTAACATAGCAAAGCAAAGCATTCAGTTTACTGCAAAGTCAAAACATGTGTGTGCTGCAGTAAGCAATAGTATATTATGTAGATTCTAACCTGACTCCCTGAAGTTGTCTGCCTATTTCTGACTACTGGGACAAATTAGAAGGGGGAGGACAGAAAGAAATCGGGGACACCATGGTTTTATTGGTAGATGCTAGCATATGCCTTTATTCCCAGCACAGCAGATGGGCTAATCATACAACATAAGGTCCTCTCTACCTGTCATAAATGAGGATCATTGCATAGTACAGCCAGTACATGGCATTATCCTACCTGCTTTAGCCCTTTCTTGTAATTTAAAAGTCCTGCTCATTGGAAAAATGAGTGGGCTTTTTGTGTTTGTTTGTGTTGTTGGGGTTTTGTTTGTTTGTTTGTTGTGTTTTGTTTTCTCAGAATTTTCTTTATGACATTGTGGTGGTTTGAGCCGTAACTGGGACTTAAGAGCTCAGATGGGGGCCAGGCTGAGAATCCCTCCGCCGGGCCCCCCTCCTCTTTCCCAATAGAGAGGAAAAGAAAGGAAAGGAGCAAGTCCACCAAGAAATAATTTGGATTCAGCTTGGAAGTAGACAGGTAAAGAATTTTCTTTAAACAGTATCTCTCTCTCTAGATATATATCTATATCTATATCTATATCTATATCTATATCTATATCTATCTATCTATCTAGATATAGATATAGATATAGATAGATAGATAGATAGATAGATAGATAGATAGATATAGATATACATACGTTACAAGAGCGGTAGGGTTCACAAGGTAAGGAACAAGATGATGGGGGGAAAAAAGAATATGCAATACAAAAGCAGTCCTTTGCAAAGGCGTGGGTGCAGCAGGGAGGACCACGTGCAGAGAAGCAGGACCAGCGGCAGTCCTTGTCCAGGCAAAGCAGGGGCCAAGAGAGCTAATGGCTGCAGTGTCATTTTTAGAGCCTTGCTGGGCAGGGAGGGGGATGAACGACTATTTAGTTTGCGGGGGGAAAACCCCCTGCAGGGAGGGCAATGCTCTCACAAGCCCTCCCCTCCCGGCTTCCAGGATGGGCATTAACCCATCACAGACTTTTTAGGATGTGATTTTCCATGGTTCCCAGCAGCGTCATCATGAAAGCGAACACGGTTTTTAAACACATTAAAGGATTAGGTTTTAAACGATGCAACTTGAAAAATCTTAGTGGGTCTTCCATATAATTTGTCCAGTGATCACCAGGAATTTGCATAGTATTTTAATAAAGAAAATTTGGCTCCTGTGTGGAGAGGCAATTTTTATGCCCTGAAATCTCTGCGTGGATAATAAAGTTATTAATGTTTAAAGTCCTAACCTTTTTCACTGGGTACTGCATTATGCTATTATGCAAAATTCATTGACAGAGAAATGGGCATGTTTAAAA
>CM037636.1:8929641-8967800 GCA_015227895.2 Colaptes auratus
TTGGGGCTGTTTCATAGTTTCATAGTTTCAGTTAGGGTTGGAAGGGACCACAAGGATCATCTAGTTCCACCCCCCTGCCACGGGCAGGGACACTCTACCCTAGATCAGGCTGGACAGAGCCTCGTCCAGCCTGGTCTTAAACACCTCAAGGGACGGGGCCTCAACCACCTCCCTGGACAACCCATTCCAGGCTTCACCACCTCACGGTGAAGAACTTCCTCCTCATCTAGCCTGATCTCCCCACCTCCAGCTTCATTCCATTCCCCCTAGTCCTATCACTCCCTGATAGTCTGAAAAGTCCCTCCCCAGCCTTCTTGTAGGCCCCCTTCATACTGGAAGGCCACAATGAGGTCACCTCGGAGCCTTCTCTTCTCCAGCTGAACAGCCCCAACTCCTTCAGTCTGTCCTCATAGGAGAGGTGCTCCAGCCCTCTGATCATCCTCGTGGCCCTTCTCTGGACACGCTCCAGCACCTCCAGATCCCTCTTGTAATAGGGCTCCAGAACTGGACGCAGTACTCCAGGTGGGGTCTCACCAGAGCTGAGTAGAGGGGGAGAATCACCTCCCTTGACCTCTGGCCACACTTCTCCTGATGCAGCCCAGGATCTGATTGGCTTTCGGGCTGCAAGTGCACATTGAGAGCTCATGTTGAGCTTCTCGTCCACCAGCACCCCCAGTCCTCTCTCCTCTGGGCTGCTCCCCAGCCAGTCCCTGCCCAGCCTGTATTTGTGCCTGGGATTGCCTCGACCCAGATGCAGGACCCTGCACTTGGTCTTGTTGAAGCTCATGAGGTTGCCTGTGCCCACCTCTCCAGCTGTCAAGGTCCCTCTGGATGGCATCCCTTCCCTCCAGCGTGTCTGCTGCACCACACAGCTTGGTGTCATCAGCAACTTGCTGAGGGTGCACTCAATGCCACTGTCCATGTCACCCACAAAGATGTTGAACAAGACTGGTCCCAGGACTGATCCCTGAGGACTCCGCTTGTCACTACTGGCCTCCACTGGGACATGGACCATTGACAGCCACTCTTTGGTGCGGCCATCAAGCCAGTTCTTATCCATCTGGTGGTCCATCCATCACCCGTGTGTCACCAGCTTGAGACCAGGATGTGGTGTGGGACAGTGTCAAAGCTTTGCTCAGGTCAGGTAACGACATCAGTTGCTCGCCCCTCATCTATTAATGCTGTCACCTGTTCATAGAAGGCCACCAGTTTTGTCAGGCAGGATTTGCCCTTGGCAAAGCCATGCTGACTGCTCCCAATCACCTCTTCACTACTCTTCTGAGTCAGTAGTGCCTCCAGGAGGATCTGCTCCATGATCTTTCCGGCACAGAGGTGAGACTGACCGCCTGTAGTTCCCTGGTTCCTCCTTCTTACCCTTTTTGAAAATGGGAGCAATATTTGCCCTTTTCCAATCTGTGGGACTTCCCCTCTGCCATGACTTTTGGAATATAATAGAGAGGGGCTTAGCAACCTCATCTGCCAGTTCTCTCAGCACCCGTGGGTGTATCCCGTCGGGTCCCACTGAACACTTTCAGGTTCTTCAGGTGATCACGAACCTGAGCTTCACTTATGAAGGGCAGTTCTTCTCCCCATCCCTGGCATCATCTGCCATGACTCCAGGAGTGTGGCTGGAGGCCCTTGCAGTGAAGACTGAGGTAAAGAAGTTATTGAGTACCTCAGCCTTTTCCACATCACTTGTGACCAATTCACCAGTTTCCTTTCTGAGGGGGCCCACACCTTCCCTACTCTTCTTCTTGCCATTAATATACCTGTAGAAATTCTTAGTGCTCCCTTTGACCTCCCTGGCTAGATTCAATTCAAACTCTGCTTTGGCTTTCCTAACCGGCCTCTTGCTGCTCGGGCAGCTTCCTTATATACCCCCTGTTCTATCTGTCCTTCCCCCACTGCCTGTAGAGTTTCTTTTTAAGTAATAGTGTGTCCAGGAGCTCCTTGTTCTCCATCAGGCCTCCTAGCGTTCTTCCCTGTTTTTCCTCTTTTGTGGGTATACATAGCTCCTGGACACAGAGGAGGTGGTCCTTGAATACTGACTAGCTGTCCTGGGTCCCTCTTCCCTCCAGGGCTTTGTCCCATGACACTGTGGCTAGCAGACTCCTGAAGCGATCGAAGTCTGCACGCCTAAAGTCTAGGGACATAAGCTTAGAATAGGTCCTCCTGATAGCCCTGAGGATATTAATTCAACTGCTTCATGGTCACTGCAGCCAAGGCAGTCTCTGAGCCTCACATTGGTTACCAGCCCTTCCCTGTTGGTGAGAACAAGGTCCAGCAGAGCACCTTTTCTTGTTGGTTCCTCTACCATTTGGAGGAGGATTGTCTTCTATGCAGTCCAGGAACATCCTGGATTGCTGGTGCCTGCTGTGTTGTCCCTCCAGCAGATGTCAGGGTGGTTGAAATCACCCATGAGGACCAGGGCTTGTGACCTGGAAGCCGCTTCTATTTGCCTGTAGAGGGCCTCATCTGCTTGTTTCTGCTGGTCAGGTGGCCTGTAGGAGACCCCCACAGTAATATCTCCTCCCCTGTCTTGCCTTTAATTCTAACCCATATACTCTCAACCATCCTCACATCCCTCCCCAGGTGGAGTTCTGCTGACTCCAGCTGGTTCTTGACATAAGAGGCAACACCTCCTCCTCTCCTTCCCTGCCTATCCTTCCTAAAAAGCTTGTACCCATCTATCCCTACATTCCAATCATGGGAATCATCCCACCAAGTTTCAGTAATGCCCACTATGTCATGGCCTCCCAGCAGCACGGTGGCTATTAATTCATCCTGTTTGTTGCCCAAGCTGCGTGCATTTGCATAGAAGCACTTCAGCTGGGCTGGCCCTGTCGTCTTCTTGTGCCAATTCCCCTTGGTTTTCACAGGGTGTCCTGGTGTGTCATCTGTGTCTGGCCTCAGGACAGCAAGTTGAGAGCCCTTAGCAGCTCTCCATCCCACTGCCTCTGGTGAGCTGCCCCTCTGCTTCTCACAGGCCAGCAGGAGATTACCCCCTTCCCCCTTCAAATCTAGTTTAAAGCCTATCAATGAGCCCTGCCAATTCCTGCCCCAGGATCCTTTTCCCCTCTGGGACAAGTGTGCCCATTAGTTGTTTGCAGCTCTGGTGCCTTGTAAACCAAGCCATGATTGTAGACCCAAATCCCTGTCGATGGCACCAGCCCCGGAGCCATGAATTGACCTGTTGGCTCTTCCTCAGTGTTCCCTCATCCATTGCTGACATTAGAGGGATAGCAGAGAACACACCTGAGCTCCTGATCCCTTTAGCAGGTGCCCCAAGGTTCTGAAATCACTTTTAATTGATTGCGAGCCTCTTGTTGTTGCATCGTCACTACCCACCTGAAAGACCAGCAGTGGGTAGTAGTCTGAAGGACTCAGGAGGTTGGGAATTTTGCTATAATGTCCTTTACTTGGGCACCAGGAGGCAGCAGATCTCCCTATGAAAGGGGTCTGGTCTGCATATTGGGCCCTCTGCTCCCTTCAGTAGGGAGTCTCCTATAACGATGACCCTGCGAGGTTTCTTTTCTGGTCTAGTTTTGATAGCTGGCCTGAGGCAACCTGTCATTGGTTCGCTTCTTCTGCCTTCCTTGAGTCCTCGTCCTCACCTATGACCTGTTCCTCCTGCAGAGCCTCATACCTATTCTGTACCTGCACTGTAGGTAGTGTGTTGCTCAAAGTAGCAGGCTTGCTCCGTCTGCGTTTCTTCCCGTCGGGCAGAGACCTGCACCCATTGGCCCTGCCCTTGTGGGTTACTGCAGGGAGCGTGAGAGGCTGCTGAGGGAAAGTACCAAACTCCCTGCTCCACTAAGAGTCACCCCCTGTTCTAGTTTCTAGAGGTTAGATTTTGGAAATAGTCAGTTCTGGAGAAGAGAAGCTCCCAGGTGACCTCATTGTGGCCTTCCATGTATTGAGGGCCTCCAAGAAGGCTGGGGAGGGACTTTTCAGGCTCTCGGGAGTGATAGGACAGGGGGAATGGAAGAAGCTGGAGGTGGGGAGAGTCGGCTGGAGCTGAAGAGGAAGTTCTTCCCACATGAGAGTGTGAAGTCCCTGGAATGGGTTTTCCAGGGAGGTGTTGGGGCCCTTCCCTGGAAATGTTTAAGACCAGGCTGGATGAGGCTCTAGCCAGCCTGATCTAGTGCAGCGTGTCCCTGCCCATGGCAGGGGGGTTGGAACTAGATGATTCTTGTGGTCCCTTCCAATCCTGACTAAAACTATGATACTATGATACTATGATCTGTATGACAAAGACCCCTAAGTGACTTGCAAAGGGATATTTTTTCTCTACTATGCAATCTTTTAATGATAAAGCCCAGAAATGCTACATAACAAATATTTCAAAAGGTAAAATTATTTTCAGTATCTAATTCCATTTAATTATAGCATGTCTAGCTTCAGACTCCAGTGTCATGTGTCGTGGGCTATTTTCCTCTTTCAATGTGATACAGGTCCAATTTGCTATGTGTGACATGAATAGATCTGTTGAGGTTGATTCCTTCTGCAGTTAGCAGTGATGTGGGTTCTGGCAGCACTGGCTTTTTCTTCTCCTTTTAGCCATCTTGATTTCAAATGGGATTAACTGTTACAAATAGTGGGCTGTAGCAACCACTTGCATCTCTTCTAGAATAGAATAGAATTAACCAGGTTGGAAGAGACCTTTGAGATCATCGAGTCCAACCTGTCACCCAACACCATCTAATCAACTAAACCATGGCACCAAGCATCCTAGCCAGTCTCTTCCTAAACACCTCCAGTGATGGTGACTCAGTCTCAAGCTGTGCCAGGGGAGGTTTAGGCTGGATGTTTAGGAGGAAGTTCTTCACAGAAAGAGTGATTGACCATTGGAATGGGCTGCCCAGGGAGGTGGTGAGAGTCATCATCACTGGAGGGGTTAGGAAGAGAAGGGGCTTTGTGCCTGGTTTAGTTGATTAGATAGTGTTGGATAATAGGTTGGACTTGATGATCTTGAAGGTCTTTTCAACCTGGTTAATGCTATTCTATTCTCTTCTATTTCTATTCTTTCTATTCGATTCTATTCTATTCTATCTATCTACTCTACCTTCAAGTCTAATCCATACTTCCTGAATTCCACTTACCAAAACCAGCTCCTGTCTGCCACTGAGTCCAGTGTGGGACTTCCTCAGTGCCTGCCCGTGGCATCAGTGATGACATGATCGCCACTGGGGGCTGATTAAATTTGTATCTATTTCATTATTTTATTGTTATATTTTCTTTACATTACTTTTAGTTTTATTTTCCCATCGAAGTGTCTTGGGCTTTCCCACTTCTATTCCCCTTTGGGAAGCACCTGTTACTCATCGAGTGCCCAGCCCTAACCCTTGACAAGCTGCAATTTTAATACCTATAATTTAGACTATTCAAACCAGCTAGTGTTTATCTGTGTAATCCAAATGCCTTGCATTCTTCCTGCAGCAATGAATAGACAAAATATCCTGGAACAATTTACCTTTCCTACTGCAAATGCTTATTTATAGATGAATTAGCAATCTCTTGCTGCTCATGGCATACTATTTAATCTCAGAAGGGTAAGTAGGTGTTGATGAACCCTGCTTTGATTTCGGGTCCCTTAACAAGTCTGTCTCAAGAAGTATGCATGAGGAATTGGCATTTCCTACCTCCATATAAAATTGCAGTTATGTTTGCAAGGAGTACCAGCTGGTATGAATTATCACCTAGAGTTGTTTCTCCTCCTCACAGAGCTTGAGGAAAAAACCCGGCTCAGCTTCTGGAAAACATAAATTGCCTTTCACGATGCGGTACAGCTTCCCTTCTTTCTGGGCACAGTCACTTCAAAGCCTTTCTAGCACTGATGTAGTGGTGTTATATCTCACAACCCCAGCCTGTAAGTAAAATAGAATTTAACCCCCAAACACTGAGTACTGCTGCAACATATTTCAGAAGCTTCTGTGGTGATCTTCTGTAGCGTGCTGAAGGCACATTATGCCCAGATATTGAATCTTGTCCCAGCATGTGGACAAGTTCCCCCTCCTTCAGGAGGAGGAGAAAAGCCAAGGCATTAGCCAGGCCTACACTCACCCAGCGCATGCAGTGCTCGTGCCAATACCAAGTATGGGCATAAGTCCAGCTTCACGCTTTCTATAGGCTGAAGCCAGTTGTCTATGAGAGTGCCCATTGGTCAAACCCAGCCTCGAGGAATCTATAAGTATCGTCCCAGTTGGTAAACACGTTGCCCCTTCTTGCAGTTTGTCTTTGTACTTGCTTGAGAGAACAACTCTCGAGCCATAGTCTCTGCCATTGAGCTCATTGTTGTTCGCTTCTCTCATACACGCACGCATACTGAAAGCCTCTGCCTCGGGAGAAGCAATAATGAGGATCATCTCCAGAGGGAGGACCTTCGCTGAGCCTGAGAAGCCAGCGTCGCCACAGCCAGTCATACCGACCGGGAGAGCCCACCGTGCCACCAGAGGACTGGAACAACTCCCGCGGGTAAGATCTGCCCAGTTGCCGGGGAAAAGGGACTTGATCGAGACCGAGTCCGCGTATGCCTAGCCCCGCTATAGCGGGAGAGGAGCCGCCACGTGTGCCGCTCTGAGCCCTGTAACCTCAGGGAAGACTAAAGCACTGTTCGTGCCTATCCTGCACCAAACCCGGGACCACTCCGAGTGTCCCGCTGTTCCTTTAAGCCAAGTAAACGAGACGCAGCCGCATTCTCTCCCCGAGGCTGTTTACATCAGCCCCGAGACTCGTCGCAGTCGGGCTGACCCCGCAGCCTTGTCTGCTGTCGAGTCTGATCAGAAACATCTGAGCCCGCCTACCGGCAACCGTCGCCCCGCCCTGATGTGTGAGCCGACTCCGCGGGCCGACCCCACGGACCGACCCTGACCAGGAGTAATCCCTATTGTCTGGAGGGAATCAGCCAAGTCCTGAAGGGAACCTGCTTACGAGCTAAGCCCAGGTTCCATTCCCTCTCCACTGCTGCGGAGAGAGGAGACAGCCACCCAGCATCGCCACTTAGATCGGCTAGGAGCCAGTCCAGTGACAGTAGTCTGCCGGACCTCCACCTTGCTACAAACAACAGCTACAGAGTCTCTTCCACGTGCTTTCCATCCATTAGCACTCAGGTCAAAGTATCCACGTCTAGCAGGGTAATCACTGACATAAAGAAATATTGTGATAGCGCTGTATATAGCCAAGAAGCCGCCCGCGTCCTGCCCGTCGCCCTCTAGTGGCCAAGCTGCGGAAGTACACCCTCCGTTATATAAACACAGAAATATAAGTCTGTAGATAGTTCAATTAAGTTCTAATTATAACACTAAGACACTTATGGAATGTATTTCACGAATGTGCACTAGAACATGCATATAAGTTAGTGATTCATCTGTTATTAATAATTTCGATAATAAAAATAATGTTTTCATAATTCATATTATATATTCTTAAATTTAATAACCTCTTCATCACATGTAGTAGATGTACAGTATCTGCAACACTTAAAGGTTGAAATATTTTCCATGAAATGTGGGATTATTTGATTTTATAAATAGTTTTATTTAGTGGGAGGCTAATAAGGCATGAAATTGTTTGTTCAGGTCTCATTTAATGCTCAAAATTGTTCCTCTGAATTAAAGATATCATAAGACAAGCTAAATTTAAAAATGCAGATACTTTAGATTAGACTGACAGTATCAGCAACCAATGGAATTATTTAGAGGGGGTGGGCTTGGGGAGTTTTAGGCTGTGCCTGGAAAACTTTCCACAGATCTTGTACAGAAAGTAGTAGAATGTAAATAAATCACTACTGGATGCAAAAAAGGGAAATAATGATAAGTTCTAAATAATCCTATTGGACAGATATCTAACATAATGTGGCCAGCAGGAGCAGGGAGGTCATTCTGCCCCTGTACACTGCACTGGTTAGGCCGCACCTTGAGTCCTGTGTCCAGTTCTGGGCCCCTCAGTTTAGGAAAGATGTTGTCTTACTGGAGCGTGTACAGAGAAGGGCAACAAAGTTGGTGAGGGGTTTGGAAGACAAGCCCTATGAGGAGAGGCTGAGGGAGATGGGGTTGCTTAGCCTGGAGAGGAGGAGACTCAGGGGTGACATCATTGCTCTCTACAACTACCTGAAGGGAGGTTGTAGACAGGCAGAAGTTGGTCTCTTCTCCCAGGCAGCCAGTACCAGAACAAGAGGACACAGTCTCAGGCTGCGCCAGGGCAGGTTTAGACTGGATCTTGGGAAGAAGTTCTATACCGAGAGAGTGATTGCCCACTGGAATCAGCTGCCTGTGGAAGTTGTGGAGTCACCTTCATTGGAGGTGTTCAGGAGGAGACTTGATGGGGTGCTTGGTGCCACGGTTTAGTTTTTTAGTTGTTTAGGTGGGTTGTATTGTACTGTATTGTACTGTATTGTACTGTATTGTATTTAGGTGGGTTGGATTGGTTGATGGGTTGGACGTGATGATCTTGAAGGTCTCTTCCAACCTGGTGTATTGTATTGTATTGTATTGTATTGTATTGTATTGTATAAAAGTTAGTTTGGTAAACTAACTCTTGCTCTTTTGGTCTTCCTCGCTCTGGCAGATACTAATTTGTGCTTCTGCCGGCTTTGCTGACCTTGAATACATTCTTGTTGTGGTTAAGTAACTAACCGCAGCTCTGCTCTTTGTCTTGTCCTGTGTGCAGGGGGGCAGGGAAGGGGGAAGCTATTAGTAGCCCCTTAGTTTGTCCAGGGGGGGTTCTCATGTTGTTTAGATATTGCACATATATGTAAATATTGTATATTTTGTAAACATTATTTGCATTCCATATTTTAGATTGTAGATTTGCTTGTAAGTACAGCTTCATTTGCTTTCTAACTGAGCTGCTCTGGCAATTTTATGGTGGGGGGATAATTTCAACCCACCACATTTGCTGATTATTTAGCAGTATTTTCTTCAACGCCCTGGTCTCTTTTTGCATTAAGAAAAAAACCCCAACAAATTAATAAATTATGATCCAATCAGTTGAGAAGCCATATTTTAAATGCAGGTTGTTTGTCACTGGATTTGACCCCAATTTTCATACAGATGTGAGAAAGTGACCTACACCAGTGAGTTCTCGTAGGGAAAGTTATGCCGATACTGACACTCATTAAATCGCTTCCCAGTATGGTGCTGAGCACAGTCACATTCTAGGTCATGTGTGGGCCCTATGCCTATTTCATCAGGCCTTATTTAAATTCACAGCTAAGGTGATGATATTATTAACTTGGTAAAAAAAAAAAAAAGCAATTAAAATCTTCAAAGAGTGAACTTTCAAATAGTGCAGCAACACTTAAATGTCATATTTCTGTTGCAAATGTATTTTTAATGATAACATTTCTTTGTGATGTAAATCAGCCTCCTCTCAATTATAATGTGTTAATCAAGTTACTTCTCAATTGCTGCCTACCCATCAAGGCCTACAAGCCCATCACATGTCACTCTGCAAAAGCATACTAATTACTCAATTATATTCTAGTCAAGTTCTTAAAACCCAACTGTTTTCTTCAAGATTGCATATTATGTGTAAATTTGTCTGTTGGGGGGGGGAGGGGAAAGCAGAAGACACACTTGCATCCCGCAGCTTCAGTCTAATTGAGAAACCTTCAAAGTACCTTAGCATGCAGGACTTGATCCTGGAAACTGGAACAAAGGGAAAAATGCATACCCACATGCTGCTTCCTAATGTCTCATGCACATGCTGCTCCTGGTTGGCATGTCTGAGAAGGTTAAGGAAAAAGAAAAGGTTGAGGTGATTATTTAAGGATGGCTCAAAGCGTATACCTCAAATGCAGAGCAGGATTTGATTGGGTAGAGACAAATTTTGGTGACAATGATGGGACTGCCAGCTCTTCTGCATGTTGGTACTGCAGTCTCAGATACAGCTGCCCTTATGCTTTCCACCTCAGACTCCGCTGGCGGCCAGTTGACACTTGTCTTTGTTGCAGAAAAATGACTCCTGAGTTCTCCGTCTGCGATGTGTGGTATTGGAGACAATCCATCTGCATTGCTAAAGGAGGAGTGGTCATTTGGAACAGACTCTGTTGTCAGCTGTGAAACAGAAGGCTGGAAGACATTCTCATTCTCCAACTTGGGCAGTCTGGTGGCTATGATGAAGTTCAAAAAAGTCTGTGCATCTTCAAAAGAAGACATGTAACCGAAGGATATTCTCACAGAGCCAGTGGGATGTCCATCAACTAGGTCTATGTCATCTCCGCAGACATGGCCAGCCTAGTTTGAAACAAGACAGAACCCAGAGAGCTCTTATGGCAAATTTTGCTTTATTTCCCTCTAATTTTATAGTCCTAAACAAGTCTTTTAATTCTAACCTTAAAAATAATTCCCCAAAAATACAAACTTAGCTCATAAATACAAAGAGAAGGTGGAGAAAAAAAATAATCCTAACTGTCTCTCACTTACTCATGCTGGGAAGATCATTTTGAGATGCCTGTCCTATTCTGTCCTAGCACAAGGCAGATGTCCATAGTCAGAAAGAGTCTGTATGTCCCAGGATGGCCTGTTAGTTAGGGTAGTCTCCAGGTATATCCCATCTGTATAGCTCACTGAGATTTATACTGAGATTTTACATTTCCAGGTATTTGTTGTCAGAAGAGTTCCATTTTATACTATCAGTGGATTATTCATGGCTTGTGTTAAAGAATATACAGCTCCAACAAGGCAACGAGGGATGACCCAGGGGAACTATAGGCCACTCAGTCTCACCTCTGTGCCTGGTAAGATCATGGAGCAGATCCTCCTGAGGAGGTGACTGGGCACAATCAGCATGGCTTCACCAAGGGCAAATCTTGCCTGACAAACCTGGTGGCCTTCTATGATAAGGTCACAACATTAACAGATGAAGGCCAAGCAACTGACATCATTTACCTGGACCTGAGCAAAGCCTTCAACACTGTCCCACACCACATCCTGGTCTCCAAGCTGGTGCAGTATGGGTTTGAGGGATGGACAACTCAGTGTATAAAGAACTGGCTTGATGGCTGTGCCCAAAGGGTGGCTATAAATGGGTCCATGTCCAACTGGAGGCCAGTGATAAGTGGAATACCTCAGGGATCAGTACTGGGTCCAGTCTTAACATCTTTGTGGGTGACATGGACAGTGGCATTGAGTGCACCCTCAGCAAGTTTGCTGATGACAGCAAGCTGTGTGGTTGCAGCAGACACGCTGGTGGGAAGGGATGCATCTAGAGAACCTTGACAGGCTGGGGGAGTGGGCCCATGACAGCCTCAGGAGGTTTAACAAGACCAAATTGCGAGGTCCTGCATCTGGATCAGGGCAAGCCCAGGCACTGATACAGGCTGGGCTGGGAATGCCTTGAAAGCAGCCCAGAAGAAAAGGACTTGGGGGGGGGCACTGGTGGATGAGAAGCTCAACAGGAGCCAGCAGTGTGCACTTGCAGCTCAGAAAGCCAACCAGACCCTGGGGTGCATCAAGAGAATCATAGCCAGCAGGTTGAGGGAGGTGATTCTCCCTCTCTACTCAGCTCTGGTGAGACCCCACCTGGAGTACTGCATCCAGTTCTGGAGCCCCTATTACAGGAAGGATCTGGAGGTGCTGGAGCATTTCCAGAGAAGGGCCACGGGAATGATCAGAGGGCTGGAGCTGCTCTGCTATGAGGACAGATTGAGGGAGTTCAGTCTGGAGAAGAGAAGGCTCCGAGGAAACCTAATTGTGGCCTTCCAATATGTTAAGGGGGCTACAAGAAAGCTTTGTAGGGGGTCAGGTTGTGTTAGGACTAGGGAGAATAGAACAAAAGTAGGAATGGGTAGATTCAGCTTGGATATTAGGAAGAAGTTCTTCCGCATGAGGGTTTTTGTGGTGTGGTGGTGGTTTTTGTTGTAGTGGGTTGGTTGGTTGTTTTGTTTGTTTGATTGATTTTTAACCTGCATAATTCCATGCATTTATGCATTTCTGTTGCCAAAAAGGAAAAGGGGGGAAAAAAAAGGGGAAGAGTGAATAGATTATTTACATGAGGGCTTTTTAATGCAAGAAATGTCAGAGTTCATCGAAGACAGAAGCCATTTGTACAAGTAGAAATTGTAAAAGAGGTCTCTCTGTGTCAAAGCATGCAATAGAGTAGTGTGATGTAGTCTTTATCCTTGACAATAAAGCAGAAGTGAAATTTGCAAAATTAAGTTGCATCTGTCAATACACACATAACCCTTCTGCTAAGTATTGGTTGATTGACTGATGAGAAAGGTTCCTGCTGTGCAAGCAAGCAAATAAGTCCCTACTTAACATCCAAAGAAAACTAATCACACTTTTCCAGGGACTCCTTAATCATAATATCATAGTATCAGTCAGGGTTAGAAGGGATCACAAGGATCATATAGTTCCAACCCCTCTGCCATGGGCAGGGACACCCCACACTAGATCAGGCTGGCCAGAGCCTCATCCAGCCTGGGCTTAAACACCTCCAGGGATGGGGCCTCAACCACCTCCCTGGACAACCCATTCCAGGGCTTCACCACTCTCATGGTGAAGAACTTCTTCCTCACATCCAGCCTGAATCTTCCCACCTCCAGCTTCATTCCATTCCCCCTAGTCCTATCACTACCTGAGAGCCTGGGAAGTCCCTCCCCAGCCTTCTTGGAGGCCCCCTTCAGATACTGGAAGGCCACAATGAGGTCACCTCAGAGCCTTCTCTTCTCCAGACTGAACAGCCCCAACTCCTTCAGTCTGTCCTCACAGGAGAGGTGCTCCAGCCCTCTGATCATCACAGAAAGTCCTCCCTTGGAGGCATTTTATATGTGGAAAACTTCATCAGAGGTGGAAGATTACAATCAGCACCTTGAGAAAAGGTGAAACAAAAGTACATGTGCAAATAGAATCATAGAATCATAGAATCAACAAGGTTGGAAAAGACCTCAAAGATCATCAAGTCCAACCTGTCGCCAAAGATGCCACTTTCTACATAGCAACATTTATGAGAATGTCCCAGAATGAGGACTGTTTGACTGCACTGCATCATCGTACCACTTTTGGCATATTAAGTGTCTCTAAGTTTGGGTTTGGCTTATCCTCATTTACATATTCAGCTTTATTAACATGATACAGACTGATAAGATGCCACCCATTCCTTCTTACATAAATATCCCCAAGAACATTGCATCTGGTCCTTTGGCATTTTGCAGTTCAGCAGAAGAGAAGCTGAATTTCAACATTAGAATAGAATAGAATAGAATAGAATAGAATAGAATAGAATAGAATAGAATAGAATAGAATAGAATGGAATTAACCAGGTTGGAAGAGACCGTTGACATCATCAAGTCCAAACTATCACCCAACACCATCTCATCAACTAAACCATGGCACCAAGCACCCCATCCAGTCTCTTCCTAAACACCTCCAGTGATGGTGACTCCACCACATCCCTGGGCAGCACATTCCAATGGCCAATCACTCTCTCTATGAAGAACTTCTTCCTAACATCCAGTCTAAATCTCCCCTGGTGCAGCTTGAGACTGTGTCCTCTTGCTCTGTCACAGGTTGTCTGGGAGAAGAGACCAATCCCCACATGGCTACAACCTCCCTTTAGGGAGTTGTAGAGAGCAATAAGGTCTGCCCTGAGCTGCTTCTTCTCTAGGCTGAGCAACCCCAGCTCCTTCAGCCTCTCCTCATAGGGCTGTGCTCCAAACCCCTCGCCAGCTTTGTTGCCCTTCTCTGGACACATTCAAGTGTTTCAATATCCTTCTTAAATTGAGGGGCCCAGAACTGATCACAGTCCTCAAGGTGTGGCCTAACCAGTGCTGAGTTCAGGGGGAGAATGACCTCCCTGCTCCTGCTGACCACACTATTCCTAATGCAGGCCAGGATGCCATTGGCTTTCTTGGGCCACCTGGGCACATTGCTGGCTCATGTTCAGCCTACTATCAACCAGCACCCCCAGGTCCCTCTCTGCCTGGCTGCTCTCCAGCCACTCTGACCCCAGCCTGTAGCACTGTATGGGGTTGTTGTGGCCAATGTGCAGCACCCGGCACTTGGATGTGTTCAATCTCCTGCCCTTGGACTCTGCCCATCTGTCCAGCCTGTCAAGGTCCCTCTGCAGAGCTCTCCTACCCTCTAACAGATCAACACCTGCCCCCAGCTTGGTGTCATCTGCAAACTTACTGATGATGGACTCAATCCCCTCATCTCAGAGTATCTTGGGGAACCTGCTCCCTCTCAAAAATTCTCTCATTCTGTTATCCCTCTCAAAAATGCTGTTAGACAGATGTTTCATGAGGTAACTATATACATGGAAATATCTACAGTAAATCAAAGCACAATTTTACCAAGGAAAGTATTAAGGAGCTTGCCTTTAAGACCTCATGGTATCAATCCTGCATATAAATGTGTTTGCAGAAGTTATCTAAATGTCTCTGTGAAATTATAAGGGAGCTGCAACACCCATACTGTCATAATTTTTTACCTTTTGAAGAACACTATTAATGAAAATTTGGATTGTTCTGTGCTACTTTATTGTAATTTCAAACTCTGACAAACATACTCTTGTGAAGTCTTCCCCATTCACTTGCAATACATCTTGCCACAAATCTTTTAGTGGCAATTTATGGAAAAATATTAGACAAATAGGAAACTGCCATTACATTCATGTGCTAACAAAATAACACACCAGTAATCCGGGCAGACATCATTTAAATTTCCTTCACTCTCTGATAATCACTGTGTATGCTCATTTATTGCTTCTTGTCTGATGTGTGTATGCCTTTTAAACTGTAACATCCAACAGCAACTGGTCTATAATCCTTGCACATCTCTAAGGTCCCTTCCAACCAAAGCCATTCCAGGATTCTCTACTTAAGAAACAATGGGTTGTCCAGGAACCTCTGTTTGGCAGGATTTCATGTCTGTATGGACTGCATGTAATTTCTAATCACAACAAGAACCCACAAGTTCTTGTGAGTACTGCATCCAGTTCTGGACCCCTATTACATGAAGGATCTGGATGTGCTGGTATGTGTCCAGAGAAGGGCCATGAGGCTGCTCAGAGGGCTGGACCTGCTCTGCTATGAGGACAGACTGAGGGAGTTCAGACTATTCTGTCTGGAGAAGCTTCTGAGAAGACCTTATTGTGGCCTTCCAGTGTCTAAAGGGGGCCTACAAGAAAGCTGGGAGGGACTTTTTAGGGTGTCAGGTAATGGTAGGACTAGGGGGAATGGAGCAAAACTAGAAATGGGTAGATGGAGATTGGATGTTAGGAAGAAGTTCTTCCCCATGAGGGTGGTGAGACACTGGGACAGGTTGCTCAGGGAGGTAGTAGCAGCCCTATCTCTGGAGGTTTTGAAGGCCAGGCTGGATGTGGCTGTGAGCAACCTGATGTAGTGTGAGGTGTCCCTGTCCATGGCAGGGGAGTTGAAACTAGATGATCCTTCAGGTCCTTTCCAACCCTAACAATTCTATGGTTCTAAGTTCATATCTTCCAATACAATAAAATGAACATACACTGCTCTGTGTCCATCAAATCACTGTGTTTCACTATCTTACTTCAATGGTTTTGTTTCAATATCTCATTTCTATGAACTTACTTTTAGTTCCCTCAGTTCTTTAACATGGCAACTTAGTTGAAAGATCCGAGAAAGCAAATCAAATTTAGCTTTATTCCTTAAGTAGAAACTCAAAACCACAGGACATGGTACATCTACTTCAGCTTTTACATAGTCAGCGATTGGTTTTGATACAGAGTCAGAATTTCTTCTTCCTTCCCATCCTTAGGAAATTCAGAAGATGCCACCTGAGTCAAGGAGTCTTGGTGTTTTCCACAGGCCATATATCATGTGATCTCATCCAGAAACTTACCTGCAGGTTCCTTCGGATGTCCTCATTGCTGATACCCAAATGCATCTGACAGGCTCCTGTGTTACAGAAGCAACCTGTGCGGAGATGTATGTTGTAGAGACTGGCCATCTTGTCCACCTTCCCAATTCAGCAGGAGATAAGGCATAAGAGAAGAACAAAAATTAGACATTTTGAAATTGTGGTAAGTAACATACAATGCTTTAAAGGTACAGCTCAATTGGAGCTACATAATGTCTCTACATTATTAACAACTTACTGTAGCTTTTAGCTTTCCTTTAGCATTTGTCAGCCTTGTTATTCAGCTTTACAAAAATAAGAAATAAATGTGGTGGAAGCAGAAATGCTTTCCTTGGCATTGAGAGACACTGCACATGACACATAGACACAAAGAGAGCATAGTGGTTCAGGTCCTTATCCTGTTAGGGATGTTTAATTTTAAATATGTGAATAGGCTCTTTCCTGTCCGTAGTGCCAACCACAGGCCTGCAAGCGAGTGTCACAGAATCACAAGGCTGGAAGAGACCTCAAAGATCATCAAGTCCAACCTGTCACCACAGACCTCATGATTAAACCATGGCACCAAGTGCCATGTCCAATCCCCTCTTGAACACCTCCAGGGATGGTAACTCCACATTGCAGGACTGTCACCTACAACTGCATCTGCATCGAGCAAGAGGGGCCTGGGGCAACTCTCGTATCAGCTAAACTTCCCCTTGTTTTCCAAGGATCTGAAACTGCAAATCCTCCTTATGGAAACTGTACCTGTGGGATTTTGAAGAATCAGCCTGTCCAGTAAGTGATGTCCTCTGACAGGGCAGGGACTAAACTCAAATACCTCCTTGAGTCTTCTACGTGTGATCACCTGGTCCACCAGTCCCCTGGTGCACTTTTTCCTCATGTTGTGCTGTTTTCCATTGCCAATAATGAACCGGCAGAAATACAATACTTGACAACAAACTGGCATGAATAAATAATGTGAAGGAATGAGAACAACGTGCAAAGATAATAGAAGCATAAGCCTGTATGTGCCTTGGAAGGAGACACACACATGCACGTGCTCACAGGATGGCACTGGTAGGATGGCATTGCAGAGAAGAGATAAGCATGGCCACAGTTTCATGACACAGCTAAGAAACATCAAAATGACACCCTGGGCATCCTCTTAGCACAGCTAAGAAAAATGTGGAAGCACACCAAAGGGTTCTGAAAGTGGCCTGTGTTGATTTTGAAAAGTAACAGCAGCAGCTGGTAGTGTTAGCTGGTCAGGTACACCTGATGTTATTTCTTTAACAATATATGATGAAAATTCATGCTCAGGAGTAGAGGAAAGGACAGGCAGATGGACAGAAAGGTACCAACATCCTTTCTGTATTCACAGACTTCTAGAACAACCTTTCACAAACTGTATTAATCTCCCTGTGCTCTCATTCCTCTTCTGGGAGCTTTGAAAATAGCCATGCTGCAGTCTAAAAGCACTCCACCGTGCCAGTGACACAATCCGCCTCACAGGGAGCTCAGGCTCAGCTAAGCATAAAGTGACAGCTCAGCCTAAAGGTGCAAGAAGAGAAGTGTCAACCATGTCTAAACACTTTCCTAATTGTGAGCTTATACTTTATCTGCCTGAGGTACCAAATTAAATATTCCATCTAACTTCTCTATCTGCCTTAATCTCTATTTGCTGGGGTTTTTTGTTTGTTTATTGGTTTGGGTTGTTTTTAACCATAAATTCACTTTGTACAGGATAACAGCCTAACATATGCAGCAAATGCTTTCTGGTATAATTCAGTCTATGTTCTGCCTCTTATCTTCTGACATCATTAATCTTCTGACAGCATTAATCTTCTGACATCATTAATCTTCTGATGTTAACCTGTATTCTGACATCTCTGAGTTGGGCACAAGGTACTCCACACAAAAGTGTGCTGTATGCACAGAAGGAATCCCACACCGTTATAATGCACTACGCATGTTCTGTCCCACTAGTTCGGCTCAAAATGGTTCAATTCTCAAGCAGAGATACAATCAAAACAGCTTCATATGCTGGACTTGATGATCCTTGAGGTCTTTTCCAACCTTATTGATTCTATGATTCTAGGATATATCCATATATACTACGAAAGGAAATAACAGAACCAGTCCTGAGATCCCTATTCACGATTAATGCCTTGGAGAATATCCTGTGTTCAAAGTGTGTTTCTCAAATCCAGGATATAGCAAAAGGCATCTGTTGAGAAAGTCTATTGTGGGGTCATTAGCTTTGTTTTGTCAGAAGACTTCAGTCTGGGAACAGTGACATTTTCTTGATTTCTTTTTCATTTAGATGGGAAAAGTTGTCATCCTGGCATAATGTGGTTTGTCACGGTGCTAGTGACTCAGGGGCGGATCTATCATTCTGTTAACAATGACAAGAAAGGAAAAATGATGACAGATCCTTCACTACTGAATTCGTACAGAGTTTGGGCTTATTTTTGTACTGTACAAAAAAAAAACCTAAAAAAAATTAATTTTTTTTTAAATTCTCATTTTTGTGTTTTTTTTAATTGCACAATCATTCCTGGGCCAGCCTTGCTTGTAAAAGTCAATGTAGTGTAATGAAGTCTCCATGACTGAACTTAAGGGAATTGCTAGATTATTATTATTATTTAATTAAAAAAACCCTGTCAAATAAATGATTACCATTCTTTGGAGCTCTTCCTAGAAGAGTGATTGGCCATTGGAATGTGCTGCCCAGGAGGTGGTGGAGTCTCCATCACTGGAGGTATTTGGGAAGAGACTGGGTGGGGTGCTTGGTGCCATGGCCTAGTTGATTAGATGGTCTTGGGTGATAGGTTGGACTTGATGATCTCAAAGGTCTTTTCCAACCTGGTGTATTCTATTCTATTCTATTCTATTCTATTCTATTCTATTCTATTCTATTATTCTATTCTATTCTATTCTATTCTATTCTGTTCTACCCTACCCTACCCTACCCTATCCTATCCTATCCTATCCTATCCTATCCTATCCTATCCTATTTAACAAAGAACAATTTCATACCAGTCATCTGACCTAATACCCTTCATAATTTAACATTTTAAATTGTGATATATATTAACCTGCACTGTAGACAGAGATACATAAAACTGCATGAACATTAGAGGAATATAGGGAATTGTGGTTCAGGAGAACACAGATAAGTACACAACTACCTGAAGGGATGTTGTAGACAGGAGGGGGTTGGTCTCTTCTCCCAGGCAACCAGCACCAGAAAAAGAGCACACAGTCTCAGACTGCGCCAGGGGAAGTTTAGGCTCGAGGTGAGGAGAAAGCTCTTCACAGAGAGAGTTGTTAGCCATTGGAATGTGCTGCCCAGGCAGGTGGTGGAGTCACCGTCCCTGGAGGTGTTCAAGAGGGGATTGGACATGGCACTTGGTGCCATGGTTTAGTGGCCATGAGGTGTTGGGTGACAGGTTGGACTTGATGATCTTTGAGGTCTTTTCCAACCTTACTGATTCTATGATTCTATGATAACTTTAGTATTAACTGAATTCTGTTCTCACCAATGTGATGCACACTTTCCATTGCAAACAATGACATGACATAAAGAATCAGTAAGGGCAGCACAGAAAATCTACCTGTCCCTTGAATGTGTGCTTAAATTTTCCTTGTATGTATGCTTCAATTTATCTGGTTTTATGTTTCATCCTTGAAATGTGCTACTTAGGGACCTTGCTTCTCTCTGCAGTGCTACCACATAGCCAAACAAGTAGAACATAAAACATCTGTTACAGTATTTCAATGAAATAACTTTATTATTTAGATAAAGCACATCTTTAAATTTGCCATAAGGAGCAATAATGTGTATGGAGCTCAGGCTTATGGAATACAGAATGCTGCTTGGAGCTCTGTCTATAACAGGGGCAGCTGACTTTTGGGAGCCAGGAATATGCTCATCAATGAAGGCACAAAAGCATGAATGTTAATGGTAAGTACACAGCTTAATGTACTCCATCTGTAAGCTTTGGTGATTCTCTGCATCTGATGTTTGAAACTATTGAGTCTTGGTCCTTCAGAGTTTAAAGACTACAATGAAATTGCATGGAGAAACCTTGCAGCTTTTTTACTGAGTTCAGTCAGTGAGGACATGGTAATAAAGCCATCACAACATCTTGGAATAGAATAGAATAGAATAGAATAGAATAGAAGAATAGAATAGAATAGAATAGAATAGAATAGAACAGAACAGAATTAACCAGGTTGGAAAAGTCCTTTGAGATCATTCAGTCCATCCTATCACCCAACATCATCTAATCAACTAAACCATGGCACCAAGCACTGCCTCCAATCCCTTCCTAAACACCAGTCAGGTTGGACTCAATGATCTTCGAGGTCTCTTCCAACCTTAGTGATACTGTGATACCTCCAGTGATGATGACTCCACCACCTCCCTGGGCAGCACATTCCAATGGCAAATCACTCTTTCTGTGAAGAACTTCCTCCTAACATCCAGCCTAAACCTCCCCTGGATTTCCATCTGCCCCTCAGAGACCCTTTGCATTCATTACTTTTTCAAAGCCTCCTTACTGGGGGCCAAGCCCTGTATATTACTTCATATCCCAACACTTCTAATGTCAGATCATCTTGATTTTTGACAAGCACAAGGTGCTTTTCACACTTCCAGACTGTGGTCTCCAGATTTGATGATGTGATGTGAATGAAGTTAATCTAAATCCATTTTTAAAGTAAGTTTGGTTTTGTTCATTTGTTTCTTAGAGAGACCTTTTTTTTTTAAGCACAGTTACCTTCCTCAGTGTGCCTTCCTTTAGAGTTGTCAGATTGACCAAATGCTCACAGTCAGGGCTTTTTTTCCTTAGTGCTCTATCTGATAAATACTGTTATAATTTATATATTGCTTTAATACAAAAAATGTTAAGGTGGAGTGTCTTTTTTCCACTGGTTGTGAGGCATTTCTCTACAACAGTCCCTCTTGGATATCTGGTATTTTATTTCACACTCAGAAACCAGACAGCTCCAAAAGAGTATGATGCAGGTTGTCGTGGTTTGAGGCTGGGTGCCTTTAAGAACCATGAAGTTACAGACCTCCAGAGGCTCGACAGGTCCAGGAGGTGGACAGGGAAATTGCAACCTTTTGTTATTTCATTGGCATAAGCCCTGCGTCTCTATAAAAATAAATAGTGCAACATGTTGTTCCCCTTTTTTCCTCCTTTGCCCCTCTGTCTCTCCTTGCTAGCTGCCTCCCTTATCTTTGCGTGGGAGCTGGGTCTGGAGCAGCCTGGCTGGGTCCTGAAGGTGGTGATCTGAATTTTAGCTGTTTCACTCAGGCTTGGTAATGGGGAAGGGAGGGGTAGAGAAGCATGGGTGGAGGGGGTGGGGGGCACATTTGAGGCCTGGATTTTTGGCCTGGTTTGGTGGAGGTTGGGGAAACTTTGGCTTCCTGGGCTTTTGTGTTAAGCCCAGACTATGCTACAATTTTTGCACTGTAGCAAGTCGTTTATGAATGGCACTTCTATTTAAACTTTCCAATTCTATCCAGTCCTTGTGTGGAATGTTTTCCTTAACTCCTCTGAGCAGAGATAGAGATCCTATCTTACTCTTTCAACTGAGACACAGATGTGTTCCAGTTTCCCACTCTGTGTAACACAGCAGTACCAGTGATTCTCTGCCTTTGCTACATGCCTGACTTCTGCTATCTATTTGCTTCAGAGCCTCTGCAGTGGTCAGCTGAAAGATGAAAGCCTTTTTCTGACTTCAGATTCCCATGTAATATGTCTGAGAATGAGGTCTACTGTAGGTAGATACATACTAAGTGATAGTAAGTATTTCCAAGTAGCAGAGAGTTTTGGATTATTTCTAATCGACCAAGTAGAAAATTTTCACTAGAAGGATGGATTCTTCAGGAATCCTTACTGAAGTCATAGAATCATAGAGTCAATAAGGTTGGAAAAGACCTCAGAGATCATCAAGTCCAACCTGTCACCCAACACCTCATGACTACTAAACCATGGCACCAAGTGCCACATCCAATCTATTTTTGAGCACCTCCAGGGACGGTGACTCCACCACCTCCCTGGGCAGCCCATTCCAATGGCTAACAACTCTCTCTGGGAAGAACTTTCTCCTCACCTTCAGCCTAAACTTCCCCTGGTGCAGCTTGAGACTGTGTCCTCTTGTTCTGGTGCTGGTTGCCTGGGAGAAGAGATCAACCCCCTCCTGGCTACAACCTCCCTTCAGGGAGTTGTAGAGAGCAATGAGGTCTCCCCCGAGCCTCCTCTTCTCCAGGCTAAACAACCCCAGCTCCCTCAGCCTCTCCTCACAGGGCTTGTGCCCGAGGCCTCTTCCCAGCCACGTTGCCCTTCTCTGGACATGTTCAAGAGTCTCAATGTCCTTCTTAAACTGAGGGGACCAGAATGGGACACAGTCCTTAAGCTGTGGCCTAACCAGTGCTGAGTACAGAGGCACAATGACTTCCCTGCTCCTGCTGGCCACACTATTCCTGATACAGGCCAGGATGCCATTGGCCTTCTTGGCCACCTGGGCACACTGCTGGCTCATGTTCAGCCAGCTGTCAATCAGTACCCCCAGGTCATTTTCTGGCTGGCTGCTCTCCAGCCACTCTGACCCCAGCCTGTCTGTAGCTCTTATTCAAGCAAGTGCTTCTTATTTGTGCAAGTTATTTTACTGAGTATTGCAATGATTATTCCTATGACTAAAGGAACTTTTTATAACATATGATGAAGCATCCCCCCATAAACCCCTCAAATCACATAAGCCAATACTGGCAGGTAGTCTCATCCTGAGCAATTTGTTTGTGCAATGGATTTGTTCATTATGAGGATTTCACCACATGCACTGGTGGCTGGTTATAAAAGAGGCTTCATGACAATGCTCTCCACAGCCACTGGTAAATTAATTCACTGATTCACAACACAGAATTGGAAAGAAAGTAAGCTAGCTCTTTCTGTCATCATAGAATCATAGAATCAATAAGGTTGGAAGAGACCTCAGGGATCATCAAGTCCAACCTGTCACCCAACACCTAACCAACAAAACCGTGGCACCAAGTGCCACATCCAATCCCTATTTGAACACCTCCAGGGATGGTGACTCCACCACCTCCCTGGGCAGCACATTCCAATGGCCAACAACTCTCTCTGAGAAGAACTTTCTCCTCACCTCCAGCCTAAACTTCCCCTGGCACAGTGTGAGACTGTGTCCTGTTGTTCAGGTGCTGTTGCCTGGGAGAAGAGACCAACCCCCTCCTGATGGACTTCGTTGAAATACTACTTTAATTACATCCATACAGGGGTCTGTACAGTACTTCTGTGTGTGGGACAGGAAGTTGCAACCAAAGTAATAGAGAAAGTGGCGGTAGGCGCTCTTGGTCTTCAAAAGATTCAGACGGTGAACTGAAGCTGCACACTGCATACATTCAGAGGCAGCTTATCTGCTTTTACCAGGACCAAGAAAAAAAAGCCCAGCAGAGGATGTCAAAAGTGTAGTCCTTCTGCTGTTACCATGTGGTTTCTTTTCACATTTCTCCTCTGTGTAAAAAGGTTTGTAGTTTATAGCCACAGTTGGCTCTTGTTACTAAAGAGAAATTATTTAGGCTCAGTCATTCATCAGAGATTCTTTCATTTGAGCAACTATGAGTATTTTTCTTTTATCTCTCCTTTGCAGTTTCCTTAGCAACATGCAAGGACACTCCAGAGAAGCAGTGTCAGGCATCAGTCTGGGCTTTCATGGAGCTTTCTAACCTTGACCAGGTTGACCAGTTTAATAGCAGGCAAGTTCAAGAGTACTATCTGACATACACCTTTGTCCCCCCAGAAACAACTCAGCATGCATTTTTCCACTACTTCCTTGGTAAGGAGAGAGCTCTTCTACCTAATAACTAGGCATGGTGTTATCACACTAAGGCGCTCAAGTACACCATTTCCTAATGCTCACTCAGTAATCCCCCACCTAGAGAGCTGCTTGTTGTAAGGGCTGGTTTTGAATGCCTAGTGCCACTGGAAGCAGAGATCCAGGTTGTAATGGCATTTCTTGCCAGATAGAATAGAATAGAATAGAATAGAATAGAA
Organism: Colaptes auratus; assembly: GCA_015227895.2. Taxonomy (NCBI): domain Eukaryota; kingdom Metazoa; phylum Chordata; class Aves; order Piciformes; family Picidae; genus Colaptes; species Colaptes auratus. Next base: position 8,953,544 of record CM037636.1, read on the forward strand.
TAGAATAGAATAGAATAGAATAGAATAGAATAGAATCGAACCAGGTTGGAAGAGACCTTCAAGATCATCACGTCCAACCCATCATAGAACTCCATCTAATCAACTAAACCATGCAACCAAGCTCAAGTCTCCTCCTAAACACCCCCAATGATGGCGACTCCACCACCTCCCCAGGCAGCCCATTCCAATGTGCTCCCTCTATGAAGAATTTCTTCCTAACATCCACTCTAAACCTCCCCTGGTACAGCTTGAGATTGTGTCCTCTTGTTCTGGTGCTGGTTGCCTGGGAGAAGAGACCAGCCCCCACCTGTCTACAACCTCCCTTCAGGTAGTTGTAGAGAGCAATAAGGTCTCCCCTGAGCCTCCTCTTCTCCAGGCTAAGCAACCCCAGCTCCCTCAGTCTCTCCTCACAGGGCTTGTGTTCCAAAGCAACAAGGCATCACTTATTGGCAAGCCAGTGTGGTTTGCTGCATTGCTGCTATCTCCATGCTTACCAGACATTTACAGTGCAAGTGGAAAGTAACTGGAACCAAGGAAATTAGTGGATGTTCAACAGGAATCCTCACAGCACTATTTTTCTCTTTGTAGTCCTGTTTGCATTCTAATGTGCTGGTCCATCTGCCATCTCCGGCTTCCTGAAATCAATGGCTAAATCTATAGCTAAAATCAATAATGAATAATCACTCCAGCAATATTTAGGTAGCTATTGGGAAGGTGGCCAAAAATCCCATTAAGCATGTTAAGAACACTTTTATTTCCCTGAGTCATCACAATAGATATAAGGAGTGGATATGCTTCTAAAAGCATTAGTGTGAGTAACTCAAAGTTGTTGGACCATCCCTGCACAGAATGTCCTCAGATGGAATTGCCAAATGCTGCACTTCTCCACCTGCAGAACTGAATGATTTTTTTCACACAAAAAGTAAAGAGTAACAGATAGAAAAAAACACAAAAGGATTAAGGTTCGAAGAATGACAAAGATCACTTGCTTAATAATTTTTGGTGAAGATTTATTTCACATGGACTAAATAAAGTAGAAATTATCCCTCATTGTTGCTTAACAGCAAAACACCTTTGCTGTTCTGATAACTACTACCAAGCTTTGGTCAGATCAAACTGACCCAGTGTGGTGAAGGCACATTATGCCCAAATATCTATCTGGTCCCAGCATGTGGACAATTTCCCCCTCTTTCAGGAGGAAGACAAAAGCCAAGGCATTAGCCAGGCCTACACTCACCCAGCGCATGCAGTGCTCATGCCAATACCAAGTATGGGCATAAGTCCAGCTTCACGCTTTCTATAGGCTGAAGCCAGTTGCCTATGAGAGTGCCCATTGGTCAAACCCAGCCTCGAGGAATCTATAAGTATCGTCCCAGTTGGTAAACACGTTGCCCCTTCTTGTAGTTTGTCTTTCTACTTGCTTGAGAGAACAACTCTTGAACCATAGTCTCTGCCATTGAGCTCATTGTTGTTAGCTTCTCTCATACACGCACGCATACTGAAAGCCTCTGCCTCGGGAGAAGCAATGATGAGGATCATCTCCAGAGGGAGGACCTGAGAAGCCAGCGTCGCCATATGCCAGTCATACCGATCAGGAGAGACCACTGTGGCACCGGAGGACTGGACCAACTCCCGAGGGTAAGATCTGCCCAGCTGCCGGGGAGAAGGGACTTGATCGAGACCGAGTCCATCTATCTGTCCACACCCTGTTACTGCGGGAGAGGAGCCACCACATGTGCCACTCTGAGCCCTGTAAACCTCAGGAAGACTAAAGCACCGTTCGTGCCTATCCTGCACCAAACCCGGGACCACTCCTGAGTGTCCTGCTATTCCTTCTAGCGAAGTAAACGAGAAGCCGCTGCTCGATGCAGCCGCATTCTCTGAGGCTGTTTACATCAGCCCCGAGAACCATCATAGCCGGGGCCGACCCCGCAGCCCTGCCTGCTGTCAAGAAACATCCGATCCCGCCTATCAGCAACCGTCGCCCCGCCCTGTTTTGCGAGCTGACGCCAAGGGCCGACCCCATGGGCCAACCCTGACCAGGACCGATCCCTATTGTCTGGAGAGAATCAGCCGAGTCCTGAAGGGAACCTGCTTATGGGCTAAGCCTAGGTTCCATTATTCCCTCTCCACTGCTGCGGAGAGAGGGGACAGCATCACAACGCCGCCGTCCAGATTGACTAGGAACCAGTCCAGCGACAGTAGTCTGCTGGAACTCCATATTGCTACAAACAACAGCTACAGAGTATCTTCCATGTACTTTCCATCCACTAGCACTCAGTTCAAAGTATCCACGTCTAGCAGAGTAATCTCTTGACGCATAAAACATTGTAATATCGCTGTATATAGCTTGAAGCTACCCGCGTCCCACCGAGTCGCCATCTAGTGGCCAAGCAGTGGAACTGCACCCTTCGTTATATAAATCTAGAAATAGTTCTGTAGATAGTTCATTTAAGTTCTAATTATAATACTAAGCCACTTATGGAATGTATTTCACGAACATGCACTAGAACATGTATATAAGTTAGTGATTAATTGGTTATTAATAATTGATAATAAATTAATATATTAATAATTAATATATTCATATTCATAAATTAATTTAACCTCTTCATCACACCTGGTAACAGCATCCTGTGGAGTGCTGTAGCTCCTCTACCTATATACTCTCTACCTATATACTGCTCCAGTGCACTGGAACTTATCCTCCAGGGAAACTGAGGGCACCATCGAAGACACAAAAAGCCATTTTAACAGGCTGCCCAGGGAGGTGATGGAAGCCTCATTCCTGGAGGTTTTGAAGGCCAGGCTCTATGTGGCTCTGAGCCACCTGATGTAGTGTGAGAGGTCCCTGCCCATGGTAGGGGGTTAGAACTAGATGATCCTTGAGGTCCCTTCCAACCCTAACAATAGAATTGGCTGCCCGTGGAGGTGGTGGAGTCACCTTCATTGGAGGTGTTCAGGAAGAGGCTTGATGGGGTGCTTGGCTGCATGGTTTAGTTGTTTAGGTGGGTTGGATTGGTTGATGGGTTGGACGTGATGATCTTGAAGGTCTCTTCCAACCTGGTGTATTGTATTGTATTATGATTACTTTAAGAAATTTACCCACTACAGGTACTGCGCAGACCCTGTATCATGTAACAATAAATAGTGATGTTAATAAGTATTCAACCAGCTGTGTGTATATACAAATGTATATATCACTTGATAGATTTGTCAGTATTTAACATGTTTCCACTCTTGTGAGATTAGAATATGTGGGGGAAAGAGACACTAAATCCTTCAAGGTGATGCTCAAAGACTACAGCAGAAGGAGATTTCACCTGGCCATTGTCAGGGCCTGGCTACTAATCTAGGTCTAGATGAGCAATTTATCAAAACATCAGTGAAGAAAAGGAAGCTCTCAGTGAATCTTTCCTGACATTAATTCAGGGGAAGTTGACATAGAAGGAAGATGGGTGAGACAGTGGGCAGATGCTATGATTAAAGCAGTCATCAAATTGCATTATAGATTTTTACTGAAGGAACACACACTGGAAGTTATGTGCAGAGAATTGTTGATTTTTTTTTTCTCCTTGAGAAATGGATAAAGAAAGATGTTTGAAGTCTAGACCTCCCTTCACTCTGTCTGGGTTGATGAGAGTGAGCAGGACATGCTAATGTAGGCTCCTAGACAAAGCTGATCATAATCTATCTAAGCAGGGTTCTCAGTCTTGAGAGACAAAACTCATCCATATGCAACACTGCAGAAGAGCCTCCCATAGGCAAACCAAAATGTTTACATCCTCTACCTTTGGCAGCTGATTGAGGTTACAGCAGTTTGTCTATTTACACACAAGTGTGGAGTGGCAAGCAGGCAGGCTGAGACTGCTAATGGACTGATGCCTGTCCCCTTCCTGACAGGATTTTTATGAGACATTGCAAGTACAAGGCTGGGGTCACAGTGGCTGGAAAGCAGCCAGGCAGAAAGGGACCTGGGGATACTGGTTGATAGTAGGCTGAACATGAGCCTGCAGTGTGCCCAGGTGGACAAGAAGGCCAATGGCATCCCGGCCTGGATCAGGAATAGTGTGGCCAGCAGAGCAGGAGTCATTCTGCCCCTGTACGCTGCACTGGTTAGGCCACCTGAGTCCTGTGTCCAGTTCTGGGCCACTCAGTTTAGGAAAGATGTTGAGTTGCTGGAAGGTGTCCAGAAAAGGGCAACAAAACTGGGGAGGGGTTTGAACCACAAGCCCTATGAGGAGAGGCTGAGGGAGCTGAGGTTGCTTAGCCTGAAGAGGAGACTCAGGGGTGACCTTATTGCTCTCTACAACTACCTGAAGGGAGGTTGTAGCCAGGCAGAGGTTGGTCTCCTCTCCCAGGCAGGCAGCACCAGAACAAGAGGACACAGTCTCAAGCTGCGCCAGGGGAGGTTTAGACTGGATGTTAGGAAGAAGTTCTATACAGAGAGAGTGATTGCCCATTGGAATGGTCTGCCCAGGGAGGTGGTGGAGTGACCATCATTGGAGGTATCACAGTATCACAGTATCACAGTATAACCAAGGTTGGAAGAGACCCCAAGGATCATCAAGTCCAACCTGTCCCAACAGACCTCACAACTAGACCATGGCACTAAGTGCCACGTCCAATCTCCCCTTGAACACCTCCAGGGACGGCGACTCCACCACCTCCCTGGGCACCCATTCCATGACGAATGACTCGCTCAGTGAAGAACTTCCTCCTCACCTCGAGTCTAAACCTCCCCTGCACAGCTTGAGACTGTGTCCCCTTGTTCTGTGCTGGTTGCCTGGGAGAAGAGACCACCCCCTCCTGTCTACAACCCCTTTCAGGTATTGTAGAGGGCAATGAGGTCACCTCTGATCCTTCTCTTCTCCAGGCTAAACAATCCCAGCTCCCTCAGCCTCTCCTCATAGGGCTGTGCTCAAGCCCTCTCACCAGCCTTGTTGCCCTTTTCTGGACACTTCAAGTATCTCGATGTCCTTCTTAAACTGAGGGGCCCAGAACTGGACACAGTACTCAAGGTGTGGCCTAACCAATGCAGAGTACAGGGGCAGAATGACCTCCCTGCTCCTGCTGGCCACACTATTCCCAATACAGGCCAGGATGCCATTGGCCTTCTTGGCCACCTGGGCACACTGTTGGCTCGTGTTTAGGTGGGTGTCAATCAGCACCCCCAGGTCCCTCTCTGTTTGGCAGCTCTCCAGCCACTCTGACCCCAGCCTGTAGCTCTGCATGGGGTTGCCGTGGCCAAAGTGCAGCACCCGGCACTTGGACTTATTAAATGCCATCCCATTCAGGTGTTCAGGAGGAGACTTGATGGGGTGCTTGGTGCCATGGTTTAGTTGATTAGGTGGGTTGGATTGTTTGATAGGTTGGACGCGATGATCTTGAAGGTCTCTTCCAACCTGGTTTATTGTATTGTATTGTATTGTATTGTATTGTATTGTATTGTATCTCTACCCCTGCACTTTCTCATCTTTTAAAATCGGTGGCCTGTCATCTGACCACACTTCATTAGCAGCAAAAACTATCATGCCAGATTATTACCCATTCTTAACCAGACAATCATGCAGAATCACAGAATCACAGAACATTAGGGGCAGGAAGGGACCTTGAAAGATCACCCAAGCCAAATTTCCTGCCAGAGCAGGATCACCTAGAGTAGGTCATACAGGAGTGCACCCATGCAGGTCTTGAAATTCTCCAGAGAAGGAGATTCCACAACCCCCCTGTTCCAGTGTTCTGTCACCCTCACAGTGAAATAATTTTTCCTCCTGTTTCCATGGAACTTCCCTATGCCTCAGCTTCCACCCATTGCCCCTTGTCCTGTCATTGGGCATCAGTGAGAAACTGCCTTTTCTTTAATTGCTTTAATCACCATTAAGAGAAAAAAAATTGAACTAGTAATTAACCTGACAATTAGACTAATGATACATGTAGTACAAGGAAGTTTATTACATATGTAATGTCTAAACCAGTGATACCCTTCAACAATCACAAAGAAACATTTAAATTAAAAAGCAATATTAACTGAACTTTCACAGTTATTTCACTCACATCTGATCACTTCTAAACCTTGAAGGGTTCTATATCATATATATCGGGACAGGAGACTGCCAAAAACGGTGCTACCCCTGGAAGTGCAATCGTGACGTGGTTTCATTTGTGTGTCTCACTTAAATGAAATGCCTTCATTGCATCTTGAGGGTTGCAGTCAATGTTTTACTCACGGATGAACCTGAAACTGGGGCTATTTCCTATTTGTACAATTGACCCCCTGCATATTTGTGTATAGTGGCACAATCTTAGAATAGAATAGAATAGAATAGAATAGAATAGAATAGAATAGAATAGAATAGAATAGAATAGACCAGGTTGGAAGAGACCTTCAAGTTCATCACATCCAACCTATCAACCAATCCAACCCAACTAAACAAGTAGACCATGGCACCAAGCACCCCATCAAGTCTCCTCCTGAACACCTCCAGTGATAGTGACTCCACCACCTCCCCAGGCAGCCCATTCCAATGGGCAATCACTCTCTCTGTAGAGAACTTCCTCCTAACATCCAGCCTAAACCTCCCCTGGCACAGCCTGAGACTGTGTCCTCTTGTTCTGGTGCTGGCTGCCTGGTAGTTAAACTTTGATAACAGTGAGAAATGGATTTCAGCAACAGAATCATAGAATTGTTAGGGTTGGAAGGAACCTCAAGGATCATCTAGTTCCCATCCCCCTGCCATGGGCAGGGACACCTCACACTACAGCAGGTTGCTCACAGCCACATCCAGCCTGGCCTTCAAAACCTCCAGGCGTGAGGCTTCCACCACCTCCCTGGGAAACCTGTTCCAGTGTCTCACCACCCTCATGGGGAAGAGCTTCTTCTTAACATCCAATCTGAATCTACCCATTTCTAGTTTTGTTCCATTCCCCTTAGTCCTTTCACTACCTGACCCCTAAAAAGTCCCTCCCCAGCCTTCTTGTAGGCCCTCTTCAGATACCGGAAGGCCACAATTAGGTCTCCTCAGAGCCTTCTCTTCTCCAGACTGAACACCCCCAACTCTCTGCCTGTCCTCATAGCAGAGGAGCTCCAGCCTTCTAATCATCCTTGTGGCCCTTCTCTGGAAATGCTCCAGCACCTCCAGATCCTTCCTGTACTAGGGGCTCCAGAACTGGATGCAGTACTCCAGGTGGGGTCTCACCAGAGTGGAGTAGAGGGGGAGAATCACCTCCCTCAACCTGCTGGCTATGCTTCTCTTGATGCAGCCCAGGATCTGATTGGCTTTCTGGGCTGCGAGTACTCACTGGTGGCTCCTGTTGAGCTTCTCATCCACCAGCGCCCCCCCCAAGTCCTTTTCTTCAGGGCTGCTCTCAAGGCAGTCCCTGCCCAGCCTATATTGGTGCTTGGGATTGCAGATAAGAACACTTTTCCTCCCAAACTCTGCACAGACGAAAGACACCACTTTTTCTCTGCTTTCCTTTTTCAGTGGCAGTGTTAAACATTATGTATTTCACATGTCTTTCACACCCTAAGTGTCTTGGACTTAGTTCAGAGTTTTGAATATCATGTAAATTATGTAAATCTTGAAGCTTAAATGTAAGCTTGGTATCCTCTGAAGACACTGTCTACTTATGAAGTCTTTCTTGCCAGTCTCAAATGTCCCAAATAAAACGCTCCCAGCCTCGTCATAGTATTTTATCTGCAATCAGTTAGTCAGATTGTCTTCCACAGGCTGCAAAATGCTAATGTCTAGCCAGACTGTGTCCTCTGATGGGCAATGGGCACAAAACACTTCCCTGTCAGAAAGACAGATAGAATTGGTTTCATGCCTGGTTCTAAGTAATTAATTATAGATGGGGTATCATCCATAATGGAATAGGCTATTCTGCCATTTCTCTTTCAATGCACAAGCTGAGTCCATTATTAGTAGGTAAGTCAGATGGAGATGTCATCCAGTTTTCCCATCATTAAAAATTCCCAAAAATGTTTTCTGGGAGCCTTCTGAAACTGTATTCTCCTAACTAACTCCAGCAGATTGCATTTGAAGACTGACCAGGGAATTCACATGAATGTGCAGATTCATAGAAACATAGAATCACAGAACCAATAACATTGTAAAAGGCCTCAAAGATCATCAAGTCCAACCTGTCACCCAACACCTCATGACTACTAAACCATGGCACCAAGTGCCACATCCAATCCCCTCTTGAACACCTCCAGGGACGGTGACTCCACCACCTCCCTGGGCAGCACATTCCAACGGCTAACAACTCTCTCTGGGAAGAACTTTCTCCTCACCTCCAGCCTAAACTTCCCCTGGTGCAGTTTGAGACTGTGTCCTCTTGTTCTGGTGCTGGTTGCCTGGGAGAAGAGACCAACCCCCTCCTGGCTACAACCTCCCTTCAGGGAGCTGTAGACAGCAATAAGGTCTTCCCTGAGTCTCCTCTTCTCCAGGCCAAACAACCCCAGCTCCCTCAGCCTCTCATCATAGGGCTTGTGCTCAAGGCCTCTCCCCAGCCTTGTTGCCCTTCACTGGACACGTTCAAGAGTCTCAATGTCCTTCTTAATTTGAGGGGCCCAGAACTGGAGACAGGACTCAAGGTGTGGCCTAAACAGTGCTGAGTACAGGGGCACAATGACTTCCCTGCTCCTGCTGGCCACACTATTCTTGATGCAGGCCAGGATGCCATTGGCCTTCTTGGCCACCTAGGCACACTGCTGGCTCATGTCCAACCAGCTGTCAATCAGCACCCCCAGATCCCTTTGTGTTTGGCTGCTCTCCAGCCATTCCAACCCCAGCCTGAAGCACTGCATAGGGTTGTTGTGGCCAAAGTGCAGCACCCAGCACCTGGACTTACTGAATGCCATCATGTTGGATTCTGCCCATCTGTCCAGCCTGGCAAGGTCCCTCTGCAGAGCCCTTTCACTCTCTAACAAACCAACACCTGCCCCCAGCTTGGTGTCATCTGCAAATTTCTTGATGACTGTCTCTATCCCCTCATCCAGTTTATCAATAAAGATATTAAAGAGCATGGGGCCCAGCACTGATCCCTGGGGCACACCACTAGTGACTGGCTGCCAGCTGGATGTGACACCAATCACCACCACTCTCTGGGCTTGGCCCTCCAGCCAGTTCCTAACCCAACTCAGAGTGCTGCTGTCCAAGCCATGGGCTGCCAGCTTGGCCAGGAGTTTGCTGTGGGGGATGATGTCAAAGGCCTTGCGGAAGTCCAGGTAGGCCACATCCAAAGCCTGCCCCACATCCACTAGGCAGTCACCTGATCACAGAAGGAGATCAGGTTGGAGAGGCAGGACCTGCCCGTTCTAAATCTATGTTGTCACACCTGATCAAGACTGTATACATGGCTAATTCAATCCTAAAATGTAGAATTCTTTTGAAAGGAAATGTTTAAGACTATCTTGTAGCATAGGTCAAAGAAAGATATATAGGAAGAAGAGATTCACCTGTACTGTAGTTCTGCCCATCCCATGATCATCAGTGTGGTAAATGCTTTAAAAAAATATGTAAAATTTGATATTGACAAAGTAACTGCTTGTGTCTATATGGATCTCCTCTTGCACCATTGCCTCTTTACTGAAGGGAGTGAGGATTCACACTTTCATGTCATGGATACTCTGTACACCTGATGGATAAAGGCTAGAGAAAGCTGTTGAGGGAGATAGCTTCTAAGGATCTTTCTGAGTTTGAATATCACTTCTTACACTGATAACTCAATATTATTCAATGCTTCCTTAGCAATATTAAGATAATGTAATTATTAGAACTGAAGGGAAAAGAGAACTCCTGAGTGACTGATATATTTTGACATCTGTCACTTGCATGTTACAGCTCCAAGGTAGTCACTGCTCATGGCTTGGATGAGCACACACTCTGCTGGATAAAGCACTGGCTGGGCAAACAGGCCCAAAGAGTGGTGGTCAATGGAGTTAAATCCAGCTGGTGGCCAGTCACAGCTGGTGTTCCTCAGGGGTAAGCATTGGGACCGCTTCTGTTTAACATCTTTATTGATGACCTCGATGAAGACACAGAGTGTGTCATCAGCAAGTTTGCAGATGACAACAAGTTAGGTGGGAGTGTTGATCTGCTCCAGGGAAGGGTGGCTCTACAGAGGGACTTGGATAGATTGAATCCATGGCCAATGTTAATGGGGTGAGCTTCAACAAGGCCAAATGTCAGGTCCTGCACTTGGGTCACAACAACCCCAAGCAACGCTACAGGTAGGGAGCAGTGTGGCTGGAAAGCTGTCTGGCAGAAAGGGACCTGAGGATTCTAACCAACAAGCAGCTGAGTATGAGCAAGCAGTTTGCCCAGGTGGCCAAGAAAGCAATTGGCATCCTGGCTTGTAAAAAAGGCTGTGTCCAGCAGGAGTAGGGAAGTGATTGTCCCCTTGTACTCAGCTCTGGTGAGGCCACACCTTGAGTATTGTGTCCAGTTTTGGGTACTTCAGTGCAGGAGAGATGTGGAGGTGCTGGAACCAGTGCAGAGAAGGGCAATGAAGATGGGGAAAGGCTTGGAGAATAAATCTGATGAGGAGCAACTTGAAGGTGCTGGGGCTGTGCAGTTTGGAAAAGAGGAGGCTGAGGGGGAACCTCATTGCTCTCTACAACTACCTGAAAGGATGCTGTGGAGAGGCTGGTGCAGGTCTCTTCTCACAGGTAATTAATGATAGAACAAGAGGGAATGGCCTCAAGCTACGACTGGGTAGGTTTAGACTGGACATTAGGAAAAAAATTCAGAGAAAAAGTGGTCAGGCATTGGAATGAGCTGCACAGTGAGGTTGTTGAGTCACCAAGCCTGGATATGTTTAAAGGTTGTTTGGATGTGGTGCTTGGGGATATGGTTTAGGGGTTATCAGTTGGGCTTGGTGGTCCTAAGGGTCTTTTCCAACCTGAATGTTTCTGTGATGCTGTGATTCCCTTGTCATTGGGATATGTATTACATCTGGCCTGCAGGTACTATCAATATGTTGCTGTGCTGCACCAGGGGAAGTTTAGGCTGGAGGTGAGGAGAAAGTTCTTCACTGAGAGAGTCGTTCGCCATTGGAATGTGCTGCCCAGGGAGGTGGTGGAGTCACCGTCCCTGGAGGTGTTCAAGAGGGACTGGACGTGGCACTTGGTGCCATGGTCTAGTCATGAGGTCTGTGGTGACAGGTTGGACTCGATGATCTTTGAGGTCTCTTCCAACCTTGGTGATACTGTGATACTGTGCTATCAGCATGGAAGGAACTAGCCTTCACCTGAATGCTTCTGTGATTCTGTGGTACAAATTTTTCTAGTCATGTTACAGTACAACACAATACAATACACCAGGTTGGAAGAGACCTTCAAGATCATTGTGTCCAACCCATCAACCAATCCAGCCCACCTAAACAACTAAACCATGGCACCAAGCACCCCATCAAGTCTCCTCCTGAACACCTCCAATGAAGGTGACTCCACCACCTCCACGGGCAGCCCATTCCAATGGGCAATCACTCTCTCTGTATAGAACTTCTTCCTAACATCCAGCCTAAACCTGCCCGGGTGCAGCCTGAGACTGTGTCCTCTTGTTCTGGTGCTGGCTGCCTGGGAGAAGAGACCAACCCCTGCCTGGCTACAACCTCCCTTCAGGTAGTTGTAGAGAGCAATAAGGTCACCCCTGAGTCTCCTCCTCTCCAGGCTAAGCAACACCAGCTCCCTCAGTCTCTCCTCATAGGGCTTGTGTTCCAAACCCCTCACCAACTTTGTTGCCCTTCTCTGGACATGTTCCAGACAGACAACATCCTTCCTTAACTGAGGGGCCCAGAACTGGACACAGTACTCAAGGTGTGGCCTAACCAGTGCAGTGTACAGGGGCAGAATGACCTCCCTGCTCCTGCTGGCCACAATGTTCCTGATGCAGGCCAGGATGCCATTGGCCCTCTTGGCAGAGTACCATAGGGAAGGAAGTCAACAAAAAACCAGACTGCATAGTCAATGCACTCTGTTAAAACAGCTCACTTTCAAATTTCTTCCATGTACAGTATTTCATCTCTAAAATACTGGCTTTGGATAATATGTACTTTGTGCTGTGGTACACTTCTTGGATTCTCTTTCTACTGCTTTTAAAACAGTGTGCCTACATTGTGCAGAGCTGCAAAGAAACAATACCAAAACCTCAGAAGGAACCATTACGTACAAAATATTTCCTTGAGTAGAAAGGACTTACTGTGCATATGCTCGAAATATAAACATAACACTCAGGTATGACAAAGAAAAAACATACCTGTGAAAACCCAATCACCTCTCCACGTTCATCAAGCACATTAAAATTAATGATTGGACCTTGGGCATCAGGACTGCTGAAGTCTGTATTGCTGTAAATGCGCACCACAGGAGCCCCGTTGGCATATTTTAAGGTAGACAGCACAGTATAGGTGTAGTGAGCTAATGCAAAGGTGTGCTGTTTTATTTTCTCCATTCCACCTACAAAAGAAAAGTGCACATACACATCAGAAGTGTGGTAGTTTTAGGCTTTCAAATTTTTCACAGATCTTGAGCAGAAAAGTAGTAAAATGCAAATAAATCACTTGGGTGTGAAAAGGAAATTAGAGCTAATTCTAAACAATTCCATTGGAGAGATATCTACCATAAGACTGCTTGTACCAAACCAATCTCTCCAATCTCTTCTCTTCTCTTCTCTCTTCTCTTCTCTTCTCTTCTCTTCTCTTCTCTTTCTCTTTCCTCTCTTCTCTCTTTCCTCTTCTCTTCTCTTCTCTTCTCTTCTCTTCTCTTCTCTTCTCTTCTCTTCTTTCTCTTCTCTTCTCTTCCTTGGATGCATTGTTTTGGTTAAGTCTAATAGCAACTTTCTCTGCTCCTTTCTCCATTTTAGAATAGAATAGAATAGAATAGAATAGAATAGAATAGAATAGAATAGAATAGAATTAGAATAGAATACAATACAATACAATAGAATTAACCAAGTTGGAAAAGACCATTGAGATCATTGAGTTCAACCTATCATCCAACACCATCTAATGTACTAAACCATGGCATCAAGCACCCCATCCAGTCTCTTCCTAAACACCTCCAGGGATGGTGACTCCATCCTGGGCAGCCCATTCCAATGGTCAATCTCTCTTTCTGTGAAGAACTTCTTCCTAACATCCAGCCTAAACCTCCCCTGGCACAGCTTGAGACTGTGTCCTCTTGTTCTGTTGCTGGTTGCTTGGGAGAAGAGACCAATCCTCACCTGGCTACAACCTCCCTTCAGGGAGTTGTAGAGAGCAATAAGGTCTGCCCTGAGCCTGCTCTTCTCCAGGCTATACAACCCCAGCTCTCTCAGCCTCTCCTCACAGGGCTGTGCTCCAGAGCCCTCCCCAGCTTTGTTACCCTTCTCTGGACACGTTCCAGCAAGTCAACATCCTTCCTAAACTGAGTGGCCCAGAACTGGACACAGGACTCAAGGTGTGGCCTAACCAGTGCCGAGTACAGGGACAGAATGACTTCCCTGCACCTTCTGGACATACTATTCCTGATACTGGGCCAGGATGCCATTGGCATTTTTGTCCACCTGGGCACACTGCTGGCTCGTGTTCAGCCTACTATCAACCACTACCCCTAGGTCCCTTTCTGCCTGGCTGCTCTCCAGCCACTCTGACCCCAGCCTGTAGCACTGCATGGGGTTGTTTTGGCCAATGTGTAATACCCGGCACTTGGATGTGTTCAATCTCATGCCCTTGGACTCTGCCCATCTATCCAGCCTTTCAAGGTCCCTCTGCAGAGCACTCCCACCCTCTAACAGTTCAACATCTGCCCCCAGCTTGGTGTCATCTGCAAACTTAGTGATGATGGACTCAATCCCCTCATCCAGATCATCAGTAAAGACACTGCACAGGATGAGGGCCATCACTGATCCCTGGGGAGAGCAGACAATAAAAGCACCGAAACAGGTCAGATATAAAGTGGAACTATATGTTTGCTACTAAAGAATAACAAAGAGCAGTATGATATTTAATGACATACTAGCACACAAAGCAGTTTTAAGTACCATTGCCAGAGGATAATCAGTACAATTTCTAGATGTCCACCGTGGTAAACTTGCAAGCGTCTCTAGAACATTTTGATCTGAAAGCTGATTTGTGTTTTCAGAGTCTATGGAATGAAAGACTGACTAGTTAGACACATCCCAATCATTGTTTGGTAGAAGTTAAGAGTCTTGAAATTCAGGGGGAAAAAACAAGAATAACATAAAATAAAATGGAAAAGAAAGGAAAAGAG
>CM037636.1:8982433-9049997 GCA_015227895.2 Colaptes auratus
AGGTGGACAAGATGGCCAGTCTCTACAACATACATCTCCGCACAGGTTGCTCTGTAACACAGGAGCCTGTCAGATGCATTTGGGTATCAGCAATGAGGACATCCGAAGTAACCTGCAGGTAAGTTCTGGATGAGATCACACGATACATGGCCTGTGGAAAACACCAGACTCCTTGACTCAGTGGCATCTTCTGAATTTCCTAAGGATGGAAAGGAAGAAGAAATCTGACTCTGTATCAAACCAATCGCTGACTATGTAAAGCTGAAGTAGATGTACCATGTCCTGTGGTTTTGAGTTTCTACTTAAGGAATAAAGCTAAATTTGATTTGCTTTCTCGGATCTTTTCACTAAGTTGCCATGTTAAAGAACTGAGGGAACAAAAGTAAGTTCATAAAATGAGATATTGAAAAAACCATTGAAGTAAGATAGTGAAACAGAGTGATTTGATGGACACAGAGCAGTGTATGTTCATTTTATTGCATTGGAAGATATGAACTTAGAACCATAGAATTGTTAGGGTTGAAAGGACCTGAAGGATCATCTAGTTTCAACTCCCCTGCCTGGACAGGGACACCTCACACTACAGCAGGTTGACACAAGCCACATCCAGCCTGGCCTTCAAAACCTCCAGGGATAGGGCTGCTACTACCTCCCTGAGCAACCTGTCCCAGTGTCTCACCACCCTCATGGGGAAGAACTTCTTCCTAACATCCAATCTCCATCTACCCATTTCTAGTTTTGCTCCATTCCCCCTAGTCCTATCATTACCTGACACCCTAAAAAGTCCCTCCCAGCTTTCTTGTAGGCCCCCTTTAGACACTGGAAGGACACAATAAGGTCTTCTCAGAAGCTTCTCCAGACAGAATAGTCCGAACTCCCTCAGTCTGTCCTCATAGCAGAGCAGCTCCAGCCCTCTGAGCAGCCTCATGGCCCTTCTCTGGACACATCCCAGCACATCCAGATCCTTCATGTAATAGGGGTCCAGAACTGGATGCAGTACTCACAAGAACTTGTGGGTTCTTGTGATTTGAAATTACATGCAGTCCATACAGACATGAAATCCTGCCAAACAGAGGTTCCTGGACAACCCATTGTTTCTTAAGTAGAGAATCCTGGAATGGCTTAGGTTGGAAGGGACCTTAGAGATGTGCAAGGATTATAGACCAGTTGCTGTTGGATGTTACAGTTTAAAAGGCATACACACATCAGACAACAAGCAATAAATGAGCATACACAGTGATTCTCAGAGAGTGAAGGAAATTTAAATGATGTCTGCCGGATTACTGGTGTGTTATTTTGTTAGCACATGAATGTAATGGCAGTTTCCTATTTGTCTAATATTTTTCCATAAATTGCCACTAAAAGATTTGTGGCAAGATGTATTGCAAGTGAATGGGGAAGACTTCACAAGAGTATGTTTGTCAGACTTTGAAATTACAATAAAGTACTACAGAACAATCCAAATTTTTATTAATAAGTTCTTCAAAAGGTTAAAAATTGTGACAGTATGGGTGTTGCAGCTCCCTTATAATTTCACAGAGACATTTAGATAACTTCTGCAAACACATTTATATGCAGGATTGATACCATGAGGTCTTAAAGGCAAGCTCCTTAATACTTTCCTTGGTAAAATTGTGCTTTGATTTACTGTATATAGTCCATGTATATAGTTACCTCATGAAACATCTGTCTAACAGCATTTTTGAGAGGATAACAGAATAAAGAAGTTGAGAGAGGGAGCAGGTTCCCCAAGATACTCTGAGATGAGGCATTGAGTCCATCATCAGTAAGTTGCAGATGACACCAAGCTGGGGCAGGTGTTGATCTGTTAGAGGGTAGGAGAGCTCTGCAGAGGGACCTTGCCAGGCTGGACAGATGGACAAAGTTCAAGGGCATGAGATTGAACACATTCAAGTGCCTGGTTCTACACATTGGCCACAACAAGCCCATGCAGTGCTACAGGCTGGGGTCAGAGTGGCTGGAGAACAGCCAGGCAGAGAGGGAACTGGAGATACTGGTTGATAGTAGGCTGAACATGAGCCAGCAATGTGCCCAGGTGTACAAGAAGGCCAATGGCATCCTGGCCTGAATCAGGAATAGTGTGGCCAGCAGGAGCAGGGAGTTCATTATCCCCCTGAACTCAGCACTGGTTAGGCCACACCTTGAGGACTGTGTCCAGTTCTGGGCCCCTCAATTTAAGAAGGATATTGAGACACTTGAATGTGTCCAGAGAAGGGCAACAAAGCTGGGGAGGGGTCTGGAGCGCAAGGCCTATGAGGAGAGGCTGAGGGAGCTGGGGTTGCTCAGCCTAGAGAAGAAGAGGCTCAGGGCAGACCTTATTGCTGTCTACAACTCCCTGAAGGGAGGTTGTAGCCATGGTGGGGGTTGGTCTCTTCTCCCAGACAACCTGTGACAGACAAGAGGACAAGTCCAAGCCCTGCACCAGGGCGGTTTAGGCTGGATGTTAGGAAGAAGTTCTTCATAGAAAGAGTGATGGCCATTGGAATGTGCTGCCCAGGGAGGTGTGGAGTCACCATCACTGGAGGTGTTTAGGAGAGACTGGATGGGTGCTTGGTGCCATGGTTTAGTTGATTAGATGGTGTTGGGTGATAGTTTGGACTCGATGATGTCAACGGTCTCTTCCAACCTGATTAATTCTATTCTATTCTATTCTATTCTATTCTGTTCTAATGTTGAAATCCAGCTTCTCTTCTGCTGAACTGCAAAATGCCAAAGGACCAGATGCAATGTTCTTGGGGATATTTATGTAAGAAGGAATGGGTGGCTCTTATCAGTCTGTATCATTAATAAAGCTGAATATGTAATGGATAAGCCAAACCCAAACTTAGAGACCTAATATGCCAAAGTGGTACGATGATGCAGTGCAGTCAAACAGTCCTTATTCTGGGACATTCTCATAAATGTTGCTATGTAGAAAGTGGCATCTTTGGCGACAGGTTGACTTGATGATCTTTGAGTCTTTTCCAACCTTGTTGATTCTATGATTCTATGATTCTATTTGCACATGTACTTTTGTTTCACCTTTTCTCAAGGTGCTGATTGTAATCTTCCACCTCTGATGAGTTTTCCACATTAAAATGCCTCCAAGGAGGACTTTCTGTGTGATCAGGGGGCTGGAGCACCTCTCCTATGAGGACAGACTGAAGGAGTTGGGCTGTTCAGTCTGGAGAAGAGAAGGCTCCCAGTGACCTCATTGTGGCCTTCCAGTATCTGAAGGGGCCTACAGGAAGGCTGGGGAGGACTTCTCAGGTTATCAGGTAGTGATAGGACTAGGGGGAATGGAATGAAGCTGGAGGTGGGGAGATTCAGGCTACATGTGAGGAGGAAGTTCTTCCCCATGAGAGTGGTGAGGCCCTGGAAGGGTTGTCGAGGGAGGTGGTTGAGGCCCCATCCCTGGAGGTGTTTAAGAGCAGGCTGGATGAGGCTTTAGCCAGCCTGATCTAGTGCAGGACCCCCCTGCCAATGCAGGGGGGTTGGAACTATATGATGCTTGTGATCCCTTCTAACCCTGACTGATACTATGCTATTATGATTAAGGAGTCCCTGGAGAAGTGTGATTAGTTTTCTTAGGTTGTTAAGTAGGGACTTATTTACTTGCTTGCACAGCAGGAACCTTTCTCATCAGTCAATCAACCAATACTTAGCAGAAGGGTTATGTGTGTATTGACAGATGCAACTTAATTTTGCAAATTTCACTTCTGCTTTATTGTCAAGGATAAAGACTACATCACACTACTCTATTGCATGCTTTGACACAGAGAGACCTCTTTTATGATTTCTACTTGTACAAATGGCTTCTGTCTTCAATGAACTCTGACATTTCTTGCATTAAAAAGCCCTCATGTAAATAATCTATTCCCTCTTCCCTTTTTTTTTTTTTCCTTTTTCCTTTCTGGCAACAGAAATGCATAAATGCATGGAATTATGCAGGTTAAAAATCAATCAAACAAACAAAACAACCAACCAACCCACTACAACAAAAACCACCACCACACCACAAAAACCCTCATGTGGAAGAACTTCTTCCTAATATCCAAGCTCAATCTACCCATTCCTAATTTTGTTCTATTCTCCCTAGTCCTAACACAACCTGACCCCCTACAAAGCTTTCTTGTAGCCCCCTTAACATATTGGAAGGCCACAATTAGGTTTCCTCGGAGCCTTCTCTTCTCCAGACTGAATAGCCCCAACTCCCTCAATCTGTCCTCATAGGAGAGGTGCTCCAGCCCTCTGATCATCCTCGTGGCCCTTCTCTGGACACCTTCCAGCACCTCCAGATCCTTCCTGTTATAGGGGCTCCAGAACTGGATGCAGTACTCCAGGTGGGGTCTCACCAGAGCTGAGTAGAGAGGGAGAATCACCTCCCTCAACCTGCTGGCTATGCTTCTCTTGATGCACCCCAGGGTCTGGTTGGCTTTCTGAGCTGCAAGTGCACACTGCTGGCTCCTGTTGAGCTTCTCATCCACCAGTGCCCCCCCCAAGTCCTTTTCTTCAGGGCTGCTTTCAAGGCATTCCCGGCCCAGCCTGTATCAGTGCCTGGGCTTGCCCTAATCCAGATGCAGGACCTCGCAATTTGGTCTTGTTAAACCTCCTGAGGCTGTCATGGGCCCACCCCCCCAGCCTGTCAAGGTTCCTCTGGATGGATCCCTTCCCACCAGCGTGTCTGCTGCACCACACAGCTTGGTGTCATCAGCAAACTCGCTGAGGGTGCACTCAATGCCACTGTCCATGGCACCAACAAAGATGTTAAGACTGGACCCAGTACTGATCCCTGAGGTATTCCACTTATCACTGGCCTCCAGTTGGACATGGACCCATTTATAGCCACCCTTTGGGCACAGCCATCAAGCCAGTTCTTTATACACTGAGTTGTCCATCCCTCAAACCCATACTGCACCAGCTTGGAGACCAGGATGTGGTGTGGGACAGTGTTGAAGGCTTTGCTCAGGTCCAGGTAAATGATGTCAGTTGCTTGGCATTCATCTGTTAATGTTGTGACCTTGTCATAGAAGGCCACCAGGTTTGTCAGGCAAGATTTGCCCTTGGTGAAGCCATGCTGATTGTGCCCAGTCACCTCTTCAGGAGGATCTGCTCCACGATCTTACCAGGCACAGAGGTGAGACTGAGTGGCCTATAGTTCCCTGGGTCATCCCTTGTTGCCTTGTTGGAGCTGTATATTCTTTAACACAGGCCATGAATAATCCACTGATAGTATAAAATGGAACTCTTCTGACAACAAATACCTGGAAATGTAAAATCTCAGTATAAATCTCAGTGAGCTATACAGATGGGATATACCTGGAGACTACCCTAACTAACAGGCCATCCTGGGACATACAAACTCTTTCTGACTATGGACATCTGCCTTGTGCTAGGACAGAATAGGACAGGCATCTCAAAATGATCTACTTCCCAGCATGAGTAAGTAAGAGAGAGTTAGGATTATTTTTTTTCTCCACCTTCTCTTTGTATTTATGAGCTAAGTTTGTATTTTTGGGGAATTATTTTTCAGGTTAGAATTGAAAGACTTGTTTAGGACTATAAAATTAGAGGGAAATAAAGCAAAATTTGCCATAATAGCTCTCTGGGTTCTGTCTTGTTTCAAACTAGGCTGGCCATGTCTGCGGAGATGACATAGACCTAGTTGATGGACATCCCACTGGCTCTGTGAGAATATCCTTCGGTTACATGTCTTCTTTTGAAGATGCACAGACTTTTTTGAACTTCATCATAGCCACCAGACTGCCCAAGCTGGAGAATAAGAATCTCTTCCAGCCTTCTGTTTCACAGCTGACAACAGAGTCTGTTCCAGATGACCACTCCTCCTTTAGCAATGCAGATGGATTGTCTCCAATACCACACATCGCAGACAGAGGACTCAGGAGTCATTTTTCTGCAACAAAGACAAGTGTCAACTGGCCGCCAGCGGAGTCTGAGGTGGAAAGCATAAGGGCAGCTGTATCTGAGACTGCAGTACCAACATGCAGAAGAGCTGGCAGTCCCATCATTGTCACCAAAATTTGTCTCTACCCAATCAAATCCTGCTCTGCGTTTGAGGTATACGCTTTGAGCCATCCTTAAATAATCACCTCAACCTTTTCTTTTTCCTTAACCTTCTCAGACATGCCAACCAGGAGCAGCATGTGCATGAGACATTAGGAAGCAGCATGTGGGTATGCATTTTTCCCTTTGTTCCAGTTTCCAGGATCAAGTCCTGCATGCTAAGGTACTTTGAAGGTTTCTCAATTAGAGTAAAGCTGCGGGATGCAAGTGTGTCTTCTGCTTTCCCCTCCCCCCACAACAGACAAATTTACACATAATATGCAATCTTGGAGAAAACAGTTGGGTTTTAGAACTTGACTAAATATAATTGAGTAATTAGTATGCTTTTGCAGAGTGACAGTGATGGGCTTGTAGGCCTTGATGGGTAGGCAGCAATTGAGAAGTAACTTGATTAACACATTATAATTGAGAGGAGGCTGATTTACATCACAAAGAAATGTTATCATTAAAATAACATTTGCAACAGAAAATGACATTTAAGTGTTGCTGCACTATTGAAAGTTCACTCTTTGAAGATTTTAATTGCTTTTTTTTTTTTTTACCAAGTTAATAATATCATCACCTTAGCTGTGAATTTAAATAAGGCCTGATGAATAGGCATAGGGCCCACACATGACCTAGAATGTGACTGTGCTCAGCACCATACTGGGAAGCGATTTAATGAGTGTCAGTATCGGTATAACTTTCCCTATGAGAACTCACTGGTGTAGGTCACTTTCTCACATCTGTATGAAAATTGGGGTCAAATCCAGTGACAAACAACCTGCATTTAAAATATGGCTTCTCAACTGATTGGATCATAATTTATTAATTTGTTGGGGTTTTTTTCTTAATGCAAAAAGAGACCAGGGAGTTGAAGAAAATACTGCTAAATAATCAGCAAATGTGGTGGGTTGAAATTATCCCCCCACCATAAAATTGCCAGAGCAGCTCAGTTAGAAAGCAAATGAAGCTGTACTTACAAGCAAATCTACAATCTAAAATATGGAATGCAAATAATGTTTACAAAATATACAATATTTACATATATGTGCAATTTCTAAACAACATGAGAACCCCCCCCTGGACAAACCAAGGGGCTACTAATAGCTTCCCCTTCCCTGCCCCCCTGCACACAGGACAAGACAAAGAGCAGAGCTGCGGTTAGTTACTTAACCACAACAAGAATGTATTCAAGGTCAGCAAAGCCGGCAGAAGCACAAATTAGTATCTGCCAGAGTAAGGAAGACCAAAAGAGCAAGAGTTAGTTTACCAAACTAACTTTTATGTTAGGTATCTGTCCAATAGGATTATTTAGAACTTATCATTATTTCCCTTTTTGCATCCAGTAGTGATTTATTTACATTCTACTACTTTCTGTACAAGATTTGTGGAAAGTTTTCCAGGCACAGCCTAGAACTCCCCAAGCCCACCCCCTCTAAATTATTCCATTGGTTGCTGATACTGTCAATCTACTCTAAAGTATCTGCATTTTTAAATTTAGTTTGTCTTATGATATCTTTAATTCAGAGGAACAATTTTGAGCATTAAATGAGACCTGAACAAACAATTTCATGCCTTATTAGCCTCCCACTAAATAAAACTATTTATAAAATGAAATAATCCCACATTTCATGGAAAATATTTCAACCTTTAAGTGTTGCAGATACTGTGCATCTACTACATGTGATGAAGCGGTTATTAAATTTAGGAATATATAATGTGAATTATGAAAACATTATTTTTATTATCGAAAGTATTAATAACAGATGAATCACTAACTTATATGCATGTTCTAGTGCACATTCGTGAAATACATTCCATAAGTGTCTTAGTGTTATAATTAGAACTTAATTGAACTATCTAGAGACTTATATTTCTGTGTTTATATAATGGAGGGTGTACTTCCGCAGTTTGGCCACTAGAGGGCGATGTGGCAGGACGCGGGCGGCTTCTGGCTATATACAGCGCTATCACAATATTTCTTTATGTCAGTGATTACCCTACTAGACGTGGATACTTTGAACTGAGTGCTAATGGATGGAAAGCACGTGGAAGAGACTCTGTAGCTGTTGTTTGTAGCAAGGTGGAGGTCCGGCAGACTACTGTCACTGGACTGGTTCCTAGCCGATCTAGGTGGCGATGCTGGGTGGCTGTCTCCTCTCTCCGCAGCAGTGGAGAGGGAATGGAACCTGGGCTTAGCTCGTAAGCAAGTTCCCTTCAGGACTTGGCTGATTCCCTCCAGACAATAGGGATTACTCCTGGTCAGGGTCGGTCCGTGGGGTCGGCCCGCGGAGTCGGCTCACACATCAGGGCGGGGCGACGGTTGCCGGTAGGCGGGCTCAGATGTTTCTGATCAGACTCGACAGTAGACAAGGCTGCGGGGTCAGCCCGACTGCGACGAGTCTCGGGGCTGATGTAAACAGCCTCGGGGAGAGAATGCGGCTGCGTCTCGTTTACTTGGCTTAAAGGAACAGCGGGACACTCGGAGTGGTCCCGGGTTTGGTGCAGTATAGGCACGAACAGTGCTTAAGTCTTCCCTGAGGTTACAGGGCTCAGAGCGGCACACGTGGCGGCTCCTCTCCCGCTATAGCGGGGCTAGGCATACGCGGACTCGGTCTCGATCAAGTCCCTTTTCCCCGGCAACTGGGCAGATCTTACCCTCGGGAGTTGTTCCAGTCCTCTGGTGGCACGGTGGGCTCTCCCGGTCGGTATGACTGGCTGTGGCGACGCTGGCTTCTCAGGCTCAGCGAAGGTCCTCCCTCTGGAGATGATCCTCATTATTGCTTCTCGAGAGGCAGAGGCTTTCAGTATGCGTGCATGTATGAGAGAAGCTAACAACAATGAGCTCAATGGCAGAGACTATGGCTCGAGAGTCGTTCTCTCAAGCAAGTACAAAGACAAACTGCAAGAAGGGGCAATGTGTTTACCAACTGGGACGATACTTATAGATTCCTCGAGGCTGGGTTTGACCAATGGGCACTCCCATAGACAACTGGCTTCAGCCTATAGAAAGCGTGAAGCTGGACTTATGCCCATACTTGGTACTGGCACGAGCACTGCATGCGCTGGGTGAGTGTAGGCCTGGCTAATGCCTTGGCTTTTGTCTTTCTCCTGAAGGAGGGGGAACTTGTCCACATGCTGGGACAAGATTCAATATCTGGGCATAATGTGCCTTCAGCACACTACAGAAGCTCACCACAGAAGCTTCTGAAATATGTTGCAGCAGTACTCAGGTGTTTTGGGGGTTAAATTCTATTTTTACTTACAGGCTGGGGTTGTGAGATATATACACCACTACATTCAGTGCTAGAAAGGCTTTGAAGTGACTGTGCCCAGAAGGAGGGAAGCTGTACCGCATCGTGAAAGGCAATTTATGTTTTCCCAGAAGCTGAGCCGGGTTTTTTCTCCTCAAGCTCGGTGAGGAGAAACAACTCTAGGTGATAAATTCATACCAGCCTGGTACTCCCTTGCAAACATAACTGCAATTTTATATGGAGGTAGGAAATGCCAATTCCTCATGCATACTTCTTGAGACAGACTTGTTAATGGGCCCAGAATCAAAGCAGGGTTCATCACACCTCAACTTACCCTTCTGAGATTACATAGTATGCCATGAGCAGCAAGAGATCTGGTAATTCATCTTATAAATAAGCATTTGCAGTAGGAAAGGTAAATTGTTCCTGGATATTTTTGTCTATTCCATTTGCTGCAGGAAGAATGCAAGGCAATTTGGATTACACAGATAACACTAGCTGGTTTGAATAGTCTAAACTATAGGTATTAAAATTGCAGCTTGTCAAGGGTTAGGGCTGGGCACTCGATGAGTAACAGGTGCTTCCCAAAGGGGACTAGATGTGGGGAAAGCCCAAGACACTTCTGGATTGGAAAATAAAACTAAAAGTAATGTAATGAAATAATAACAATAAAATAATGAAATAGATACAAATTTAATCCAGCCCCCCAGTGGCGATCATGTCATCACTGATGCCACGGGCAGGCACTGAGGAAGTCCCACACTGGACTCAGTGGCAGACAGGAGCTGGTTTTGGGAAGTGAATTCAGGAATGTATGGATTAGACTTGAAGGTAGAGTAGAATAGAATAGAATAGAATAGAATAGAATAGAATAGAATAGAATAGAATAGAATAGAATAGAATAGAATAGCATTAACCAGGTTGGAAAAGACCTTCAAGATCATCAAGTCCAACCTATTATCCAACACTATCTAATCAACTAAACCATGGCACCAAGAGCCCCTTCTCTTCCTAAACCCCTCCAGTGATGATGACTCCACCACCTCCCTGGGCAGCCCATTCCAATGGCCAATCACTCTTTCTGTGAAGAACTTCCTCCTAACATCCAGCCTAAACCTCCCCTGGCACAGCTTGAGACTGAGTCACCATCACTGGAGGTGTTTAGGAAGAGACTGGCTAGGATGCTTGGTGCCATGGTTTAGTTGATTAGATGGTGTTGGGTGACAGGTTGGACTCGATGATCTCAAAGGTCTCTTCCAACCTGGTTAATTCTATTCTATTCTAGAAGAGATGCAAGTGGTTGCTACAGCCCACTATTTGTAACAAGGTTCAAAAACCAGTTAATCCCATTTGAAATCAAGATGGCTAAAAGGAGAAGAAAAAGCCAGTGCTGCCAGAACCCACATCACTGCTAACTGCAGAAGGAATCAACGTCAACAGATCTATTCATGTCACACATAGCAAATTGGACCTGTATCACATTGAAAGAGGAAAATAGCCCACGACACATGACAGTGGAGTCTGAAGCTAGACATGCTATAATTAAATGGAATTAGATCCTGAAAATAATTTTACCTTTTGAAATATTTGTTATGTAGCATTTCTAGGCTTTATCATTAAAAGATTGCATAGTAGAGAAAAAATATCCCTTTGCAAGTCTCTTAGGGGTCTTTGTCATACAGATCATAGTATCATAGTATCATAGTTTCAGTCAGGATTGGAAGGGACCACAAGAATCATCTAGTTCCAACCCCCCTGCCATGGGCAGGGACACCCCACACTAGATCAGGCTGGCCAGAGCCTCATCCAGCCTGGGCTTAAACACTTCCAGGGACAGGGCCTCAACCACCTCCCTGGATAACCCATTCCAGGGCTTCACCACTCTCATGGGGAAGAACTTCCTCCTCACCTCCAGCCTGAATCTCCCCACCTCCAGCTTCATTCCATTCCCCCTAGTATTATCACTACCTGATAGCCTGAGAAGTCCCTCCCCAGCCTTCTTGGAGGCCCCCTTCAGATACTGGAAGGCTACAATTAGTTCACCTCAGAACCTTCTCTTCTCCAGACTGAACAGCCCCAACTCCTTCAGTCTATCCTCATAGGAGAGGTGCTCCAGCCCTCTGATCATCCTCGTGGCCCTTCTCTGGACACCTTCCAGCACCTCCAGATCCCTCTTGTAATAGGGGCTCCAGAACTGGAGGCAGTACTCCAGGTGGGGTCTCACCAGAGCTGAGTAGAGGGGGAGAATCACCTCCCTTGACCTGCTGGCCACACTTCTCTTGATGCAGCCCAGGATCTGATTGGCTTTCCAGGCTGCAAGTGCACACTGAGAGCTCATGTTGAGCCTCTCGTCCACCAGCACCCCCAAGTCTCTCTCCTCAGGGCTGCTCCCCAGCCAGTCACTGCCCAGCCTGGATTTGTGCCTGGGATTGCCTCGACCCCGATGCAGGACCCTGCACTTGGTCTTGTTGAAGCTCATGAGGTTGGCTTGTGCCCACCTCTCCAGCCTGTCAAGGTCCCTCTGGATGGCATCCCTTCCCTCCAGCGTGTCTGCTGCACCACACAGCTTGGTGTCATCAGCAAACTTGCTGAGGGTGCACTCAATGCCACTGTCCATGGCACCCACAAGATATCACACTTAATATTGTATCATTGCATTATATTAGTAAACAGCACTACTACTACTACTACTAGGAGGAGTAGTAGTAGTAGTAAGTAGTAGTAGTAGTAGTAATTGCATAGCTTGTACTTTCCTTGATCTTCAGTTAGAAGCCCAGAATCTAAATCAATTTTCATGTTTAAAACTAGCAAACCTTTGGATCCTTGTAGTTGTGGGAAGGATTAAAAAAATACATTTTCCCAATTGAAAATGCTGTTTCCTTTTTATCATTTAGCTCTAAGCTACTTGATGTGGAAAGGTGAAAGGGCAGCAATAAATTCACTCATCTCATAGATACATGAGGTTAGAATCTCATGGGATTGTATGTTCCAGTACAGGCTTCCAGCTGGTGTGGTAAGTCAGAGTGCTAGTATGTGTAGTAAATGGGATTTGCTGTAAGTACAGGATCATTTGTGTTTGCCTAAAGTAAAATGTGCAATGGGAAATTCCAGCTAGTCGTGTGCAAGACCCGGCCCCTCTGCCTGCCGACTGAATGGATGCAGGATAAATGACTTGATCAGTGGAGGGAGGACAGACAGACTTGATGAGGATATGAGATATGAGTGCAAACTCACAGCTGGTTTAACTCCTCTTTACAGTCATATAATCTCCTTGTCTCCTAAACTCGTGATTTCTCTGCTCTACTCTTAGTGTTTTAGTATGGGAGGTGCTTGACCTTCAGAGAGCAGGTGGGTAGAGTGCTTTGGCAGCTTGGAGGATGAAGCTTGGCATTAAGATCATCGGCTCACTGCAGGCCAGATACTTCCAAGAGCAAGTGCATTTTATAGAGTGCTCCTGGCCATTGGATAGTTTCTGTTCAGTGTTATTCCACAGAGTTTTTACACACAGGACAGCAAGCAGAGGACAGTTCTGGAGGTCCAGTTCTGGAGTCCCTATTACAAGAGGGATCTGGAGATGCTGGAAGGTGTCTAGAGAAGGGCCACGAGGATGATCAGAGGGCTGGAGCACCTCTCCTGTGAGGACAGACTGAAGGAGTTGGGGCTGTTCAGTCTGGAGAAGAGAAGGCTCCGAGGTGACCTCATTGTGGCCTTCCAGTATCTGAAGGGGGCCTCCAAGAAGGCTGGGGAGGGACTTCTCAGGCTCTCAGGTAGTGATAAGACTAGGGGGAATGGAATGAAGCTGGAGGTGGGGAGATTCAGGCTGGAGGTGAGGAGGAAGTTCTTCCCCATGAGAGTGGTGAAGCCCTGGAATGGATTGTCCAGGGAGGTGGTTGGGGCCCTGTCCCTGGAAGTGTTTAAGCCCAGGCTGGATGAGGCTCTGGCCAGCCTGATCTAGTGTGGGGTGTCCCTGCCCATGGCAGGGGGATTGGAACTAGATGATCCTTGTGGTCCCTTCCAATCCTGACTGAAACTATGAATCTATGAAACTAATATTCTCACTCAACTTACTCAACTTTTAAATGTGCTTTCTTTTTCCTGCAATTACTTCATCAAATGGGGGGAAGCAGAGAAAAGGAGTGACCTCTATCACAGATCGCTTTTTCTTATTTTCAAACCCCAAAATGTGTTTTAAACATGCATTTTTAAACATGCCCATTTCTCATGTCAATGAATTTTGCATAATAGCATAATGCAGTGTACCCAGTGAAAAAGGTTAGGACTTTAAACATTAATAACTTTATTATCCACGCAGTAGATTTCAGGGCATAAAAATTGCCTCTCCACACAGGAGCCAAATTTTCTTTTCATTTAAAATACTATGCAAATTCCTGGTGATCACTGGACAAATTATATGGAAGACCACTAAGATTTTTCAAGTTGCATCGTTTAAAACCTAATCCTTTAATGTGTTTAAAAACTGTGTTCGCTTTCATGATGACGCTGCTGGGAACCATGGAAAATCACATCCTAAAAAGTCTGTGATGAGTTAACGCCCATCCTGGAAGCAGGGAGGGGAGGGCTTGTGAGAGCATTGCCCTCCCTGCAGGGGTTTTCCCCCCTGGGAAACTAAATTAGTCTGTTCCACTCCCCCTCCCTGCCCAGCAAGGCTATAAAAATGACACTGCAGCCATTAGCTCTCTTGGCCCCTGCCTTTTGCCTGGATGAGGACTGCCGCTGGTTCCCTGCTTCTCTGTCACGTGGTCCTCCCTGCTGCACCCACGCCTTTGCAAAGGACTACTTTTGTATTGCATATTCCCTTTTTTCCCATCCATCCTTGTTCCTTACCCTTGTGAACCCTACCTGCTCTTGTTACGTATGTATATCTATATCTATCTATCTATATCTATCTATATCTATATCTAGATAGATAGATAGATATAGATATAGATATAGATATAGATATAGATATAGATGAAGATGAAGATGTAGATGTAGATGTAGATGTAGATATAGTGAGAGAGAGAGAGAGAGAGAGAGACTGTTTAAAGAAAATTCTTTACCTATCTACTTCCAAGCCGAATCCAAATCATTTCTTGGTGGACTTGCTCCTTTCCTTTCTTTTCCTCTCTATTGGGAAAGAGGAGGGGGGCCCGGGAAGGGATTCTCAGCCTGGCCCCCATCTGAGCTCTTAAGTCCCAGTTACGGCTCAAACCACCACAATGTCATAAAGAAAATTCTGAGAAAACAAACACAACAACAAACAAACAAAACCCACCAACACATACAACACAAAAAAGCCCACTCATTTTTCCAATGAGCAGGACTTTTAAATTACAAGAAAGGGCTAAAGCAGGTAGGATAATGCCATGTACTGGCTGTACTATGCAATGATCCTCATTTATGACAGGTAGAGAGGACCTTATGTTGTATGATTAGCCCATCTGCTGTGCTGGGAATAAAGGCATATGCTAGCATCTACCAATAAAACCATGGTGTCCCCGATTTCTTTCTGTCCTCCCCCTTCTAATTTGTCCCAGTAGTCAGAAATAGGCAGACAACTTCAGGGAGTCAGTTTAAAATCTACATAATATACTATTGCTTACTGCAGCACACACATGTTTTGACTTTGCAGTAAACTGAATGCTTTGCTTTGCTATGTTAGTTACCTGAATGTAGGTATTCAGTGACATCTGAGTGCTCTGACTGACCTGCTGCTGCTGTTCCACCATGATGTGGATCATCTTTGCAGCCTGTGTCACTTCCACTAGCCTTGGATGGAGATCTCACCTGTAATTCCAGCGAGCCAAATAGAACCACAGAATCATAGACTCAATAAAGTTGGAAGAAACCTCAAAGATCATCAAGTCCATAGAACCACTCTTCTCATGTCTCAAATGATAGCAGAGTTCTAAATCAATTGCTCAAAATCATGTAATGGTCTTTTTAGCCTCTTTGAAATAATGGCAGGGGACAGGCTTCACAGGTCACATGTCTATGCACTAAGAATGGCATTGTGTGTGTTCTTCCATGCTCATCTCTAGTATCAAAATTGGCAGCAAACCACCTCTCACTGTTTCATGATCATCTGTGACTCCTTATCCAAGGCAAGATACACAGTTATTTTGGTGTTATCATCGAATTGTTAGGGTTGGAAGGGACCTCAAGGATCATCCAGTTCCAATCCCCCTGCCATGGGCAAGGATACCTCATGCTACATCACAGCCAGATCCAACCTGGCCTTAAAAACCTCCAGGCATGAGCCTTCCACCACCTCCCTGGGCAACCTGTTCCAGTGTCTCACCAGCCTCATGGAGAAGAACTTCTTCCTAACATCCAATCTGAATCCACCCATTTCTAGTTTTGTTCCACTCCCCCTAGTCCTATCATTACCTGACACCCTGAAAAATCCCTCCCCAGCTTTCTTGTAGGACCCCTTTTGATACTGGAAAGCCACAATAAAGTCTTCTTGGAGCCTTCCCTTCCTGTTGCAACTTTATTTACTGGGATGCCAGCAACATACAAAACACAGTAAGTTGAAAAGGATCTAGAGGCCTTGACAGTGTGCAAAGGAAGTCTATGAGAGGACTGGGACTCACTGCTAGATATATGTATGTATGATTCTTGATATGATGACAAAGATCCAGAGGAAGGGGAAAAACAGAACCTGTAGTTATCTTGGGGTGGAGTAATTTTCCATTATCTTGGACCTACTAGGAGTATTTTGAATGAAAGGTGTTCATTATTTCCAAGTATCTGCTACCTGTCTGCTGAGCTTCCCCCACAACGCCTGTCAGCATGTCAGAATTAGCTGAAACCTGATGGAAAGGAAGGTGTTTCGTTTTGCTCATACAGGGTAACCAAAAAAAAATACTATCCTCTCCAAATATTCATTTCCAACAAGGACAAAAACCTGTTCTTCAGCAGATATTGCAGTCTTTGGACTATGATTCCTCACCTAAAAAGACAGATGAAGTTTCACATCATTTAGGTACCAGCAGTTAAAGGAGAATAGAATAGAATAGAATAGAATAGAATAGAATAGAATAGAATAGAATAGAATAGAATAGAATAGAATAGAATAGACCAGGTTGGAAGAGACCTTTGAGATCACCGTGTCCAACCTATCATTCAACAGCATCTAACCAACTAAACTATGGCACCAAGCACCCCATCCACTCTCCTCCTAAACACCTCCAGTGATGGCGACATAAGCCAGCAGTGTGCCCAAGAAGGCCAATGACATCCTGGCCTGTAGCAGGAACAGTGTGGCCAGCAGGAGCAGGGAGGTCATTCTGCCCCTGTACTCTGCACTGGTTAGGCCACACCTTGAGTCCTGTGTCCAGTTCTGGACCCCTCAGTTTAAGAAAGATGTTAAGTTGCTAGACCATGTCCAGAGAAGGGCAACAAAGCAGGGGAGGGGTTTGGAGCACAGCCCTATGAGGAGGGGCTGAGGAAGCTGGGGTTGCTTATCCTGGAGAAGAGGAGGCTCAGGGCAGACCTTACTGCTCTCTACAACTACCTGAAGGGAGGTTGTAGACAGGTGGGCATAGGTCTCTTCTCCCAGGCAGCCAGCACCAGAACAAGAGGACACAGTCTCAGGCTGCGCCAGGGGAGGTTTAGGCTGGATGTTAGGAAGAAGTTCTTCATAGAAAGAGAGATTTGCCATTAGAATGTGCTGCCCAGGGAGGTGGTGGAGTCACCATCACTGGAGGGGTTTAGGAAGAGACTGGATGGGGTGCTCAGTGCCATGGTTTAGTTGATTAGATGGTGTTGGGTGATAGTTTCGCCTTGATGATCTCAAAGCTCTCTTCCAACCTGGATGATTCTATTCTATTCTATTCTATTCTATTCTATTCTATTCTATTCTATTCTATTCTATTCTATATGTTAAATTTTTGTTTAATCTAACCAGTGCTTCCAGCAGTGCTTTTCTTCAGAGTAACAGGCTGTGCCTGACACAGCTTTTTCTCAATACCTTTCTTGCTCAAGTCTTTTGCTGATTCATGTGGGCTGCACTAAGCTTCTCTACAAAAATTTCAACAAGTTCAGCTGCAGTTAACTTTTCTCTGTGCTCAACTGTAACGAGAAATCACACATGAACTGAAGCAATATGCTTAAATGCCCAGTGTTATGTTTAAAGGGTGGTATTAGTATGTTAACATTCTGAAGGAGAAATCAGTTATTAATCACCCAAAGGCATTACTAAAATTGCTCTCTTTTGGGATTTAAAGATTACCATCTGTGATGCATCAGTAGCAGATGTTCTTTTCACAAGAAAAAAACAACAAGTAAATAAGAGGATAATGTGCTTGAATAGGCAATGGAATGTAAAGAGTTTTAGAGAAGTAATGGAAGAACAGATAGTTAGGAGGACAAAGTGGGCCCCTCAGTTTAAGAAGGGCATTGAGACACTTGAACGTGTCCAGAGAAGGGCAACAAGGCTGGGGAGAGGCCTTGAGCACAGCCCTATGAGGAGAGGCTGAGGGAGCTGGGGTTGCTTGGCCTGGAGAAGAGGAGGCTCAGGGGAGACCTTATTGCTCTCGACAACTCCCTGAAGGGAGGTTGGAGGCAGGAGGGAGTTGGTCTCTCCTCCCAGGCAACCAGCACCACAAGAGGACACAGTCTCAAGCTGCACCAGGGGAGGTTCAGGCTGGAGGTGAGGAGAAAGTTCTTCACTGAGAGAGTTGTTAGCCATTGGAATGTGCTGCCCAGGGAGGTGGTGGAGTCACCATCCCTGGAGGTGTTCAAGAGGGGATTGGATGTGGCACTTGGTGCCATGGTCTAGTCATGGGGTCTGTGGTGACAG
This sequence comes from Colaptes auratus, assembly GCA_015227895.2. Taxonomy (NCBI): domain Eukaryota; kingdom Metazoa; phylum Chordata; class Aves; order Piciformes; family Picidae; genus Colaptes; species Colaptes auratus. The sequence goes on from CM037636.1 coordinate 9,000,560, forward strand.
GTTGGACTTGATGATCTTTGAGGTGTTTTCCAACCTTGGTGATACTGTGATACTGTAATACTGTGTTTTGTTGTAAGAGGATATGGAGAAACTGGCATGCTCCTAGCTAAACCAGAAACCTCAGATGTTCCAATTTTATGAAAAACATGTGCAATATTTTTGTAAGAATTGTGTGAATTTTACTCTTTTTTTTTTTTTTCCTGTCATGTCAAGATTTGGATTCCTGTGTTTGCCTGTCTCAGAGGTCAGGACTTCTTTCACTCTTTGTCAGGCCAGCTCCATTTATCACAAACAACTGCTGATAGTAAATGGTCCCAAAGCATGTTAAATCAGCATGCCTTCCTGTCCCATGGCAAGCTAGGTGGCTTTAATACAGCTGCATTTGCTTTGTTTAATTTTGCTATAATTCATGTAACTCCAGTGAAATGTCCATGCTTTGTCAATTAAAATAATATTAATGGGGGGAAAGTCCTAAACATGAGGGAGTATAAAACTGAGAGCAGTTGTCAAATTTTTTTCAAAGGCAGCCAAGAGGGCCAATGGCATCCTGGCCTGCATCAGGAACAGTGTGGCCAGCAGGAGCAGGGAGGTCATTCTGCCCCTGTACACTGCACTGGTTAGGCCCCACCTGGAGTACTGTGTCCAGTTCTGGGCCCCTCAGTTTAGGAAAGATGTTGACTTGCTGGAGCATGTCCAGAGAAGGGCAACAAAGTTGGTGAGGGGTTTGGAACACAAGGAGAGGCTGAGGGAGCTGGGGTTGCTTAGCCTGGAGAGGAGGAGACTCAGGGGTGACCTTCTTGCTCTCTACAACTACCTGAAGGGAGGTTGTAGCCAGGTGGGGGTTGGTCTCTTCTCCCAGGCAGGCAGCACCAGAACAAGAGGACACAGTCTCAGGCTGCACCAGGGGAGGTTTAGGAAGAAGTTCTATACAGAGAGAATGATTGCCCATTGGAATGGGCTGCCCGGGGAGGTGGTGGAGTCACCATCATTGGAGGTGTTCAGGAAGAGGCTTGATGGGGTGCTTGGTGCCATGGTTTAGTTGTTTAGGTGGGTTGTATTGTATTGCATTGTATTGTATTGTATTGTGTTTATGTGGGTTGGATTGGTTGATGGGTTGGACGCGATGATCTTGAAGGTCTCTTCCAACCTGCTGGCGGTGTATTGTATTGTATTGTATTGTATTGTTCTGTTCTGTTCTGTTCTGTTCTACTATCATAGCTCTGTTAAATCAATGTGTATGGTAATACTTAACAAATTATTAGAAAATCCATTCTGTTTTGTCAGCTTTGCCCAGTTCTCTCTTGATCTCTGATGTGTAGCTAAGGTTTCTCTTATTAAAGGCTGGCACTGACTCTCACAATTTTTCCTGATTTCAAAGCATTTAATTAGCAGTTTCATTTCCATCTCTTTTCAGCACAAATCTATCAATGTAGCTAACATCTTCTAAACCTTTGTATAACCTCCTGATTCTTTTCCAGGTTACAAAATGGCCAGTGGGAAAGCAAGGTTTGCTGTATGACCGTAACTGGATGGTTGTAAACCAGAACGGAGTCTGCATGACTCAGAAGCAGGACCCGAGGTTGTGTCTTGTAAATCCCTCAATTGATCTGAAGAAAAATGTTATGGTCATCCAGGCAGAAGGTTAGCAACCAGTATCCTTTCTTCTTTTTCATCATTCATATCAATTTTCTAGACAAAGACACCTGCAACAACCCAGCAAACTACTGAATTCTGTGTATGCATACTCACTTCAGGGCCATATTCTGCTATCAGCTGCCCAGGGTGTAATATACAGCCCTGGATAATTTACTAGCCTGATGGGGGGATGGGCAGAGAGTAAAGAGTGACTCCCTGTGTGCAGTCATAAGTGGATGCTCTAGGAAGGAATAACCAATTGACAGAGGTGGAAATTTACTGACTAGCCTCGTTCTCCTCGTTGGCCTGTGAGGATTGTTCCCCTCATTGGCCTGTGAGGATTGTTATTGCCGCAGAGGTGAAGTAATGGGAGTTTAATATCAAACATCCTGCCCAAAGATCTTCCCATTTTATAGGTCTCCTCCTTCCAGCCATGGGACTACAGGGATAGAGTATTCACTGGAAATTCGTATGAATTAAAATAAGGGCCAGATGTTGGTGATCTCAGTTAAATACCTGCACCAGCAGGCAAATATTTCATGATGTTTGGTGTTCTCTGGATTTATCAAACCCCATTTTATTCTCTGTGGAGTGAAAGGAAAAGAAAAAGGGCAAAATGAAAAAAAAAATTATTGCAGAAAGCTCTTTTGCTACTTGGGAGTGGAAATTATTTGTTTTGCTAACAGTGCTGTAAGCACTGAACACTGAAACTGGTTTGTATTCCACATAAATCATTATTAATGCCAAGTTTCCATGTGTCTGAATGGTATTCATCATTTCCCTGGGGTCTAACATTTACTCAGCCTGTGTGTCTTAACCATTAATAATATCTATGCCCACATTTTCAGCAGCTGGAGCAAAGCAAGGGAACCTGTATTCAGGTTTTTTTCACCCTTTATTGGAAATTTGTATGAGGGGCTCTGTAGTTTCAGTTTCCCTGTTTGTACCTTACAGTTGTCCTTTCCAGCTGCCTCAGAACTCTCCATAAATTTAACTCTGAGCAGCAGATTTCTTTTGCCTGCAATAGGTTTGTCAAATGTACATCTGGATGTTAAGGGCAACAAAGCTGGTGAGAGGCCTTGAGCACAAGCCCTATGAGGAGAGGCTGAGGGAGCTGGGGTTGTTTAGCCTGGAGAAGAGGAGGCTCAGGGGAGACCTTATTGCTCTCTACAACTCCCTGAAGGGAGGTTGTAGCCAGGAGGGAGTTGGTCTCTTCTCCCAACCAGCACCAGAACAAGGGGACACAGTCTCAAGCTGCCCCAGGGGAAGTTTAGGCTCAAGGTGAGGAGAAAGTTCTTCACCGAGAGAGTGATTCGCCATTGGAATGTGCTGCCTGGGGAGGTGGTGGAGTCACCATCCCTGGAGGTGTTCAAGAGGGGATTGGACGTGGCACTTGGTGCCATGGTCTAGTCATGAGGTCTGTGGTGACAGGTTGGACTTGATGATCTTTGAGGTCTCTTCCAACCTTGGTGATACTGTGGACACTTCCCTTAGCCTTGTGTTATTTTGTGTGTGTTTCAGATCCCAAACACAATCTTGCCTCTTCGTAGGCATTCCAGACTGCCTCACTGGCACAAACACTGCTGTTTTCCATTTTCCCCTTTGTATTGTTAATTCATCTGAATTCTGTGTGGAGCACCTTGCACCTCAAACTGTTGTGTTGTTTTTTTCACTGCAGTGCACAGGCAGCCTTCTCTCACAGCTTTTAAATTACCAAGTGCCTCAGGACTGATTTCGAGAAATTCAGTTTCTTTCCATCGCTCTTCCTTTCTGCCTGTACCTCTTGTCTGCAGACACAATGTGAAGTCTTGTCCAAACCTTCCCCATTTATCTTTCACATTGTCAGAGTTTTAGCACTTTGGGGCCTTTCTATTTCAGCATTCTGCTCTTCCAAGTTTTTTCTTTCCACACACACACCCCCCCCCCCCCCTTTAAATCCTGCTTTTCACTTCTTGTCCTTTTTGGAGTTTTCACTGCCTTTCCCTACCTTTCCTCTGAAAGCGAGAACTGTTTCCATGCAGAAGTGACTGACTAAGTCTATGGATCACTTTTCTACCCTAAAGTGATAGAAATAGAATAGAATAGAATAGAATAGAATAGAATAGAATAGAATAGAATAGAATAGGATTGAATTGAATTGAATTGAATTGAATTGAATTGAATTGAATTGAATTGAATTGAATTGAATTGAATTGACCAGGTTGGAAAAGACCTTCGAGATCATCAAGTCCAACCTATCACCCAACACCATCTAATCAACTAAACCATGGCACCAAGCACCCCATCCAGTCTCTTCCTAAGCACCTCCAGGGATGGTGACTCCATCGTGGGCAGCACATTCCAATGGCCAATCTCTCTTTCTGTGAAGAACTTCTTTGTAACATCCAGCCTAAACCTCCCCTGGTGCAGCTTGAGACTGTGCCCTCTTGTTCTGGTGCTGGTTGCCTGGGAAAAGAGACCTACCCCCACCTGGCTACAAACTCCCTTCAGGTAGTTGTAGACAGCAATAAGGTCTCCCCTGAGCCTCCTCTTCTCCAGGCTAAGCAACCCCAGCTCCCTCAGCCTGATTGATCAGACCTCCAATGTTCTCTAACAGAAACATGGTTGGCATTTATTTATAACCTGCCATTGTAGGTTAAGGAAAGTTGAGGGTTAATTGTAAAATCATAAAGTGAAAACACCTCCTGAGGAGGTGGAGAAGTCTGTCTCAAGAGGGAGGCACAGGATATTTTGATATGGTTATTCTATGTCCTTTCCTACATCTCCTTATGTTTGGAGTCGACCTTCCAGTCAGCTCTATCTCTGCTCCACGCATTTGGCTTTTGCCTTCACTTGCAGCCTGGCAGTGGTTTGGATGGCTGGAGGATATTTTCTGCTGCCTAGTTGAGGCCAAGCTCAGGGTCTAGCTGAGGCCTAGTTTGGGGTCTGGCCAGGCAGCTAGGTCAGGGCCAATGCTGGATGGATAGATAGATAGATAGATAGATAGATAGATAGATAGACAGATAGACAGATAGATAGATACTAAGGATATATATATCCTCTATATATATCCTCTCTATATATATATACTAAGGATATATATATCTCCTATATATGTATCTCCTCTATATATATCCTATACAAATATATATCCCATGTATATATCTCTTCTATATGCTATATATATATATCCTAATAATACATATATCCTTTCACCTTGGTGCCTTTTGTACTTTGTTTACTTTTTGTAAATATTATTTCTATTTAAGTGCTAATTCCATGAGAACATCTTTATGTACTCCTTTAGGGTAAAATACATTCTGCGCTCCATCCAGAGCTATCACAGAATGTAAATCAAGCTATCACAGAATCAATCAGGTTGGAAGAGACCTCCAAGATCATCAAGTCCAACTGATCACCCAACCTTATCTAATCAACTAGACCATGGCACTAAGTGCTTCATCCAGGCTTTTCTTATACACCTTTAGCCTGGAAAAGAGAGGCTCATGGAAGACCTTATTGCTATCTACAACTACCTGAAGGGAGGTTGTAGCCAGGTGGGGGCTGGTCTGAAAGTGTTTAAAAAGAGACTGGATGAGGCACTTGGTGCCATGGTTTAGTTGATTAGATAGTGTTGGGTGATGGGTTGGACTCGATGACCTCAAAGGTCTCTTCCAACCTGGTTAATTCTATTCTATTCTATTCTATTCTATTCTATTCTATTCTATTCTATTCTATTCTATTCTATTCTATTCTATTCTATCTCCAGGGATGCAGACCCTACCACCTCCCTTGGCAGCCCAATCCAGTGGGCAATCACTCTGTGAAGAACTTTTTTCTAAGATCTAAGCTAAAACTGTTCCAGCTCAAACCAAGTCACCTGCCTTGATACATCCAGTATGCAAGAGTGTTAGAATTTGCTTTGTGTTATGACTCTAGATACCAATAACCTTAGCCCATAATATGGTCTTGCCCCTCTTCTATAGTAGTCCTGCTGTTTTTCACTCTCATAGTGTACTTGTGAGCTGTTACAGTGGGAGAATGGCTCTCATCTGCTTGGGGACACTGAGCAGATAAATGTGTAGGAATTGTCACAATATTTATTCTATTGTCTTTCCTCTTATCTACAGTCTAAATGCATATTAATTTTTTTCTGGTGGTGTTACATTTTTAATTCTTTATTTTATCCCTTTCCATGCATGAATCATTGTTATCTCTCTCACATCATTTCATGGCAGACAAACAATTTAATAAGTTGACTCTTCCTTTGAAAATCCCACGTTAATCACGGTCACTTTTGTCACCTCTCCCTCCATCATGACAGTAGTTTGTTGCTAATGCAGGATCTGAAGCTAAATGCCACATAGCTGGTGCAGCAATCAGTGCAGCAAGGAGCCCTCTGACAAGCTAAGCTGGTTGTTTTGCAGCTCAGAGGCTTCACTTGTCTATTCCTGTGGGCTAATATTTCAGATCTGTAGCACTTAGCCTGCTGACTACAGCCACATCCAGGTCTTCTCCACCGCTGTCCCTTCATGAGTTTCTTTCTCCCACTGGATGCTTCCCAACCAAACAGCTGCATCTTTCCTCAGCCACAGTAGCATGCATCTTCCCCGAAAGGACTTGTGTTTCTCCAACCCTGCCTCTCCTTTCACTGACCTCACACTCCCTGTGCAGCTCCCTTGCTCATCTCAGTGTGGTGGGGATGTTTCTGGTGGTGAGGAGTGGATGAGGGAAGCAACAGCAGCGAAAAAAGAAATAAAAAGAAAATGAGGCAAAAGCTTTGAGCTGCACCTTTACTGCACCCCTTGCTCTGCTGAACGTGAGCAACCAAGCAGCTCCCAACTGACCAGGTGACAACTGCAGGCAAACTAGCTGCCTTCATCTAGTCCCTCTGAAGGAGGTGTAACCATTCTGCTTTCTTTACCAGTTCCTCTGCTGTCCTCTATGCTTTTCTCAGTGTAAGAGCAGACTGTGGCAGTGATCTCCATCTGGAGTGCACTTTGCTGCCTGGAGATGTCTCTCTCCAGTAGAGAGAGCCTAAGGCAACTATGCTGCTGGATTAGGTGACTCTGGTAAGTGCCTAAAGCCCAGTGGGGTGAATCCCACATAGCTGAATTATGAGGTATTCTTAAAGAATGTTAGGTAATGGTAAAAGACTCTTTCTGTGCCACTTTTAAAACATCCTAGTCTCTCTCCCCTTCCAGGCACATGCTTTCCTCTCCCTCTATAATTTTGTTTATGACTATTTTAGTTAAGCATGGTTCTCTGTCTTAAATAAATATGTCAGCACGATTTAGTGTGACAGTAAATATTTTAATAACTTGCTGAATCCTCCATGCATTGAGACATGCTGGAGAGCTCCAGGTGTTCCCCTGATCCCTGAGGAAGGGAGCAAGTGAGAGGAGGGGCTTCTGCTTGGTCTCGATGTGGCTGCATTTTGGCAGAAGGAGTGAGATTTTGTTTCTCAGAAACTCTATTTCTGAGTATTCTCTGAGGCTATGTGCTTGTTAGCAGGCATTTCCTATGCTTTTTGATGGGAAGATACCTTTGCTCTCACAGGACCCCTTTGCTATCACAGGACCCTCCTTAAGAAAACCTGTGTAACTTTAAATAAATTCCTGTGTGTAGCTTTAAATAAATTCCTGTGGAGAAAGACAGCTTCTTGTATCTCAGCTGAAGCAGTTGATGGCTAAGCTCCCAGCAACTTAAAGTTGGGCAGGAGCAAATGCCTTTATTTCTAGAAGCTGTATTATTTGATTGGGAATCCATGGAAATCTTGTCCTGCTTCATCTGGGGAATGACACTGAGCTTGCTGACAACCAACATAAAAATAAGCCAAACAGGATTTAGCTGAGATTACATGTCTGTAGAATCATGGAATCACAGAATTGTTAGGGTTGGAAGGGACCTCAAGCATCATCTAGTTCCAACCCCTCTGCCATGGGCAGGGACACCTCACACTACAGCAGGTTGCTCACAGCCACATCCAGCCTGGCCTTCAAAACCTCCAGGCATGAGGCTTCTACCACCTCCCTGGGCAATCTGTTCCAGTGTCTCACCACACTCATGGTAAACAACTTCTTTCTAACATCCAATCTGAATCCACCCTTTTCTAGTTTTGCTCCATTCCCCCTACTCCTATCATTCCCTGACACCCTAAAAGGTCCCTCCCCAGCTTTCTTGTAGGCCCCCTTCAGATACTGGAAGGCCTCAGAGACTTTTCTCCAGACTGAACAGCCCCAACTCTCTCAGTCTGTCCTCATAGGAGAGGAGCCCCAGCCCTCTGATCATCCTCATGGCCCTTCTCTGGACACATTTCAGCACTTCCAGATCCTTCCTGTAATAGAGGCTCCAGAACTGGAGGCAATACTCCAGGTGGGGTCTCACTAGTGTGAAGCAGAGGGGGAGAATCACCTCCCTCAACCTGCTGGCTCTGCTTCTCTTTGATGCAGCCCAGCATGTGATTGGCTTTCTGAGCTGCAAGTGCAAGTGGGTTGGATGCGATGATCTTGAAGGTCTCTTCCAACCTGGTGTAGTGTAGTGTATTGTATTGTATTGTATTGTATTGCACACTGCTGGCTCATGTTGAGTGTCTCATCCCCCAGCACCCCCAAGTCCTTTTCTTCAGGGCTGCTCTCAAGCCAGCCCCTGCACAGCAGATATCAGTGCTTGGGATTGCCCCAACCCAGATGCATGACTTTGCAATTTGGTCTTGTTGAACCTCCTGAGGTTGTCATGGGCCCACCCCTCCAGCCTGTCAAGGGCCCCCTGGATGCCATCCCTAATTTATCTCTTTCCATTTTAGCTAACTATCAGCATTGCTCTGGCAAGTTGGTACTAGTTTGCCACTGCCCTGAGGGAGAAATTTTGAGTGTTGTGAAGGCTCTTTAAAACACTGCAGTAGAAAAATGCTACCCAAACCAAGCAACTAATTACACTGTATGGAGTCCATTGTGCCTTCAGATAGTCATGTGCTATTGCCAATAAAAATAATGGGGATTAAATGCATACACTGGCGAAAGAATACACATGAATAGTTTATATTTCAGTCTCATTGACCAAAATAGGAGCTATAAAGACAAGATTCTTTCAATATGTATTAATACTGTGAGCACATCTGTGAATTTTATTATCAAGCAAATGACCATGGAGAATGACAGCTTTTACATTTTAGTAACTGGCAATATTCTGAGTTTTATTTTTTTTCTCCCCCTCCTTGGGATAGAATAAAATTGTAATTAACACTGTTTAACTGACCTGAACGTGGCTGTAATACGTGTGCTGTTCAAGGAAAATGTGATACACTTGCTGGGGCACAAAAGCAAAGCTTTTTCAAAACCCTGGGACTCTATTTTAAGACATTTTCTGAGTATGTCTTGCTTATAAAACATTTTTGAAGTGCATAACAGCTAAAGATGCATGCAGGATGAAAGCTTTCAAACTCCTCTTTTCCAGAAGGAAGGAGGCTAATGTTTAATCTTCTCGAAGTACTGGAGTATTAGTTCTCAGATACAAAATGGTAACGATAGATTTAGAATAGAATAGAATAGAATAGAATAGAATAGAATAGAATAGAATAGAATAGAATAGAATAGAGTAGAATAGAATAGAATAGAATGGAATGGAATGGAATGGAATGGAATGGAATGGAATGGAACGGAACGGAACGGAATGGAATAGAACTGATTGATTGGTTGATGGGTTGGACGCGATGATCTTGAAGGTCTCTTCCAACCTGGTTGTGTATTGTATTGTATTGTATTACAAGAACAAAACAGAATAAACCAGGTTGGAGGAGACCTTCAAGATCATCGTGTCCAACCCATGAACCAATCCAACCCACCTAAACAATGAAACCATGGTACCAAGCACCCCAGCAAGTCTCCTCCTGAACACCTCCAGTGATGGTGACTCCACCACCTCCCCGGGCAGCCCATTCCAATGGGCAATCACGCTCTCTGTATAGAACTTCTTCCTAACATCCAGCCTAAACCTCCCCTGGTGCAGCCTGAGATTGTGTCCTCTTGTTCTGGTACTGGCTGCCTGGGAGAAGAGACCAACTTCTGCCTGGCTACAACCTCCCTTCAGGTAGTTGTAGAAAGCAATGAGGTGTCCCCTGAGTCTCCTCTTCTCCAGGCTAAGCAACCCCAGCTCCCTCAGCCTCTCCTCATAGGGCTTGTGATCCAAACCCCTCCCCAGCTTTGTTGCCCTTCTCTGGACACATTCCAGCAAGTCAACATCCTTCCTAAACTGAGGGGCCCAGAACTGGACACAGGACTCAAGGTGTGGCCTAACCAGTGCAGCGTACAGGGGCAGAATGACCTCCCTGCTCCTGCTGGCCACAATGTTCCTGATGAAGGCCAGGATGCCATTGGCCCTCCTGGCTGCCTGGGCACACTGCAGGCTCATGTTCAGCCTCCCATCAACCAGCACCCCCAGGTCCCTCTCTGCCTGGCCGCTCTCCAGCCACTCTGACCCCAGCCTGTAGCACTGCCTGGGGTTGCTGTGGCCAATGTGCAGAACCCGGCACTTGGATGTGTTCAATCTCCTGCCCTTGGACTCTGCCCATCTGTCCAGCCTGTCAAGTTCCCACTGCAAAGCCTCTCTACGCCCCAGCAGATAACTCCTGCCCCCAGCTTGTTGCAAGCATGTCCAATGCATTTATCATTTATGTGTTTTATTTTCCTAAGTGAACTCAGCCTTTCTGTCTTCACTTCAGAAGTACACTAACATCCTTAGCTAAAAGTGGAATAGATGTCTTTCTGTATTGAAAGCTTGCATGGAGCAGAGCTGATAACTGGGATATAGTGAACCTGAACTACATTTCATTATTCTTCAGAGGAACATAAAATAAAATAAGATAAAATAAAATAACATAAAATAACATAAAATAACATACAATAAAATAAACCAAACCAAACCAAAATAAAATAAAATAAATAAAATATAATAAATAAAGTAAAATAAATAAACCAAGATAAAATAAAATAAAACAAATCAAAACAATATAAAATAAAACAAAACAAAACAAAATAAAATAAATGCAATAAAAATAAAATTGAATTCCACCATATCACAGAGCTGGTAGATTCTTGATTCTTACTTCCACAGCAATAATATGAAAAGGAACTAATGAGTGAAATTGAAACATGCTGCTGTAAAGCTGGGCTAGATAAGATCAGTCTTTCCTGGTTTATGTTGCAGTGCAATGGAAGTGAGTTGGATTCATTACAGCCACACATCATTTCAGATTATTGCTTTCAATTAACAGAAAGGAAAACAGTCCAGCTCTAGGAAACCCCAGAAGCCTTCCATCCCTTAGACTCATTCTGTTCAAGATAACAAACTTATGGAATAAACTATTAAAATAGGTCTCTACCAGGGATTCCTTATCTGGTTTAAACTTAGAGATAGACAGATGAGAATAATTTTCTCCTTAGAGGTTTCCATCCATTTTATCTTTAAATTATGACACTGCCCTCCATCCTTCATCTTTCTGATCACTCCATCCCACCATTCCAAGAAAACCCAACTCAACAGTGATTAATCTCATACCCTGATCTTCCATAGGGGACAAAATAGTAATAAAATCACAGGATCACAGGATGTTAGGGGTGGGAAGGGACCTCTGGAGATCATAGAATCGTAGAATCAATAAGGTTGGAAGAGACCTCCAAGATCATCAAGTCCAACCTGTCACCCAACACCTCATGACTACTAGACCATGGCACCAAGTGCCATGTCCAGTCCCCTCTTGAACACCTCCAGGGATGGTGACTCCACCACGTCCCTGGGCAGCACATTCCAATGGCTAACAACTCTCTCAGTGAAGAACTTTCTCCTCACCTCTAGCCTAAACTTCCCCTGGTGCAGCTTAGACTGTTGTTTGAGTCCAACCCCCCTTCCAGAGCAGGACCATATAATCTAGTATAGGTCACACGGGAATGCATCCAGATGGGTCTTGAAAGTCTCCAGAGGGGACTCTACAACCTCTCTGGGGAGACTGTCCAGTGCCCCGTGACCCTCACAGTAAAGAAGTTCTTCCTCATGATGAGGTGGAACCTCCTGTGCTGTAGTTCATATCTATTGCTCCTTGTCCTATCACAGGGTGCAAGTGAGCAGAGCCTGTCCCCTCCCTCCCGACCCCCAGCCCTCAGATATTTATAGACATTTATTAGATTCCCCTCCCATTCTTCTCCTCTCCAGACTAAAAAGCATCATCCTTTCAACAGACCCCTTGACTAAGGCAGCAATTCTGTGCCAGTTTCCTCGCCTGAAATACACAGAGAATGAAGTTACTGGAAGCCGAAACTATATATTCCTTAATGTGGTTTGGGTACAAGGTCTTCCGCAGCCTTGCCCTTTACGTTATCATTTGGCGCCACCTGCAGGCAGAGAATGTAATTCCAGCAGAAGGAGAGGAAAATGTCTCATTGTCTTTGGGAGGCTGCTGTAATCGTGAATGGGGGCAAAAATAAGAACTTTTTCATGTTTCTGCATAGATGTGGGGCGTTTCAAATATGGTTTGCTCTCCTCCTGTCTAGGAATGGACCCAATATCTGTATCACTAGGAGAAAATCCTGGAAAAGAGGCTGTGATCTGTGAGAGTAAAGTCTGTTCACACAGGTGAGTGAGAGCAGAGAGGAATGGAAGCTGAAAATCATTGCACTGGCATTAAGGATGTGACGGAATGAACACACTGGGGCAAAAGGCCTTAAGAAAAGAGGGGGAGGGTGGAAAGTAATGAATGACTTAGTGGTGTGGGAGAAGATGCCATGAGATTCAGCACTCCCAGCATCTCTGACAGGAAATACTAAGAAAAATATTAAGAATTAAAAAGAAGGAGAAGGATGGTAAAAGAGACTGTGATTACTTGGTAGTCATATGAGTAAGGGCGAGATTGCTTTACTTGCTGCAAGGATGAGAAAATAGAAGGGTGTCCCTAGTTAGTTCCAAATGCTGTCTGGGGGCCTCAGCAGGACCCTAGAATTCGGTTACTTCATTTGAGAGTAATGATGCTGACAAGCCACCTAATCAACTAAACCATGGCACCAAGCACCCCATCAAGTCTCTTCCTAAGCACCTCCAATGATGGTGACTCCACCACCTCCCCAGGCAGCACATTCCAATGGGCAATCACTCTCTCTGTATAGAACTTCTTCCTAACATCCAGCCTAAACCTCCCCTGGCACAGCCTGAGACTGTGTCCTCTTGTTCTGGTCCTGGCTGCCTGGGAGAAGAGACCAACCTCTGCCTGTCTACAACCTCCCTTCAGGTAGTTGTAGAGAGCAAGAAGGTCACCCCTCAGTCTCCTCTTCTCCAGGCTAAGCAACCCCAGCTCCCTCAGCCTCTCCCCATAGGGCTTGTCTTCCAAACCCCTCACCAACCTCGTTGCCCTTCTCTGGACACGTTCCAGCAAGTCAACATCCTTCCTAAACTGAGGGGCCCAGAACTGGACACAGTCCTCAAGCTGTGGCCTAACCAGTGCAGCGTACAGGGGCAGAATGACCTCCCTGCTCCTGCTGGCCACACTCTTCCTGATGCAGGCCAGGATGCCATTGGCCCTCTTGGCTGCCTGGGCACACTGCAGGCTCATGTTCAGCCTACCATCAACCAGCACCCCCAGGTCCCTCTCTGCCTGGCCGCTCTCCAGCCACTCTGCCCCCAGCCTGTAGCACTGCATGGGGTTGTTGTGGCCAATGTGCAGAACCCGGCACTTGGATGTGTTCAATCTCATGCCCTTGGACTCTGCCCATCTGTCCAGGCTGTCAAGTTCCCTCTGCAAAGCCTCTCTTCCCTCCAGCAGATCAACTCCTGCCCCCAGCTTGGTGTCATCTGCAAATTTACTGATGATGGACTCAATGCCCTCATCCAGATCATCAATAAAGATGTTGAAGAGCATGGGGCCCAGCACTGATCCCTGGGGCACACCACTGGTGCCTGGCTGCCAGCTGGCTGTGGCACCATTCACCACCACTCTCTGGGCTCGGCCCTCCAGCCAGTTCCTAACCCATCACAGTGTGCTCCTGTCCAAGCCATGGGCTGCCAGCTTGGCCAGGAGTTTGCTGTGGGGGACGGTGTCAAAGGCCTTGCTGAAGTCCAGGTAGACCACATCCACAGCCTGCCCCACATTCACCAGGCAGGCACCTGATCGTAGAAGGAGATCAGAGAGGGAGTCTCCACACTCCCCTGGGCAGCCTGTTCCAGTGTTTCATTACCCTCTCAGTAAAACTTTTTCCTCATGTTTCCATGGAAATTCCTATGCCGCAGCTTGCACACATTGCCCCTTGTCCTGTCTCTGGGCATCACTGAGAAGATCCTGGCTCCATCCTCTTGGCACTCACCCTTTACAAGCATTATAAACATTAATGAGGCCACCTCTTAGTGTCCTCTTCAAGCTGAAGAGACACAGCTCCCTCAGTCTCTCATTGTAAGGAAGATGTTCCATTCCCTTAATCATTTTTGTGGCTCTGTGCTGGACTCTTCCAAGCAGTTCCCCTTCCTTCCTGAACCGTGGGGCCCAGAACTGTACACATTATTCCGGATGCAGCTTCACCAGGGCAGAGCAGAGGGGAAGGAGAATTTCTCTCGACCTACTAACTACAGCCCTTCTAATCCACCCCAGAATGGCATTGGCCTCCTTGGCCATTAGCACATTGTTGGTTCATGGTCAGCCTTCCATCCATTAGGACCCCCAGGTCCTTTCCTCCTTCACTGCTTTCCAGCCGGTCAGACCCCAACCTATACTGATACTTGGGGTTGTTCTTTCCTGGATGCAAGCCTCTACACTTGCCCTTGTTGAACTGCATTAAATTTCTCCCTGCCCAGCTCTCAGCCTGTCCAGGTTTCACTGAATGGCATCACAACCCTCTGGTGTGTCAGCCACTCCACCCAGTTTGGTGTCATCAACAGTCTTGCTGACAGTGCACTGTGTGCCCCATCCAGGTCACTGATGAATATATTGAACAGCACTGGTCCCACTACCAACACCGGAGGGACTCCACTAGATACAGGACTCCAACTAGACTCTGTCCCATTGACCACAAGTTTCTAACTTCTCTCCTTCAATCAGTTCCCAATCCACCTCACTACCTGGCCACACTGCCTCAGTTTAGCTGCGAGGATGCTGTGGAAGACAGTGTCAAATGCTTAACTGAAATCAACATAAACCACATCCACTGCTCTGCCATCAGTTGTCCACCTTGTTATGTCCTCAAGCCATGGTTGGCCAAACATGACTTCCCTTTGGTAAAACCCTCTTGTCCTTGATATGCCTAAGGACAGCCCCAAGGATAAGTTGTTCCACTACCATTCTGGGGATGGAGGTGAGGCTGACTGGTCTATAGTTACCTGGGTCCTCCTCCTTACCCTTTTGAAGACTGAAGAGATGTTTGCCTTCCTCCAGTCCCCAGGCACCTCTCCTGTCCACCATGACTTACCCAAGATGGTGGAGAGTGGTCTGGCAATGACCTCTGCCAGCTCACTCAGGACCAGCAAGTGCACACCATCAGGACCCATGGATTTATGGATGTCCAGATTACTTAACTCTTCCCTAGCCCAGTCACCAACCCAGTCCTCACCAACCAAGGAAAACTCCTCCTTTCTCATGTCTTCCTCTGGGGCCTCAGGGGTCTGGGGCTCCTGAGGACAATCTCAAGCAATATAGATGGACGCAAGGCATTTAGCAACTCTGCCTTCTTTGTATTCTCTGTCACCGAGGCACCCACCTCATTCAGCACTGGGCCTACATTGCCTCTAGTGTTAGTTTTTCCTGCAGGGTATTTGAAGAAGCCCTTTCTGTTGTCCTTGACCTCCCTTGCAAGGTTGAATTCCAAAGAGGCCTTAGCCTTCCTAGTTGCCTCCCTACATCCTCTGACAGCAGTCTTCTACTCCTCCCAAGTGGCCAGCCCCTCCTTCCATGATGTGTAGACTCTCTTTTTCCACTTGAGTTTGTCCAGCAGTTCCCTACTTAACCATGTAGGTCTCCTGGCTCCCTGTCTCAGTTGTGTAATAACATTAACTCTCATCAAGAGACACGCCACTTCCATAAAATATGACATTATGAACAAATTAATTCCCTATTAGTGAAAGTGTTTATCCATCATATTTCCTAAGTATTTCCCAGTCTCAATAAGTTTTCTGAGTAGCAGTGTATCTGGGGCCTTCCTAAAGTACATTTGCGTTCTCTACTACGTTCCTTCTCACTGAGTTTCTTGGTAAGTCCACCTAAAAGATTCTTCTTTTAACCAAGGTATAATAATTCTTTGTAGCCATCTACATTTGCTTCTCTGAGGGTGACACATAAACAAATAATTAGAAGACCTGGCCATTTGCCCTGTAGAGACATGTGGGAAACTATTTTCCTCTCTACTAGGCAGATAGTAAAGAGGATCTTTTTCTCAGGAGTGTATTTTCCTTAGACAGTGGAATTCACTCAGCAGTCATTTGTTTTAACCATCTGTCCCTCTTCCCTTAGTGTTGACTCATCCTTAGCCTCCCCATGGCTAGCCCATCTACTACAGGCTGTAAAATAGCCTGAGTTATCTTTCTCTCTGTGTGCATATACTGGCTGCCATGCTGTTTGTTGTATCTTGTCTTTCATGGCACTGATTGTCTTTTTGAATGTATGAAATAGGAAATTTTCATGGCAAACCGCCTAAGAGTTCTGAGGAGGAATGAAAGGATAGAAGGTCAAAGAAAGGGAATGAAAGGATAGAAGGTCAAAGAAAGGGAGGACAGAAGACAAATTGCACAGAGTGGACTGTGATTAGCAAATAAAAAAGGCAGGAAGTAAGGCAGGATGAGGGGACAATGTTGATGAGGCTCCCAGACAGCTGAGATTCAGCAGTGCTGCACTTCAGCAGGAGAGCCTTCAGGGTGAAAATAAGGAAGCTGGAGAAAACTAGTGCATTTCAGTAGGACAGGAGGTGATCTGTGGTCTGGGATCTTCTCTGCAAATTTTCTGAGGTAAGCAGTGGGATGAAAAGTCTTTCTTAGAAGGCTTTTATTCAAAAGAAAACCCAAGCGAAGGCATTTCCCAATCACTAATTTTGCTGTCTTACTGTTGGCTTAGAGGGTGGCTCTGAATTTTCACAGAGATAGCTGAGAAAAGCATGTGATGTAGAATCCACAAGCAGTCACGTGAGGAATTTTGCTTTCACTGTAACCACAAAGGTTCAATCAGACCAAGTTTCCCCCGTGAACATCTCATCAGTGCCCACCTTCATTTCAGCAGGGGCTGGCCATCAGCATGCGCTGCAGAGGGACATGGCTTTCTAATATGATCTCTAACTGTGGAGAGATTCAAGCAAAAGCTAGGGTTGTTAAGGTCACAGATGTTGAAGAAGAGTCTAAATGTTAAAGGTTAGTGAACTGCTGAAATAGGAAGGGTCGTGGCCTTCTTTTTGACAGGCCACAATATCAGAGACCAAGGGAAGGATATCCATAGTAGTAGACACAGGCATAGTTAAAAACAAGGTGAACTGATCCTGTTGTGCATAAACATATGTATTATATCCCTTGGGATCAATATTCAGACTTCAGCTGTGCTTATTTCTTGTTCTATAAATTACCTAGCCAGGGGAACCAACTGTAACACACTGAAGCACAATAGCATAATAGGAAGATGAGTGAGGAACTCGAGGCAAAAAGCAAATAAAATCATAGAATCATGGAATTGTTAGGGGTTGGAAGGGACCTCAAGGATCATCTAGTTTCAACTCCCCTGCCGTGGAAAGGGACACCTCACACTACAGCAGGTTGCTCACAGCCACATCCAGCCTGGCCTTGAAAACCTCCAGGGATGAGGCTTCTACAACCTCCCTGGACAATCTGTTCCAGTGACTCACCACCCTCATGGGGAAGAACTTCTTCCTAACATCCAATCTGAATCTACCCCACTCCTATTTTATTTCCATTCCCCCTAGTCCTATCATTACCAGACCCCCTAAAAAGTCCCTCTCCAACTTTCTAGGCCCTTCTTTATAATTTGCCTAATGTGCCAAATGAAATGTAATGGTGACAGATGTAATATGACACAAATTTGCTAAATACTTTTTCCCACCCAAACAGAGGTGCTAGGGGTACTTAAATTGTCTTTTGAGCCAATTGCCTCCAGCAGGCTGCTGGGGCTCAATACTATAGAAGTCAGGAACAACAATTTACCCTCTGTTTTTTTTGCTTGCTAATTTGAGTCACAGTGGCTCTAAGAGACATGCAGTGTTCTTGGTAATTCATCAAATGTCACTATGCAGGTTTTGTACTCTGAGGGGTTTGGAGCACAAGCCCTGTGAGGAGAGGCTGAGGGAGCTGGGGTTGCTTAGCCTGGAGAAGAGGAGGCTCAGGGGAGACCTTATTGCTCTCTACAACTCCCTGAAGGGAGGTTGTAGCCAGGTGGGGGTTGGCCTCTTCTCTCTAGCAACCAGCACCAGAACAAGAGGACATAGTCTCAAGTTGCACCAGGGGAGGTTTAGGCTGAATGTTAGAAAGAAGTTCTTCCCAGAAAGAAACATTGGCCATTGGAATGTGCTGCCCAGGGAGGTGGTGGAATCACCATCACTGGAGGTGTTTAGGAAGAGACTGGATGGGGTGCTTGGTGCCATGGTTTAGTTGATTAGATACTGTTGGATTATAGGCTGGACTCGATGATTGCAAAGGTCTTTTCCAACCTGATTAATTCCCTTCTCTTCTCTCCCCTTCTCCTCATGCCTGTTTATGCCATTTTAAAGTTAGGTGTCAGTCAAATCTCTTTTGGTAGTCAATAGAGTTAAACACATAAGGAGATTGAGAGTCATTCTATCCGGAGGTCTGATAGAGATGGGAACTATTTACCTGTTTCCAATACCTGTGAGGGGAACCCAGGCAACTAACTACATGCCTAGTTTTAAAATGATTGACATTAAGATTATTCAGGGCTGAGGAATCTAAGGGCAAATACAATCTCTTCCTAATGGTCTAATCTGGGCTTTACCTGAACTGAGAGAGGTGATTTCAAAGTCCTCCTAGGAGACATTCCATTCAGGTAAAGGTGGCAAATCTATTCTCAGCCTTGCATAGCTTGCTAAACAATTTACTAGTACTGGAAATCATCTTTAGATAGAGACATGTGTGGGCTGTGCTAGTTGTCCCATGTTTTAACATGGGATATCTGTACTAATATGGATTGAATTGGGAAATTAACATCATTGTACCTGATGGGATTGTTAAAAATTACATAGAGTGTGTCACTGTGCTCCAATCTTTAATTCAACCCAGGAGATTTCTCCTTGTCTTAGTAAAAAGCACAGACCAGAGAGGAACTTTTGAATAATACTGTATTGTAATATTGTAATACATGCTAACAGTTACTGTACTTCAGAGTCAGTGTCTGATGATTATTTAATCCTTTATTCTGCAGTAATTTTCTGTATAAATCTAAATTAGATCTTGTGAATGTTAACTTCAAGAGTAACAGAGTAAAGCTGAGGAAATGGGGACATAAAATTACATAGAACTTTGCATCAGACAGTTGTCAGACCATATGGATTCTGTGTTCTGTACTGAAAGAAGCAGAATAAACATCATAATTTTGTCTTCTGTTTTGCAAATTAATGCTTGGGTGTGATGGTTTGAATCATAGAAACAATAAGGTTGGAAAAGACCTCAAAGATCATCAAGTCCAACCTGTCACCCAACACCTCATAGTGGCACCAAGTGCCACGTCCAATCCCCTCTTGAACACCTCCAGGGATGGTGACTCCCACCACCTCCCCGGGCAGCACATTTCAATGGCTAACAACTCTCTCTGGGAAGAACTTTCTCCTCACCTCCAGCCTAAACTTCCCCTGGTGCAGCTTGAGACTGTGTCTTCTTGTTTTGATGCTGATTGCCTGGGAGAATAGACCAGCCCCCTCCTGGCTACAACCCCCCTTCAGGTAGTTGTAGACAACAATGAGCTTCACCTGGAGCCCAAAAGCCCAAATGGAAACAGATTTATACTCCCTCACCCTCTCCCTTTTCCTGGTAAGGTAAAGCAAATTAGGCAGGAGAAAGAAGAGGTAAGATCATGAAAGAAAATGGTCTGGAATTGGTTTGGAAGTAAACAAGGTAATTTTTTAACAAAACACCTATCTGTAGCAGTAACAGGAAAGGTTACAAAGGTATAAAGCAAAGGGTAAATAGAAAAATACAGAAAACCAGGGGCCCAGCTGGCATTGGATTCCCTTGATGCAAATGGATTCAGTTCTTTAGAAAATGTGAATGCAGCATGGATAGGAAAGGCCCTGGCCACATGCTGAGTGCAGGGAAGCAGCAGCAGCAGATGACCTCTCCCAAGCAGGTGAAGAGAAAGAGCTAAGAGGTGTCTCTCCTTAAATAGGCATGCTGGACAGGAAGGGGGAGTGGAATAGGCCTTTGAACCAGGGGACCCCTCCTTCTGGGAGGGAGAAAACCAAATCTCTCTCTCTGCCCACCTGGATTAAGTGTCTTGGGTCCACCTGGGGGCTGGATTGTTTTCAGCTCCCATCAAGGATGGGTGTGACCTGGGACATTGGGCAATCAACTTTTATTAAGTTCCACTTTTTGTCATCACAGGGTAAGAACATACGACTGCGGGGAAAGCATTGCAGGCTGGTTCTCCACATTCCTTGGCCGCCCGTGTCGCTTAATACGACAATGCTCAGACACGAGAAATACGTCACGTCGGGAAAATACGAAAGGTAAGTTGTCCTGCTTACAAATGTTTGTGATTTCTCACTTAGTAAACATCAGACACATGGACTTCATACCAAATATGAGTGTTGGAGTGTGATGGTGTAACCACCCGACATCAACAAGAAGCTCAGCTGAACGCAGCCGGAGAAGCGAATGAAGCTGCATTTTACAGGCACCAATGGAAGGCAATGAATATACACAAGATATACAGTATTTGCAATACTATACAAGAATTTACAGAAAAGAAACAACACAGAAATCCTCCTTGGGAGGAGGATCCCACCTCGGGTTGCCCCCAACCTCTCTCACCCTCCCCTTTCCCTCTAGTTAATTAGAAGAAAAGAGACGAGTAGAAAAAAGATGTTAGGGGACTTTCAGTTAGATCAAAGCAGTTGTTAAGAAGTTAGTTTTTCTTATCTGAAAGTTTGCTAGATAAAGAGGCCTCCCTCTTTGTCCCAGGGCAACATGAATTCCAGCCAAGAGACAGAAGAGGGAGTGAGAACAGAATGTAAGATCGTAAAAAGGTCGGACCTCGAGGGACTGGACAGATGGGCAGAGTCCAACAGGATGGCATTCAACAAGTCCAAGTGCCAGGTGCTGCACTTTGGTCACAACAACCCCATGCAGAGCTACAGGCTGGGGTCAGAGTGGCTGGAGAGCAGACAAACAGAAAGGGACCTGGGGCTGAACATGAGCCAGCAGTGTGCCCAGGTGGCCAAGAAGGCCAATGGCATCCTGGCCTGCACCAGGAATAGCGTGGCCAGCAGGAGCAGGGAAATCATTGTGCCCCTGTACTCTGCACTGGTTAGGCCACACCTTGAGTCCTGTGTCCAGTTCTGGGCCCCTCAGTTTAAAGAAAGACATCGAGACTCTTGAACGTGTCCAGAGAAGGGCAACAAGGCTGGGGAGAGGCCTTGAGCACAAGCCCTGTGAGGAGAGGCTGAGGGAGCTAAGATTGTTTAGCCTGGAGAAGAGGAGGCTCAGGGGCAACCTTATTGCTCTCTACAACTCCCTGAAGAGAGGTTGTAGCCAGGCAGAGGTTGGTCTCTTCTCCCAGGCAACCAGCACCAGAACAAGAGGACACAGTCTGAAGCTGTGCCAGGAGAAGTTTAGAGGTGAGGAGAAAGTTCTTCACAGAGAGAGTTGTTAGCCATTGGATTGTGCTGCCCAGGGAGGTGGTGGAGTCACCATCCCTGGAGGTGTTCAAGAGGGGATTGGATGTGGCACTTGGTGCTATGGTTTAGTAGTCATGAGGTGTTGGGTGACAGGTTGGACTTGATGATCTTTGAGGTCTTTTCCAAACTTATTTGATTCTATGATGATTCTTCAATGAAAATGGATTAGAGGTAAAAGGAAAGATACGGTGGCATTACTAGTATAGTCTTCTTTGGGTTTAATGATAATTTTAGAATGTTGGATTTGGTTTTGTAGGTCCAGCATCTGCTGCAAATATCTCACTCTCTTTTGTGAATGAAGCACAGTACCTCCTGATAAATGTAGCAAGCATCCTGCAGCTGAAAGAACACATTTCTGAAAGGTAACATCCAAAAGTTTCTCAGCAGTCTTGCATTCCAAGCCTGTATCTTTTGTTCCTTATTGCTGTCCACCACTGAAAAGAGCTTGGCCCCCTCCACTTGACACCCACCCCTCAGATATTTATACACATCGATCAAATCCCCTCTCAGTCTTTCCTTCTCAAGGCTAAACAGCCCCAGGGATCTCAGTCTCTCTTCACAGGGGAGATGCTCAAGTCCCCTAATCATCCTTGTTGCTCTCTGTTGGATTCTCTCCAGCAGGTCTCTCTCTCTCTCTCTTGAACTGGGGAGCCCAAAACTTTCTCTCTTGAACTGGGGAGCCCAAATCTGGATGCAGCATTCCAGGTGTGGTCTCACCAGGGCAGAGTAGAGAAGTAGAAGAACCTCCCTAGACCTGCTGGACACACTTTCTTGATGCACTCCAGGATCCCATTCGCTCTCTTGGCCACAAGGGCACATTGCTGTCCCATGCAGAGCTTGCTGTCCACTAGGACTCCAAGGTCTTTCTCCATGGAGCTGTTCTCTAGCAGGGCAGTTCCTAACCTGTGCTGGTGCCTGCTGTTATTCCTCCCCAGGTGCAGGACCCTGCGTTTGTCCTGACTGAACTTCAGGAAGTTTGCCTGCACTCAGCTCTCAGCCTGTCCAGATCTCGTTGTATGCCAGCACAGCCTGACAGGTGTCAGTTGCACCACCCCCCATGCCTATTTTTGTATCATCAGGAAACTTGGGTAGTCTCAATCCCCTCAGCCAGGACCTTGGTAAAGATGCTGAGCACAACTGGAACCGTTACAGATCCCTGGCAAACACCACTGGCCACAGGCCTCCAAGTTGACTCTGTGCCACCGACCACAACTCTCTGGGCCTTCGATACTTTAAGCAGTTTGAAGACAGAGAGACTAGGAGTAGCACAGGATCAGCAACAAGGGATAGAATAGTAGAAATTCAGAGTAGTTTTCAGCAGCTGTCTCAAGATGCTGCAGGGCCAGCTCTGAGGGTTTTGATACCTTCACCAGTACCAGCTGGAGCAGCAGGCACTTACCTGTCACAAAATGCATTCAAAACTAGAGACTACAGGGCACCCAAGTTAATACAATACAATACAATACAATACAATACAATACAATACAATACAATACAATACAATACAATACAATACACCAGGTTGGAAGAGACCTTCAAGATCATGCATCCAACCCATCAACCAATCCAACCCACCTAAACAACTAAACCATGGCACCAAGTACCCCATCAAGTCTCCTCCTGAACACCTCCAATGATGGTAACTCCACCACCTCCCCAGGCAGCACATTCCAATGGGCAATCACTCTCTCTGTATAGAACTTCTTCCTAACATCCAGGCTAAACCTCCCCTGGCGCAGCCTGAGACTGTGTCCTCTTGTTCTGGTACTTGCCTGGGAGAAGAGACCAACCTCTGCCTGGCTACAACCTCCCTTCAGGTAGTTGTAGAGAGCAACAAGGTCACCCCTGAGTCTCCTCTTCTCCAGGCTAAGCAACCCCAGCTCCCTCAGCCTCTCCTCACAGGGCTTGTGTTCCAAACCCCTCACCAGCTTCGTTGCCCTTCTCTGGACACGCTCCAGCAAGTCAACCTCCTTCCTAACTGAGGGGCCCAGAACTGGACACAGGACTCAAGGTGTGGCCTAACCAGTGCAGTGTACAGGGGCACAATGACCTCCCTGCTCCTGCTGGCCACACTGTTCCTGATGCAGGCCAGGATGCCATTGGCCCTCTTGGCTGCCTGGGCACACTGCAGGCTCATGTTCAGCTTACAATCAAACAGCACCCCCAGGTCCCTGTCTGCCTGTCTGCTCTCCAGCCACTCTGACCCCAGCCTGTAGCACTGCATGGGGTTGCTGTGGCCAATGTGCAGAACCCAGCACTTGGATATGTTCAATCTCATGCCCTTGGACTCTGCCCATCTGTCCAGCCTGTCGAGGTCCCTCTGCAAAGCCTCTCTGCCCTCCAGCAGATCAACTCCTGCCCCCAGCTTGGTGTCGTCCGCAAATTTACTGATGATGGACTCAATGCCCTCATCCAGATCCAGTTCTAGCATCCCACAGCAAAGCTAGGAAGCACAGCACCACAACTGAACTCATTCATGACTAACTGCTATTTTCCTTCCTTCAGCATAGTCTAGAACTCCTGTTGGCTCCAATCTCCTGCAATCATTACAAATTGCATCTCAGCCACGCGATAGCTTGTGGGATCTCAAAGTAAAACCGGTAGCCCTTCCACTTCCCATCCCACATTCTACCTCCAGGCTGCTGGAGTCCTTGTGAACAGTGCAGGCTTGGTGCAGCTGGCCTTGTGTGGTTTGACTGAAAGCCTTCACAGGCAGTTTATCCTTAAGCACATATATCTGCTGAATAAGATAATCCAGAATGCTTTAAATAAAATCAAGCACTCTTTTTTTTCACCTAAGAGGCCTATTCTGCCAAGACTGCCTGATGTGAAGAGCTGTTCCTGTACTTTGGTCTTGCATGATTTTCCTCATTTTAATCAAAGCACATTTAATCAAGACCCTCTTCAACCCTCATTATTTTTAATACCTTGGGGAGGGATAGAGGGGTGGAAACAACAAACACTTCTTTCTTCGCCACTTACCTGGGCTTCTGCCTCTGCTGTAGTGTCACATCTCAAAGTTGTCAGACCACAGCTGATGGCATATCAAAACCAGTTCATGTTCACGATCACTAATGCAAGAAGGAATGCTGTCCTCCACTAAAAACAGTACTGAGAGGACTCTCTTGAAGATTTTATGCTTGCCTTCATTTCTGATGCTCAAAGTGGAAGACAGATTTTTGATATTTTTATGCAGGCTGCTGCTACATCTGCCTCGTGTACATCCTCAGCACTGACACAAATCTACGCTCTGGCAGTTCAAATGCTGGCAAAGAGGTGCAGATATCACCACAAAGAGAGTCTACCTGGACCTCAGCAAGGCCTATGACACCATCCCCCACAGCAAACTCCCGGACAAGCTGTCACCCATGGCCTAGACAGCAGCACTCCGCGCTGGGTTAGGAACTGGCTGGAGGGCCGAGCCCAGAGAGTGGTGGTGAATGGTGCCACAGCCAGCTGGTGGCCAGGCACTAGTGGTGTGCCCCAGGGATCAGTGCTGGGCCCCATCATGTTTAATATCTTTATTGATGATCTAGATGACAGGATTGAGTCAGTCATCAGTAAGTTTGCAGATGACACCAAGTTGGGAGCAGTTGTTGATCTGCTAGACGGTAGGAGAGCTCTGCAGAGGGACCTTGCCAGGCTGGACAGATGGGCAGAGTCCAACAGGATGGCATTCAACAAGTTCAAGTGTCGGGTTAATAACCCCATACAGTGCTGGGGGCAGAGTGGCTGGAGAGCAGCCAGGCAGAAAGGGACCTGGGGGTCCTGGTTTGCAGCAGCTGAACATAAGCCAGCAGTGTGCCCAGGTGGACAAGAAGGCCAATGGCATCCTGGGCTGCATCAGGAATAGTGTGGCCAGCAGGAGCAGGGAAGTCCTTCTGCCCCGGTACACAGCACTGGTTAGGCCACACCTGGAATCCTGTGTCCAGTTCCGGGCCCCTCACTTTAAGAAGGACATTGAGACTCTTGAACGTGTCCAGAGAAGGGCAACAAGGCTGGGGAGAGGTCTGGAGCACAAGCCCTGTGAGGAGAGGCTGAAGGAGCTGGGGTTGTTTAGCCTGGAGACAAGGAGGCTCAGGGGAGACCTCATTGCTCTCTATAACTACCTGAAAGGTGGTTGTAGCCAGGTGGGGGTTGGTCTCTTCTCCCAGGCAGGCAGCACCAGAACAAGAGGACACAGTCTCAAGCTGAACCAGGGGAAGTTTAGGCTCAAGGTGAGGAGAAGATTCTTCACAGACAGAGTTGTTAGGCATTGGAATGTGCTTCCCAGGGAGGTGGTGGAGTCACTGTTCCTGGAGGTGTTCAAGATGGGATTGGACGTGGCACTTGGTGCCATGGTTTAGTGGTCATGAGGTGTTAGGTATTGGTTATTAGGTTGGACCTGATAATCTCTGCAGTCTTTTCCATCCTGGTTGATTCTATGATTCTATTCTATGACTCTAATATGAGGAATACATTCCCTCTAAAATGCCTTTACTAGCCTTCTTCCCTTTCAGCACCGGCTGGTTTTGTTCCTTTGGCCATTGCCACACGTGCAGTGTAAGTTTCTATTTGCCTTCTTTACAGAGGCATTTAACAAGTCAAATGATTGATAGCTCAAAAGCCTTTTTTCATTTGGTGCCATTAGCATTACATACAATAACTAAAACATAATTTTATCACACACATTGTACACAATTGCCTGTCTCCATGCTTTCATACCTACAGTTCCAGGTTCCACCTCAGAAGGAGCCACCTAGAGGACTACAAATGACAGCTAAAGGACTGGAAATTACAGTTCAATGCCTTGTGCCATTTTCATAGCCTTTGCAATGAAACTTGAGCCAAGTTATTCTGTAGAAACATTTGCTGGATGACATTAGCCACTAGACAAAGCATCTAGTGAAGAGATCTTCATAAACCTTTTTTTTCTCTTTCTCTGTCAACTGTGTGAGACAGACTGGAAGAGCCACTGGAACTAGAGGAATTGATACGGCGATTCCGTGCCAACATTGTCATCAGTGCACCACAGTCCTTTGAAGAAGAAGAGTGGGCTGAGATTTCAATAGGTGCTCTGCGGTTCCAGGTGCAACTTTCGTCCTAGCCCCAGGCTATCAAAAAGTACTTTGACTCCTGGAGACAGGGGTACTGGTCAATAGTTGGCTGAACATGAGCCAGCAGTGTGCCCAGATGGCCAAGAAGGCCAATGGCATCCTGGCCTGGATCAGGAACAGTGTGGCCAGCAGGAGCAGGGAGGTCATTCTCCCCCTGTACTCAGCACTGGTTAGGCCACACCTTGAGTTCTGTGGCCAGTTCTGGGCCCCTCAGTTTAAGAAAGATGTTGAGTTGCTGAATGTGTCCAGAGAAGGGCAAAAGGGCTCAGGGGAGACCTTATTGCTCTCTACAACTACCTGAAGGGAGGTTGTAGCCAGCTGGAGGTTGGTCTCTTCTCCCAGGCAACCAGCACCAGAACAAGAGGATAAAGTCTCATGCTGTGCCAGGGGAGGCTTAGGCTGGATGATGGGAAGAAATACTAAGTGAAACTTCAATGCATCTCATTAATTATAATGCTTTATGAAGAAATGTGTTGCAGGGTGGTTTTTTTTCCCTCCCTAAAACCACATCCTAGTTCAAGCAAGAATTTACTTCAAGATCCCTGCTCTGTATTACATATACTGTTACACCATGGGATCTCATTGTTCCTTCTCACTATGTAAACTTGTGAAAATTCACATTTTGCACTCTGATTATCTAGAGGTGCCATGCATGGAAGACAGATATTGTGTATTTCAGCTCCACCAAAACAATATTAAACCAATCCACAAAAATCCTCTCCGGGTTAAATCCTAAGGTGGTGGCTTTCAGTCAGTTCTCCTTTGGGCAAGTAGCCCTGTAAAAATGAAGTGAAGGCATGAGGAAATAGAAATAGAGGCTTGAGGGGGTGCTTGGTGCCATGGTTTAGTTGTTTAGGTGGGTTGTATTGTATTGTATTGTATTGTATTTAGGTGGGTTGGATTGGTTGATGGGTTGGACGCGATGATCTTGGAGGTCTCTTCCAACAAGGTGGTGTATTGTATTGTATTATTGTATTGTATTGTAAATATGCAAATGTTCGGTGTTTCTCAGATGCTGCTGCTGGGAAAGTTTGCCTTAGAAAGGGTGATTAACAAGCTAATTAAACATGCATTGAAATCTTTGCAAATAGACCCTTTGAAAAGATACCTACCACATTAAGCGAACAGGCCTGGCCTCTTGCATAATGAGAGCATGGAAGAACACAGGAAAGTTATGTGAAATATGTGTGCTTAAGATATGATGATGATCAGAAGATTGTATTGTTCTGATATGCAGCTGTGAACCTTCTTTAACCTTTCAGGTTGTGGGTCCTTGTAGCAGATGTCAAATAATCTGCATTGATCAACAGTCTGGGGAACGAAACAAAGAAATTCTGCAATCTCTCTCTACTGCCAGAGGTAGAAAGGTCAGTACAGTGCTGTATACAAAGATGTGGTGACTCTATTGCATGCATAGTAAAATACCTCCTGGAAGAATAGTCATGATTAAGTTGTTATGCTAGTTGTTGCCATTTGGCCACAGCAACCCCATGCAGAGCTACAGGCTGGGGTCAGAGGGGCTGGAGAGCAGCCAGGCAGAGAGGGACCTGGGGGTGCTGATCGACAGCCGCCTGAACATGAGCCAGCAGTGTGCCCAGGTGGCCAAGAAGGCCAACGGCATCGTGGGCTGCATTAGGAATGGTGTGGCCAGCAGGAGCAGGGAAGTCATTGTGCCCCCGTATTCTGCTTTGGTTAGGCCACACCTTGAGTCCTGTGTCCAGTTCTGGGCCCCTCAGTTTAAGAAGGACATTGAGACACTTGAACGTGTCCAGAGAAGAGCAACAAGGCTGGGGAGAGGCCTTGAGCACAGCCCTGTGAGGAGAGGCTGAGGGAGCTGGGATTTTTTAGCCTGGAGAAGAGGAGGCTGAGGGGAGACCTCATTGCTGTCTACAACTACCTGAAGGGTGGTTGTAGACAGGAAGGGGTTGGCCTTTTCTTTCTATCAACCAGCACCAGAACAAGGGGACACAGTCTCAAGCTGTGCCAGGGGAAGTTTAGGCTTGAGGTGAGGAGGAAGTTCTTCACCAAGAGAGTCATTCGCCATTGGAATGTGCTGCCCAGGGAGGTGGTGGAGTCACCGTCCCTGGAGGTGTTCAAGAGGGGACTGGACGTGGCACTTGGTGCCATGGTCTAGTCATGAGGTCTGTGGTGACAGGTTGGACTCGATGTCTTCGACGTCTCTTCCAACCTTGGTGATACTGATACTGTGATTTGATGGGGTATTTCTTTCAGTCAAAGAAGGATGCACTTACAGCCCAGATATGACATGATTCATATTCATAAAACATTCAGCAGGGTTTCCATTCAGAAATTTACTATTAACATGCATGATTTTGACTGTGGTTGTTTTCATTCACTTCACAAGACTGGTTTACAATGTGTTGATTGTGGTCTTGGTCATTCGAGAAGAAAAACCTGTGGAAAAATTGGAAAGTGTTTGAAATGATACAGTTAGACTAAACTTTGTTCTTACTGTGAGAAACTACTTGTCAGGAAAAACAGAGTAAATGTTAATCATAGAATCATAGAATTGTTAGGGTTGTAAGGGACCTCAAGCATCAGCCAGTTCCAACCCCACTGCTATGGGCAGGGACACCTCACACGACATCAGGCTGCTCACAGCCACATCCAGCCTGGCCTTAAAAACCTCCAGGCATGAGGCTTCCACCACCTCCCTGGGCAGCCTGTGCCAGTGTCTCACCACCCTCATGGGGAAGAACTTCTTCCTAACATCCAATCTGAATCCACCCACTTCTAGTTTTGTTCCATTCCCCCCAGACCTATCACTCCCTGACACCCTCAAAAGTCCCCCCCCAGCTTTCTTGTAGCCCCCTTCAGATACTGGAAGGCCACAATAAGGTCTCCTCGGAGCCTTCTCTTCTCCAGACTGAACAGCCCCAGTTCTCACAGTCTGTCCTCATAGCAGAGGTGCTCCAGCCCTCTGATCATCCTCGTGGCCCTTCTCTGGACATGTTCCAGGGCATCCAGATCCTTCCTGTAATAGAGGCTCCAGAGCTGGATGCAGTACTCCAGGGGGGGTCTCAGCAGAGCAGAGTAGAGGGGGAGAAATATCTCCCTCAACCTGCTGGCTCTGCTTCTCTTGATGCAGCCCAGGATGTGATTGGTTTTCTGGGCTGCAGGTGCACACTGGTGGCTCCTGTTGTCATGTCATCCCCCAGCAGCCCCAAGTCCTTTTCTTCAGGGCTGCTTTCTTGTAGGCCCCCTTAATACAGTCAATGTGGAGAACAGTAGATTTAGACAGTGACTGGAGAATAAATGGGAAATACAGGTGTTCATTTGGAGTCTTGCTTCCTAAGGCTGCATTGCTCAGATGGTGGCTCAATGGTTCAGCATCCCAGAAGCTTGACAAATCTCATAAGTATTTATTTGGCTGAAAGTCCTTTCTCTAAATTCATTGCTTCCTGTTCATTAAGCTTCTGTTGTAGAAGTTCATTAGCCAGTCACCAATACAAGCCAGACATCCAAGGCTGGGCAAAGAAACAGGGACAGAACAATAATCAGTAGGTTGAAAATCATTCACCTGAACAATGCACAAACAAATCACAAATAACACATTCTTGGGAGGAGGGGACAGGAAAAACAAAGGGGAGGGGGGTTGGTCTCACTGAGTCATGAAGCAAACAAAGGGCTGTAGTTTCAAATAATGTTTTACTTGAGGAATAGCTATTCAGGCTTGAAGTTGTAGAGAGCTCTTGAAGCCAGCCACCTGCTGCATTGTAAGACCGAGTAGAGGTGAGCAAGCAAGGGCCAGCTGTCTAGGCACAGTTTCCCTGACCTGAGAAGACTTAGGGTTGCACAGCAGGTTCTGGCTTCCCGATCACCACAGCACGTGAGCCTGCAGGACATCAGTTGCTGGCCATGGCAAGTAGACTGAGGACAAGAGCCCTCTCTAGGTAATGGTAAGCCACAGCTGTAACATCTGGGACACCTTGGATCACATTCTGGCACTCTGGGCAAGGATGCTGCCCAGCTGCTCTCTGGGGTGCAGCAAGGCCAATGGCATCCTGGCCTGCATCAGGAATAGTGTGGCCAGCAGGAGCAGGGAAGTTATTGCGCCTCTGTACTCAGCACTGGTTAGGCCACACCTTGAGTCCTGTCTCCAGTTCTGGGCCCTTCAGTTTAAGAAGGACATCGAGACTCTTGAACATGCCCAGAGAAGGGCAACAAGACTGGGGGGAGGCCTTGAGCACAAGCCCTACAAGGAGAGGCTGAGGGAGCTGGGATTGTTCAGCCTGGAGGAGAGGAGGCTCAGAGGAGACCTTATTGCTGTCTACAACTCCCTGAAGGGAGGTTGTAGCCAGGTGGGGGTTGGTCTCTTCTCCCAGGCAACCAGCACCAGAACAAGAGGACACAGTCTCAAACTGCACCAGAGGAAGTTTAGGCTGGAGGTGAGGAGAAAGTTCTTCACTGAGAGAGTCGTTCGCCATTGGAATGTGCTGCCCAGGGAGGTGGTGGAGTCACCATCCCTGGAGGTGTTCAAGAGGGGATTGGATGTGGCACTTGGTGCCATGGTTTAGTAGTCATGAGGTGTTGGGTGACAGGTTGGACTTGATGATCTTTGAGGTCTTTTCCAACCTTACTGATTCTATGATTCTATGCAGGGGACTTTCTCTACCCACATGGTTTTCCTTGGTTTTGACTTACATTGTCTGAAGAAGGAAAGCAGTCTTTATTTAGGTACCTTCTCAAACAGCAGCAAAACCTTACCTGATACACAGATTCTGAGATGAAACACAGCATCTTTTGCATCTTTCCTGCAGAAAAGATGAGCTGCTCTTTCCTTCTGATTAACTCAGCAATGCAAAGATATTTTTTTAATACAAGCACTTCTAGAACCAAGTGACTCATTCAAACAGAACTTAAAAGAGAAATCCAGCCTCTGGAGAACAACCTGGTGCCAGGTGAAGGACGTGTGGCAGGGCAAGGCACTGCAAGGCATGGTGGTGCTATTCGCAGCAGGGCAGTGCTCTGCTTCCCTCATGCCCCAAAGAGATCATTCAGCTGGTTTTGGTTTTCCCAGCCTTCAGCACTGCTGGCACATGGGATCCTGTGAATATGCCCTGCCCTGCACAAGGCCAAATCCTCTGGGTTAGCTCGTGTGGTGGTTTGAAGCTTTTCCTGGAGTCCAAAAGCCCAAAAGAAAGAGATTTCAATCTCCTCCCCCTCTCTTTTTTCCCCAGTAGGGTAGGCTGGAGAAAGGAAAGGTAAGATCACAAAAGAAGTGGTCTGGAATCAGTTTGGAAGTAAAAAGGTTTGTTTGGGTGTTTTTAACAAAATACGTATGTCATTTGAGTAACGGGGGGGGGTTTCAAAGGTATGAGGAAAAGGGTAAATAGGAAAAGGTACAAAAACCAGGCCCAGCTGGCATTGGATTCCCTTGATGCAAATGGATTCAGTTCTTTAGAAAGCGTGGATGCAGCATGGAAAGGAAAAACAGGGAAGCAGCAGCAGCAGATGACCTCTCTCAAGCAGGTGAAGAGAAAGAGCTAAGAGGTGTCTCTTGTTAAACAGGCTTGTTGGACAGGAAGGGGGAGGGGAATAGACCTTTATCCAGGGGACCCCTCCTTCTGGGAGGGGGCAAACCAAGACTCTCTCTGCCCACCTGGATCAGGTGTCTTGGGTCCACCTGGTGTCTAGGTTCTTTTCATCCCCCATCGAGGGGTGATGATCACCCCATCTGTGGGGTGATGATCAACAGCTGATTACTAGTGTGTAGTACCTGAAGACTATGGATGGCATCTTCAGCGTGCTGAGGCAGAGCCAGCAGAGGACATTGATCCAAACCTTTCACAGTGCACAGTGGGGAGAGAGAAAGAGAGAGAGAGAACATCAGACTCCTGTGACTGTTAAATGGCACCACTAATCCTTTGGTGACTCATGTCTCCAGCATGCAGTTTCCTGTTAAGGAGTTACCTAACAGACTTCATTTTCCTTTTTTGTCAGATACGGATTCAGTGAAGGAATTTAGCAGTGCTTGTGCCCAGCTGCCAATAATGTGATTCAAAGTATAAAAGCACAAACACAACCAGGTAGAATTTAAGCTGATTTCCCAGTACAAGGTGAACTGATATTTTTGAAAGGCTGTTGCAGTTGCTCAGTTTCCAAAACATTAAGGATATTGCACATACAAATGGATAGCAAATGCTGAACACTTAATAAGAGAGCCAGATGACAATATTTACCATTTTGGTTTGTGTTCATTCCTGTGGGCTGTTGATCCCCCTTTATGTATCTCATTGTGACTTGGGAGAGCTTTCCCCATAGACTTGGGTGCCATGCCTTTGGATTGATTACTGAACCATTAGCAAGGATAGCAAATCACTTATTTTCATAGTTTCATAGTGTCAGTTAGGGTTGGAAGGGACCACAAGGATCATCTAGTTCCAACCCCCCTGCCATGGGCAGGGACACTCTACCCTAGATCAGGCTGGCCAGAGCCTCATCCAGCCTGGGCTTAAACACCTCAAGGGACGGGGCCCCAACCACCTCCCTGGACAACCCATTCCAGGCCTTCACCACTCTCATGGGGAAGAACTTCCTCCTCACCTCCAGCCTCAATCTCCCCACCTCCAGCTTCATTCCATTCCCCCTAGTCCTATCACTCCCTGATGTCCTGAGAAGTCCCTCCCCAGCCTTTTGTAGGCCCCCTTCAGATACTGGAAGGCCACAATGAGGTCACCTGGGAGCCTTCTCTTCTCCAGACTGAACAGCCCCAACTCCTTCAGTCTGTCCTCACAGGAGAGGTGCTCCAGCCCTCTGCTCATCCTCGTGGCCCTTCTCTGGACACCTTCCAGCACCTCCAGATCCCTCTTGTAATAGAGGCTCCAGAACTGGATGCAGTACTCCAGGTGGGGTCTCACCAGAGCTGAGTAGAGGGGGAGAATCACCTCCCTTCACCTGCTGGCCACACTTCTCTTGATGCAGCCCAGGATCTGATTGGCTTTCTGGGCTGCAAGTGCACATTGAGAGCTCCTGTTGAGCTTCTCATCCACCAGCACCCCCAAGTCTCTCTCCTCAGGGCTGCTCCCCAGGCAGTCACTGCCCAGCCTGGATTTGTGCCTGGGATTGCCTCGACCCAGATGCAGGACCCTGCACTTGGTCTTGTTGAAGCTCATGAGGTTGGCCTGTGCCCACCTCTCCAGCCTGTCCAGGTCCCTCTGGATGGCATCCCTTCCCTCCAGCCTGTCTGCTGCACCACACAGCTTGGTGTCATCAGCAAACTTGCTGAGGGTGCACTCAATGCCACTGTCCATGGCACCCACAAAGATGTTGAACAAGACTGGTCCCAGGACTGATCCCTGAGGGACTCCGCTTGTCCCTGGCCTCCACTGGGACATGGACTCATTGACAGCCACTCTTTGGGTGTGGCCATCAAGCCAGTTCTTTATCCATCTAGTGGTCCATCCATCAAACCCATGTGTCACCAGCTTGGAGACCAGGATGTGGTGTGGGACAGTGTCAAAGGCTTTGCTCACGTCCAGGTAAATGACATCAGTTGCTCGCCCCTCATTTACGTAGTGATGCAGGTCTGTATGCAGTGCAGAGATCTGGGACTTGTGCAAACAGTGATTTGTTGTTCTTCCATGAAGGCATGAACCCCATTGCCATATAGCAATGAGATTCCAGAAATGCAGAGAGCAGAGGAGCTCAGAAGTCCTCCCAGAAGTCCTTTATTGCTGTGTGGTAGAACCCCCAGCATTACGGAGTCCCACTTACAGAAGTCGTCCCAGAAGCCCTTAACAGATGAAGCAGCTAACAGAAGTCCCTACAGCATCCCTACACTGAAGCCCTAGCCAGATCCCTAACCAAAGACCTAACCCAAGCAACTACTGCTCAGAGTGGCTGTTTTCATACTCTGTTATCAATCCCTTAACCAGTAAAACCCAACCACATAGATGAGCTAAACTCATTTCCCAATAAGAGGTGCCAGCATGTCAAGGAGGTGGCTTCTGCAGCATGTTCCAATACAAGGTTGTTTTGCTCTATGCAGATAAGGAATTGGTCAGCTAAGGAATCCTGCACTCTGCACATGTTCAGCAGCTGCCTTCTGAACAGTAGCTGCAAGAGTGATTGATGTAATTATTGACCCCTGAAATAATATGGTTCTCTTTTCTCCTTAGTGTCTGACCTGGAAAATGCATCTCTTTAAGGCAGAGGCAAAGCAAAATCAGTTCCTAGGAAAGTATTATACTATCCAGATATTTTCAACAGGAGATAATTTATTATCTTTTTTGACACTAAGTTAAATGTTTCCCCTTTTTGCCATGTGAAAAATCAACATGTTGGAAGTGAATACTTCCCCTTTCCTATTCTGTAAGGTTAATAAGTTTTGGTGAACCCAGAGCTTGAGTTAAAAAGAATATATATATTCAGCTTTAATAATTGCATCTCCCAAACCTTGGCATGGGAGGGAGGGTATATTATTACCTGAATAAAATGAGCAGATGATAATAGGTGAATTTATCTATTAGAAGAAGGCAGCTGAGAGCTACATCCAGTGGCAAAATGCAGAACTCATCCATCCAAAGCTAAGCTTTAGCATGCAGTGTCAATTATGTGCTTGTTACACATGCTAGGAGGGCATTTTCCTTACCGAGTGCTGGTCTGAATTAGCTGATTATTGAGGAGCTGTAGCTTGAAGGCATCTCATCTCAGCCTTTGTCAGACATAGCACCTCAGGTTTCTGTCTTACAAAAGGAAACATTGCACCAAGGATATTTCTCTGACAGTGAATATCTAAGCAGCATATATTACTGTGGATCCAGTAAATGTGCTTGAAACAACATGCAAGAATGACAGCATTTTATACCTCCTCCTTTAAGTGAGTGTGATGACTATCATATGATTCACTCTTGGCAAGAATAAGTACATTTTAACTGCTTCTTCCAGCAGTTAAGTCTTGTGCTTTGTACTAATCAAGAAGCTTTACATTTTTTTGTCCCTGTGAAGTTTAAGAGTGATAGGAAGAGCCTCTACTGCTATCAGAAGACTGAGTGGATAAAGCCATAGAATAGAGTAGAACAGAATGGAATGGAATGGAATAGAATAGAATAGAATAGAATAGAATA
The DNA here is from genome assembly GCA_015227895.2 of Colaptes auratus. Lineage (NCBI taxonomy): Eukaryota > Metazoa > Chordata > Aves > Piciformes > Picidae > Colaptes > Colaptes auratus. Next base: position 9,036,224 of record CM037636.1, read on the forward strand.
GAATAGAATAGAATAGAATAGAAATGTAATAGAATAGAATAGAATAGAATAGAATAGAATAGAGAATAGAATAGAATAGAATTGGAATGGAATGGAATGGAGTAGAATAGAATAGAATAGAATAGAATAGAATAGAATAGGAATGGAATGGAATGGAATGGAATGGAATGGAATGGAATGGAATGGAATGGAATGGAATGGAGTAGAATAGAATAGAATAGAATAGAATAGAATAGAATAGAATAGAATAGAATAGAATAGAATAGAATAGACCAGGTTGGAAAAGACCTTCAAGATTACCAAATCCAACCTATCATCCAACACCATCTAATCAACTAAACCATGGCACCAAGTGCCCCATCCAGTCTCTTCCTAAACACCTCCAGTGATGGTGACTCCACCACCTCCCTGGGCAGCCCATTCCAATGGCCAGTCTCTCTTTCTATGAACTCACAGTCCAGCACTCCCTGCCCAGTTCATGGTGTGTTCGGGGCGGGGGGGTTATGTGCAGAATACAATGCCCATGAAATCAGAAAATGGTGGCAGCAGCAGAGAGAGATTATGCCATTCACTGAAATAACTGCAGGCTGTAATTGCTGTGTCTGAAAGCCTCATTTTTCAACAGTGAAATGTGAGAAGAACCAATTTCTACATTTTGGTTTTCTCTTCAAACAGCAGAAATGGCAGGATGCACAGCTTTTGTGGTTCCCATTAGCAGTGTTTGCAGAGTCAAGATTTGTAACTGTGGAAAAATTTAGGAAATGTAATTAGAAGATACAAATCCACTTCTGGTAATCACATACACACCAAATTTGGGGCTTAAATCCAAGAGGTGCTAAAATATGTATACCATCAGTATACCATCACCTTGAAAACTCCTTAGGCATCCACCAGTCTATGAGACTTCAAATGTCAAATCAGAGTAGGGAAATGTCCAGTTCTGGGCCCTCAGTTTAGGAAGGACATTGAGACACTTGAACGTGTCCAGAGAAGGGCAACAAGGCTGGGGAGAGGCCTTGAGCACAAGCCCTGTGAGGAGAGGCTGAGGGAGCTGGGGTTGTCTAGCCTGGAGAAGAGGAGGCTAAGAAACCTCATTGCTCTCTACAACTACCTGAAGGGAGGTTGTAGCCAGGTGGGGGTTGGCCTCTTCTCCCTAGCAACCAGCACCAGAACAAGAGGGCACAATCTCAAGCTACACCAGGGGAAGTTTAGGCTCAAGGTGAGGAGGAAGTTCTTCACAGAAGAGTTATTGGCAATTGGAATGTGCAGCCTGGAAAGGTCATGGGGTCACTGTCCCTGGAGGTGTTCACCAGAGGATTGGACATGGCACTTGAAGCCATGGTTTAGTTAGTCATGAGGTATTGGGTGATAGGTTGGACTGGATGATCTCTGAGGTCTTTTCCAACCTTATTGATTCTATGATTCTATGATTCTATATGTCACTGCCCATGGCAGGGGGGTTAGAACTGGATGATCCTCGAGGTCCCTTCCAACCCTGACAATTTTGTGATTCTATGATTCTCTGACAAAAAAAGGAAACCATTTCATGAGGTGCAAATCTTGGTTCAACACTTTTTATTAGCTCTGGAGCGCCTGCTTTATCAAGTTCTTTAAATATCTCCACTTTCAAAGAGAGGATATCCATCAGTATCATCTGAAAATACATTCCAAGATAAAACACCTTCTTCAGATTCCTCCTGTGCTCTTCATTGACTGTTTCCATTAAGGTGCCTTCCAACCTTCACAATTCTGTGATTTTATGATGCTATGATTCCATGACAAAACCAGACCAATCTCTTATTTTGACAAGTCCAGATCACACCTGGCTGTTCATGGCTGTAATTGTAAGGCTCAATGTCATTAAGATCAAGAACATACACAAGAGTGCAAACACATCAAGTTTTCAGTGCCACCTAGGGCTGTATGGTCAGTGAAATAGGTTTCTGTTCCTCTTTTCTTTATTTCTCAGCATCACAAGGAGCTGCTACCTAAGTATTTTCATGTTTATGTAGGACAGTGTCAGAAGCAATGCCTCGATAGAACAAAGTTCTGCTAAGGAAGTGAGTCATTCATGGTAGAAGATGAAAGACTTTGCCTCAGTGATTGAACACACATGCATCCTTTTGACGCCCAGCTTTTACTTGTGATATGCATTAAATGCATTTGCCAAGAAGCCAGAACAGTCATTAAATGACAGGACTGTGAGGGAGTGTAAATTGCATCTATGACACTATGGAACTCATGATGAAATACTCTATTATTTATCCACTTACATAAGGTATAGCATGAATAGCTCTTGAATAGCATGGGGTTAGGGTTTTATTTAGCAGTCTCTTCTAGTTAATTAGCTTTAAATGTTCTTAACTATATGTAAATATTTATTTATACACACACATACATGTATTATATGGTGCAGCAGACATGCTGGAGGAAAGGGATACCACCTAGAAGGACCTTGACAGGCTGGAGAGCTGGGCCCATGACAACCTCAGGAGGTTCAACAAGACCAAATGCAAGGTCCTGCAGCTGGGTTGAGGCAATCCCAAGCACTGATATCAGCTGTGCGGGGGCTGGCTTGAGAGCAGCCCTGAAGAAAAGGACTTGGGGGTGCTGGGGGATGAGAAGCTCAGCATGAGCCAGCAGTGTGCACTTGCAGCTCAGAAAGCAAATAACATCCTGGGCTGCATCAAAGAAGCATAGCCAGCAGGTTGAGGGAGGTGATTCTCCCCCTCTACTCTGCTCTGGTGAGACCCCACCTACAGTACTGCATCCAGTTCTGGAGCCTCTATTACAGGAAGGATCTGGATGTCCAGAACATGTCCAGAGAAGGGCCATGAGGATGATCAGAGGGCTGGGGCTCTTCTGCTATGAGGACAGACTGTGAGAACTGGGGCTGTTCAGTCTAGAGAAGAGAAGGCTCCGAGGAGACCTTATTGTGGCCTTCCAGTATCTGAAGGGGACTACGAGAAAGCTGGGGAGGGACTTTTGAGGGTGTCAGGGAATGATAGGTCTGGGGGGAATGGAACAAAACTAGAAATGGATAGATTGAGACTGGATGTTAGGAAGAAGTTCTTCCCCATGAGGGTGGTGAGACACTGGCACAGGTTGCCCAGGGAGGTGGTAGAAGCCTCATGCCTGGAGGTTTTTAAGGCAAGGCTGGATGTGGCTGTGAGCAACCTGCTGTAGTGTGAGGTGTCCCTGCCCATGGCAGGGAGGGTTGGAACTGGCTGATCCTTGAGGTCCCTTCCAACCCTAACAATTCTATGATTTATATATCTATATACACACATCTGCATAGATTTTTTTAAAATTTATATTTATATTTATATTTATAAAATATTCTTAAAGCAATATTGTTTTTCTAAACATATCTGGGTTGTGAGATCCTGATCACTTTAACATGAGTTGCATCTCACTAAATACTTTACTCTTTTTCAGACAAACTTTGGCATATACCTGATGAACCAGCCCTTGCACTCGTCCTCTCCAGGTATTTTATCCATTGGGTCTCAAGTACTTGCAGTGCTGAAGGAGAATACAGAAATTCAGCCTCCGACATCCAGTGAAGAAAAATGTTCAGGATAGATTCTCTGGGGGGAGATGAAATTTACATCTAATTCTGAGGAGAAATCAAAGTCAGTTACTAAAAAGAAAAAGAAAAAAGAAGAAAGGGAAAGGAAGAAAGGAAGAAAGAATGGACAAAAGAAAGGAAGAAAGGAAGAAAAGAAAGGAAGAGTGAAAGAAAGGAAAAAGGAAGGAAGGAAGGAAGGAAGGAGGAGGAAAGAAAGGAGGAAAGAAAGGAGGAAAGAAAGAAGGAAAGAAAGAAGGAAAGAAGGAAAGAAAGAAAGAAAGAGAAAGAAAGAGAGAAAATCAACAATAACAACAACATAAAAGCTTTACTCATTTGCTTCTGGTTTAGGTCTTTTAATCTTGTGTTTGTTGTAAATGCTATCAGATGGCAGAACCCTTGATAATTACAGCTCAGCTTGTGATTAGGCTATGGCAGCCATAACTCTGTTTTACTCAACTGCTTCAGGACGCAGCTGGTTTGATCAAGTTTTACTGGCACATAACTCCTAAAACAAGCCCAACATCGTTGTCAGAAACCCTCACCTCAATGAAGGAAAGTGAGCACAACAATGCAGTACTTCCTTGTGCTGCTTTGGGAGAGAGGATGCAGGACACCTTTTAGAAAGAGTGTGGGTGGGAAGGGACCAGTGGGAGAGCAGCGTGAGAATAGCAGCCCATTCAGCTTGTCAAAAATGAAACTGAAGATGATGTTAGACAGCCTGAAAGCACTGGAGCAGAAGGAGCTGGTATTGGGAAATCTGTGTCTACACCTTTGGAAGTTGTTTGTAAGGATGCCAAAAAGGCACAAAGATCAATTAAGATTCAGTATGCTGTTTGCAGAGCATGTTCCTCGTGAAGTGGTTTCATCATCAGTAAATTTGCGGACGACACCAAGCTGGGGGCAGGAGTTGATCTGCTGGAGGGCAGAGAGGCTTTGCAGAGGGACCTCGACAGGCTGGACAGATGGGCAGAGTCCAAGGGCAGGAGATTGAACACATCCAAGTGCCGGGTTCTGCACATTGGCCACAGCAACCCCATGCAGTGCTACAGGCTGGGGTCAGAGTGGCTGGAGAGCGGCCAGGCAGAGAGGGACCTGGGGGTGCTGGTCGATGGTAAGCTGAACATGAGCCTGCAGTGTGCCCAGGCAGCCAAGAAGGCCAATGGCATCCTGGCCTGCATCAGGAACAGTGTGGCCAGCAGGAGCAGGGAGGTCATTGTGTCCCTGTACACTGCACTGGTTAGGCCACACCTTGAGGACTGTGTCCAGTTCTGGGCCCCTCAGTTTAGGAAGGAGGTTGTCTTGCTGGAGCATGTCCAGAGAAGGGCAACAAAGTTGGTGAGGGGTTGGAAGACAAGCCCTATGAGGAGAGGCTGAGGGAGCTGGGGTTGCTTAGCCTGGAGAAGAGGAGACTGAGGGGTGACCTTATTGCTCTCTACAACTCCCTGAAGGGAGGTTGTAGCCAGGCGGAGGTTGGTCTCTTCTCCCAGGCAGCCAGTACCAGAACAAGAGGACACAGTCTCAGGCTGCACCAGGGCAGGTTTAGGCTGGATTGTGGGGGACTGTCCCCCCTGGACTGAGTGATTGGAGATGAGAAACTGCAAGGAGAGATGAAATGGGAGCCACCTGTTGATGGCTTAACAAGCAACTCCAATAGATGAGATAAGGGTCAGCTGCACCACCCTAATAAGTATCGCCAGCCAGTAAGAGAAGGAGGTTGGTTAAACACTCTCCTGCAGCCACTCCCAAGGGGAGAGCAAGGGAATGTGAGCTGCCATAGAGGCAGTGGTCAGTCTGATGGGCTTGCTGCTGCAGGCAGGAGCTCTTGACCTGGGCACTCCCTACCCCCCTGCTTGAATTCCTCCCCCGTTGCGGTGGGTGCTGCCCAGCACCCTACTGTGACACTGGATGTTAGGAAGAAGTTCTATACAGAGAGAGTGATTGCCCATTGGAATGGGCTGCCTGTGGAGGTGGTGGAGTCACCATCATTGGAGGTGTTCAGGAAGAGGCTTGATGGGGTGCTTGGTGCCATGGTTTAGTTGTTTAGGTGGGTTGGATTGCATTGTATTGTATTGTATTTAGGTGGGTTGGATTGGTTGATGGGTTGGACGCGATGATCTTGAAGGTCTCTTCCAACCTGGTGGTGTATTGTATTGTATTGATACCAGGTGTTTTGTGACTCCAAAGGTGTCCAGCCATGGGGCAATTTCATGCTTCCAGGAAGTCCTTCTGGAAGAAGAAATTCTCTTAGGTTGGCTGCTCTATTGCCATTTGGCAAATGAAGTTTCAACCCCCACGAACACCACCTTCAGAACTCTCATCCAGCCTGATTTAGGTCTTCCCTGGGGCGATTTTGGCTCAACCTGTGTGAAAGCGCTTCTAGCTGAAGCAGTCCTGTAGTTTGAGTACACCCCTGGAGGGGAGCAGGTAACTTCGTGAAATGGTTGGTCAAACAGCCATCCTGAAAGGGGAGCAACTACCCCAGAGCTCTGTACAGTGAGAAAAGGGAAGTGCATTGCTCAGCGTGTGAATCAGAATTCAAGGATGTTCTTTGCTTGCTTTCTCTCCGCCACCCCCTCCACCCCGAACTAGTTTCTTCTTTTGTACTTTTTATTATTATCATTATTATTCTTTTGAAAAAAACTGGTTTTACTCACTTCAGCTGGAACAGACTCTTGTTAGTCTCTCAGCAGAGCTTTGTAATGGAAATGAGAAGAGACATTATCTGTTTCTTACAGCCTGCCATAAAATACATGGAAAGAGAGAGGTGCTTCATATATATGTAAACTGAATACCAGCTGTGATAGCTGTGCCTTCCTCTTCAGAGCCTTGATGCCGTCTTTGAAAAGCAGGGAGTCAGCCTGTCTAGTAGTCAATTATCTGATGGTGTAATGAGCAGGCTTTTGGGAACCTTGAAAAGCAGTTTCCACATATCTAAATCACTTAACTATTTCGCAGCTTGCTTTTCTGCTACACAGAACATTGTTGTGTTGGACAGAAAGCAAGTGCAGCTCTGGCAAATTTCATATGAAAACACCCACTGTATGCTGACCTTCAGGTGATCTCTGGTGCTTTTCTGTGTCCTCTTCGCCTCACCAGGATCTCCTCTGTCTAAAATGGCACAGAACTTAGAGGAGGAAATTGGCAAGCAAACCTCGGCAAGCTCTGCATCACTTGCCAGTGGATTTACTACAAAATAAGTCACTTTGGTACACAGTGCCTTGACAAATGCTGCTTATGAATAGCCTGAATGCAATGTATGATAACTAAGGATGAGATGATTTGAACCTTAAAAATAAATTGGATGTGGCACTTGGTGCCATGGTTTAGTAGTCATGAGGTCTTGGGTGATAGGTTGGACTTGATGACCTTTGTGGTCTTTTCCAACCTTATTGACTCTATGATTTTATGATCATGCTTGGTCATTTTGACCTATTATTTACAGTCAATTGCACTTTTCTCTCTGCTGTGGCTTAGTAATATTAGATCAAAATTAATGCCATTTTACAAGGGGGGTTGGGGGGGAGGGAATATTTTCCCTTGGTGTATGAACACTCTCATTAGTATAGTCTGTGCATTTCCCAGCAAGAACATCCTTGTGCTGCAGTGATAGGAAATGTCACAACACTTCAGACTGACAGCAGAGGCATAAGGAATCTTCCATCTCAACAACAGATAATATTCCCCTTCTAGTAGTTTCATAGTTTCAGTCAGGGTTGGAAGGGACCACAAGGATCAGCTAGTTCCAACCCCTCTGCCATGGTCAGGGATACCCCACACTAGATCAGGCTGGCCAGAGCCTCAGCCAGCCTGGGCTTAAACACTTCCAGGGACAGGGCCTCAACCACCTCCCTGGATAACCCATTCCAGGGCTTCACCACTTTCATGATGAAGAACTCCCTCCTCACGTCCAGCCTGAATCTCCCCACCTCCAGCTTCATTCCATTCCCCCTAGTCCTATCACTACCTGACAGCCTGAGAAGTCCCTCCCCAGCCTTCCTGTAGGCCCCCTTCAGATACTGGAAGGCCACAATGAGGTCACCTTGGAGCCTTCTCTTCTCCAGACTGAATAGCCCCAACTCCTTCAGTCTGTCCTCACAGGAGAGGTGCTCCAGCCCTCTGATCATCCTCGTGGCCCTTCTCTGGACACCTTCCAGCACCTCCAGATCCCTCTTGGAATAGGGGCTCCAGAACTGGACACAGTACTCCAGGTGGGGTCTCACCAGAGCTGAGTAGAGGGGGAGAATCATCTCCCTTGACCTGCTGGCCACACTTCTCTTGCTGCAGCCCAGGATCTGATTGGCTTTCCGGGCTGCAAGTGCACATTGAGAGCTCCTGTTGAGCTTCTCATCCACCAGCACCCCCAAGTCTCTCTCCTCAGGGCTGCTCCCCAGCCAGTCACTGCCCAGCCTGTATTTGTGCCTGGGATTGCCTCGACCCAGCTGCAGGACCCTGCACTTGGTCTTGTTGAAGCTCATGAGGGAAGTAGTAAGGGAAGGGTTCCCATCAGTATTCATATGCCTTCCCATCAGTGATGACAAATTCTTCTGAGTGCAAATACTCTGGAAAATCTTGAAGGAGGAAGAGTCACTTCTGAATGGCATGCACTGCAAATTTGTAGAAAGAACATCCCCCCCATAATGTGAAAAGAAAATCAAAGAGAGAAGAAACCTGGCATAATGCATGGATAATGGGTAAGAAATGTACTTAAACACATTATTTCCAGGGTGCTGTGTGTAGAAAGTCCTCTAAATATATCTGAAAATGAAGCCTGTTTTTTCTTACAATGATTCATTCAGACACATTCCATTTTCTGTTGGACTGAGCTCCTCAAATCTCAAGGCAAAAATGGTAGTTCTTCCAAGCTCTAATAATTTCCAGGAGGCTGAAGTCAGCACTTTTAGGAGAAGCTTCTGAACTCTGTGTTCTCTGACACGGCTTAAGATACTTCAGATGCTGCTTATGGTTTATATTCTGTCAAGGGCTTCCTTCAAAATAGGGTCAAAGGTTTAAGTCACCATTCGGACAGAAGTCTGCACAAATCAAAGGGAAGGACTGCATTAAAAAATGTGATTGTTGCTCATAAGTTGTAGAGATTGTGCTGTGTGTCTCTTCTTCACTCTGGTTGTTAATTTTCTTGAGAATGAAACCAATAAAATAAATATTCTGCTTGACATGGCTACTGGTGGTGGCTGCATTCTTGGCCTTTGAGCTCGTGAGAGACAAAGTTCAGTCTGGAGGCATTGCTGGGCTGGACTGGATTGTTTAGCCTGGAGAAGAGGAGGCTCAGGAGTCACCTCATTGCTCTCTACAACTACCTGAAAGGTGATTGTAGCCAGGAAGAGGTTGGTCTCTTCTCTCTAGCAACCAGCACCAGAACCAGAGGACACAGTCTCAAGCTGCACCAGGGGAAGTTTAGGCTGGAGGTGGGGTGAAAGTTCTTCACGGAGAGAGTTGTTAGCCATTGGAATGTGCTGCCCAGGGAGGTGGTGGAGTCACCGTCCCTGGAGGTGTTCAAGAGAGGATTGGGCATGGCACTTGGTGCCATGGTCTAGTCATGAGGTCTGTGGTGACAGGTTGGACTCGATGATCTTTGAGGTCTCTTCCAACCTTGGTGATACTGTGATACTGTGGACTCTGGGGAGCCTGTGGCTCAGTTCTCAGTGGATGTCTCATTGCTGCTGGGACTCTCAGGTCAGATTGTCCTCCGATTACTGTGCTGATAGCCTCTGCCTGCCTAGCTAGCTCTCCAATCAGCTGCACACTCAGCTTAGGCCCTGCACAAAATACACTAATAATCACCAGTTTCCTTTAAAATACATCCAGAGGCAGTCCTGTTGGAGCCATTTCTGTTATCCAGAGGTTGGAGCTCTCACCAAGGTGGTTAGAGAAAAGAAGATTAATTTCCCTCTCCTTTGCCTAGAGGGATGCAACATAGTCTTTCTCTGCTGCACCAGTCAGTAGGTGAGACTGAGCACTTAACAGGCCTGGGTGTGTGTGGGAACCACAGGGAAGGCACATCCCTCCCTTCTCCTGAGGTTTACATGGAAATGATCTGTTGATTCACTGAGCCAGAGTGAGAGAGACACAGGCACACCTGACACCAAGCTACTCATTTGTACACTTTGGATTCACTGAGGCTGGGAGCCAACAGGCAGGTCAATCGTGGTAAAAAAGCCACAGTGTTCCTCAGTAATGTCTAGTCAACTAGAAACAAAGACCTGAGCTACAGGAGCTGGGCACAGCTTGCAAACAGTTATTCCCTAGGAGAGTTTGCATCTACTCATATGCATATATTCAAGCACAAGAAGTCTAAATAGTCTAAACTATTGGGGGCTTAGTGCTGGGAAAAAAAGGAACCACGTGCAGTTTTCTGAGGGAGCACAAGATGTGAGGTCCCATCCTGTGCATCAGCCCCAGAGAGGTACCTGTGAGAATGAAACAGCTGCTGTGCCTGCAGCCAGAATGAGTCTTCAGGCATGTAAGAACGTAAATGAAGTTTTGTAACACAGCTTTGAACCCCTTCTTTCATCATCCACTGAGGAGCACCTTGCAACAGGCACACTGGCTGAACTCTGAGCATCTCCCAGGGGTGCAGACCCAGGACTGGGGTACCATCTCCCTCTCCAGACACTGTGTGACCTGGCTCCACTGAGCCCTCCTCAAAATTTGTCCCAGGGACACTGATTGAAAACTGCCACTGCTGGCCAGAGTAGTATGTTGTGACCAGAGTAGCATATTGTGGCAAGAGACTCTTAGAACAATTAGAAGAGCCATTGCTAATGTAACTTCTACTCATAAAACCAAATAATTGGGGGGGGGGGGGTTGGGTTAATAATTGCCCCTCAGTTTAGGAAGGATGTTGACTTGCTGGAAGGTCAAGAATTGCTGGAATGTCCAGAATAGAATAGAATTAACCAGGTTGGAAAAGACCTTTGAGATCATTGGGTCCAACCTATCACCCAACACCATCTAAACAACTAAACCATGGAACCAAGCACCACATCCAGTCTCTTCCTAAACACCTCCAGTGATGGTGACTCCACCACCTCCCTGGGCAGCACATTCCAATGGCCAGTCACCCTTTCTATGAAGAACTTCTTCCTAACATCCAGTCTAAACCTCCCTGGTGCAGCTTGAGACTGTGACCTCTTGTTCTGGTGCTGGCTGCACAGGAAAAGAGACCAACCCCCAAGTGGCTACAACCTCCCTTCAGGTAGTTGTAGAGGGCAAGAAGGTCTCCCCTGAGCCTCCTCTTCTCCAGGCTAAGCAACCCCAGCTCCCTCAGCCTCTCCTCACAGGGCTTGTGCTCCAAAGCCTTGTTGCAGCAGGAAAGATATGATGTAGTCCCCATCACAGAAACATGGTGGGACGACTCGCATGACTGGAGTGCTGCAATTGACAGCTACAGGCTCTTCAGGAGAGACAGGCAAGGAAGAAGGGGTGGAGGGGTGGCTATGTACATCAGAGAGGCACTTGATGCCATTGAGATGGAGATCAGGGACGTTCGGGTTGAGTGCTTGTGGGGGAGAATTAGAGGGAAGACCAGCAGGGCAGACATCCTGGTTGGAGTCTGTTATAGACCACCCAACCAGCAGGAAGATGTTGATGAAGCATTCTATAGGCAGCTTAAGGCTGTCTCAAGGTCACCTGACCTTGTTCTCATGGGTGACTTCAACCTGCCTGATATCTGCTGGGATCTCAACACAGCAGAGAGGAGGCAGTCTAGGAGGTTCCTGGAGTGCATGGAGGACAGCTTCTTATCCCAGGTGCTGAGCGAACCTGCCAGGGGTAAGGCTCTGCTTGACCTCCTCTTCACCACCAGGGAAGGGCTGGTGGGTGATGTGGCGGTCGGAGGGTGTTTAGGCACCAGTGACCACGAGATAATTGAGTTTTCAGTATTCAGCCAAGCCAAGAGGGGCAGCAAGAAGACCTCCACTCTGGACTTCCGGAGGGCAGACTTCAGGCTACTCAAGGAACTAACTCAGAAGGTTCCCTGGGATACAGCCCTTAAAAATAAAGGGGTCCAGGAGAGCTGTAGCTGCTTCAAGGAAGAGCTCTTGAAGGCGCAGGAACAGGCTGTGCCAACGTGCCGGAAGATGAGCCGCCGGGGCAGACGGCCAGCCTGGATGGGCAATGAACTTCTAAAGGAACTAAGGGAAAAAAAGAGGGTGTATCGTCTTTGGAAGGAAGGGGAGGCAACCCATGGAATGTTTAGGGAAGTTGCTAGGTCTTGTAGGAAGAAAATTAGGGAGGCAAAAGCACATTTGGAGCTCAGACTGGCCTCTGCTGTGAAGGACAACAAAAAGTCCTTCTATAAATACATTAATAGCAAGAGGAAGGGCAAGGACAACCTCCACTCCTTGGTGGGCACAGAGGGGAACGTTGTAACAAAGGATGAAGAAAAGGCAGAGGTGCTTAACACCTTCTTTGCCTCAATTTTTCCTAGCAGGACAGAATGTCTTCCAGACAGCTGGCCTGCAGAGCTGGCAGAAGGAGCCAGGATGGGATTGTTAGGGATCTTCTCAGCCGCTTGAACCCCCACAAGGCCATGGGACCCGGATGGGATCCATCCTAGGGTGCTGAGAGAGCTGGCAGATGAGCTGGCCAAGCCGCTCTCCATCATTTTTCAGCAGTCCTGGCTCACTGGAGAGGTCCCAGAAGACTGGAAGCTGCCAACGTGGTGCCCATCCACAAGAAGGGCCAGTTGGAAGAGACAGGGAATTATAGGCCTGTCAGCCTGACCTCAGTGCCAGGCAAGATTATGGAGCAGGTCATCTTGAGTGCAATCACACAGCACTTACAGGATGGCCAGGGGCTCAGGCCTAGCCAGCACAGATTTAGGAAGGGCAGGTCCTGCCTCACCAACCTGATCTCCTTCTATGATCAGGTGACTGCCTGGTGGATGTGGGGAGGCCTGTGGATGTGGTCTACCTGGACCTCAGCAAGGCCTTTGACACCGTCCCCCACAGCAAACTCCTGGCCAAGCTGGCAGCCCATGGCTTGGACAGGAGCACACTGTGTTGGGTTAGGAACTGGCTGGAGGGCCGAGCCCAGAGAGTGGTGGTGAATGGTGCCACATCAGCTGGCAGCCTGTCACTAGTGGTGTGCCCCAGGGATCAGTGCTGGGCCCCATGCTCTTCAACATCTTTATTGATGATCTGGATGAGGGCATTGAGTCCATCATCAGTAAATTTGCAGATGACACCAAGCTGGGGGCAGGAGTTGATCTGCTGGAGGGCAGAGAGGCTTTGCAGAGGGACCTGGACAGGCTGGACAGATGGGCAGAGTCCAAGGGCAGGAGATTGAACACATCCAAGTGCCGGGTTCTGCACATTGGCCACAACAACCCCAGGCAGTGCTACAGGCTGGGGTCAGAGTGGTTGGAGAGCGGCCAGACAGAGAGGGACCTGGGGGTGCTGGTTGATTGTAGGCTGAACATGAGCCTGCAGTGTGCCCAGGCAGCCAAGAGGGCCAATGGCATCCTGGCCTGCATCAGGAACAGTGTGGCCAGCAGGGGCAGGGAGTTCATTCTGCCCCTGTACACTGCACTGGTTAGGCCACACCTCGAGTCCTGTGTCCAGTTCTGGGCCCCTCAGTTTAGGAAGGATGTTGACTTGCTGGAACGTGTCCAGAGAAGGGCAACAAAGTTGGTGAGGGGTTTGGAAGACAAGCCCTATGAGGAGAGGCTGAGGGAGCTGGGGTTGCTTAGCCTGGAGAAGAGGAGACTGAGGGGTGACCTTATTGCTCTCTACAACTCCCTGAAGGGAGGTTGTAGACAGGCAGAGGTTAGTCTCTTCTCCCAGGCAGGCAGCACCAGAACAAGAGGACACAGTCTCAAGCTCTGCCAGGGGAGGTTTAGACTAGATGTTAGGAGGAAGTTCTCTACAGAGAGAGTGATTGCCCATTGGAATGGTCTGCCCGGGGAGGTGGTGGAGTCACCATCATTGGAGATGTTCAGGAGGAGACTTGATGGGGTACTGGGTGCCATGGTTGAGTTGTTTGGGTGGGTTGGATTGGTCGATAGGTTGGATGCAATGATCTTGAAGGTCTCTTCCAACCTGGTTTCATTGTATTGTATTATTGTATCTGATTGGCTTTCCGGGCTGCAAGTGCACACTGAGAGCTCCTGTTGAGCTTCTCGTCCACCAGCACCCCCAAGTCTCTCTCCTCAGGGCTGCTCTCCAGCCAGTCCCTGCCCAGCCT
>CM037636.1:9050497-9077823 GCA_015227895.2 Colaptes auratus
TTATTTTACTTTAAGGACTACTGTAATAGAATAGAATGGAATGGAATGAATGGAATGGAATAGAATAGAATAGAATAATAGAATAGAAATAGAATAGAATAGAATAACCAGGTTGGAAGAGACCTTCAAGATCATCATGTCCAACCTATCAACCAATCCAACCTACCTAAACAACTAAACATGGCACCAAGCACCCCATCAAGTCTCCTCCTGAACACCTCCAATGATGTTGACTCCACCACCTCCCCAGGCGCCCATTCCAATGGGCAATCACTCTCTCTGTATAGAACTTCTTCCTAACATCTAGCCTAAACCTGCCCTGGCGCAGCCTGAGACTGTGTCCTCGGTTGTTCTGGTGCTGTCTGCCTGGGAGAAGAACCAACCTCTGCCTGTCTACATCTCCCGTAAGGTAGTTGTAAAGAGCAATAAGGTCACCCCTAAGTCTCCTCTTGTCCTCTTGGTCTCTTGTTCTCGTGCTGGTTGCCTGGGAGAAGAGACCAACCCCCACCTGGCTACAACCTCCCTTCAGGGAGTTGTAGACAACCATAAGCTCCCCTGACCTCCTCTTCTCCTGACTGTACCATAAATCCAAATAATATTGAAATATAGGTACGTGATATGAAACTATTGACAAACTGATCATCTGAGCTTTGATGAAAACTTGCTACAAATTTTGCCCTGTTCCTTTGCATCCTCCTTATTTTTTGTTTGCTGTCTCATCATGCATATAGGGCATATGTTCAGTTTCTGGCCCCTCTATTTAAGAAGGACATTGAGACTCTTGAATGTATCTAGAGAAGGACAACGAGACTGGTGAGAGCCTTGAGCAGGCCATAACACTCTATGAGGAGAGGCTCTGAGGGAGCTGGGATTGTTTAGCCTGGAGAAGAGGAGGCTCAGGGGAGACCTCGTTGCTCCCTACAGCTACCTGAGGAGAGGTTGTAGCCAGGTGGGGGTTGGTGTCTTCTCCCAGACAACCAGCACCAGAACAAGAGGACACAGTCTCAAGTTGTGCCAGGGGAAGTTTAGGCTCAAGGTGAGGAGAAAGTTCTTCACAAAGTGAGTTGTTAGCCATTGGAATGTGCTGCCAGGAAGGTGGTGGAGTCACCATCCCTGGAGGTGCTCAAAAAAGGATTGGACGTGACACTTGGTGCCATGGTTCTGTAGTCATGAGGTGCTGGGTGACAGGCTGGACTTGAGGATCTCTGCGGTCTTTTCCAACCTTATTGATTCTATGATTCTATGATTGCATGATTCCATACTTTACAAGCCATTGCCACCATCATAGTAATTCAGATGATAATACAGTGTGAGGTCTGTAAGCAGTTGGGAGTGAGGGTGAGTCATTTACTACACCTCTCCCTCCCCACACAGATATAAAAATAAATGTTCTGCATTGGAGTACTTGGCATGCACAATTATGCTATTTACTCCAGACTTCTCTGTCTTGCAGTTGCAGCTGTTAGTCATTCTCCTCTTGACTGTTCCTTCAGTATATTCATCCTTCTCTGAATGTTGTTTGCAGCCTGCAGTTGTGGACATTCTTTTCTTTCTTCAAGTATTTGGTCATGGTTTTTAGTGATTCCTAGGGATCAGGCCCCCAACGTGAGACGTGAGGAGAACTGCTAACTTCATATGCTTAAACCTGGTTGAAAATCCCACTCTTCTTTTAGGCAAGGTCAAGACTATAATGTTAAAACTTATATATATATACTTTCAGGCCATACTTGCAAATATTTGTGTGCAAAAGTTGAGTTAAGCATGTGCAGAAACACCTGCAGTATGTGGATTTAAATGGAGATTTGATGAGAAAAAGACCATTATCACAGAATCACAGAAACACCCAGGTTGGAAAGACCCTCAGGACTACCAAGTCCAGCCGTAACCCTACTCTGCAAAGTTCACCCCTAAACCATATCTCCAGGCACCACATCCAAAACACCTTGAAACACATCCAGGGTTGGTGACTCAACCACCTCCCTGGGCAGCTCATTCCAGTGCCTGACCACTCTTGCTGGGGAAATTTTTTCCTAATGTCCAGTCTAAACCTACCCAGTCATAGCTTGAGGCCATTTCCTCTTCTTCTATCACTAATTACCTGGGAGAAGAGACCAGCACCAGCCTCTCCACAACCTCCTTTCAGGTGGAGCAATGAGGTCTCCCCTCAGCCTCCTTTTTTCCAAACTAACCATCCCCAGCTCCTTCAGTCACTCCTTATAACCAGCACCAGAACAAGAGGACATAGTCTCAAGCTGCACCAAGGGAAGTTTAGGCTCGAGGTGAGAAGAAAGTTCTTCACTGAGAGAGTCATTTGTCATTGGAATGTGCTGCCTGGGGAGGTGTGGAGTCACCGTCCCTGGAGGTGTTCAAGAGGGGACTGGACATAGTACTTGGTGCCATGGTCTAGTCATGAGGTCTGTGGTGACAGGTTGGACTCGATGATCTCTGAGGTCTCTTCCAACCTTGGTGATACTGTGATAAGGCTTATTTTCCAGCCCTTCAGCTTCCCTGCCCT
This sequence comes from Colaptes auratus, assembly GCA_015227895.2. Lineage (NCBI taxonomy): Eukaryota > Metazoa > Chordata > Aves > Piciformes > Picidae > Colaptes > Colaptes auratus. The sequence continues at coordinate 9,053,013 of CM037636.1, forward strand.
TCTCTGCACTCACTCCAGCATACATCTGCAAGGAAATGCCCATTTGAAGGACCATCTCAATACACCAGTGTCTCTGGGCTCCCTAGATACTTAGCAATGGAAAAAGCCAAACTTTTTAGCTCTGCTGCAGCTTTGGATTAGCAAGCAGCTCCTGCACGCACGTCGTATTTTATACACCGTGAAGAGTTTTCTCTTTATTAATCCAGCATGCAAGGCTTTCATTTCCTACTGAGGCTCATCTCTTTGTTACTTGCAGATTCTAAAATCTGTTGTGTTGGCACTTCACTTCTTGGAGACCACTGGTGTCATTTTCTCCAAATTGTTAGCGTAAACAGTCTGTAACTCGAGCAAGCCAAATGTGGGTGGATTAATCTTCCTAGTGCCAGCTAAGCAAGCCTGGCAAGGCACAGTTTAATTCTGATACCATAAAAATAGGGAATAATTTCCTCTTCTTTTTTTTTTTTTTTTGCCTCTTTAGCACTGAAGGACCCAGATCCTTGTAAGCATATTCAGCTCTTGTAAAGTTAAGAGATAAATTCAAGATGAAAGAAATTCTTCTAGCAATCATATACACTAGCAAGGATGAGCAAGTTGGGAGAGAAAAGAAGAGGGGAATACTGTAAAGAGTGGTCAAAAAGGAGAGTGTCATGTCCAGACAGCTGGCATCATCAAGTGTGAGTTAAAGACTGCCTCTATTACATCAAATAAAGCAACACAGAACTTAATGATGTTCTGCAAGAGGAATTAGCTAAAAACTGACTACTACTAAACACTCTTCAAAAGACCTGCCACTCTCTTTCAAGAGAGTTCTGCCTCGCAAGCCACCATGTCAACCTCAGCATATGGTGGTGTCGTGAGATGTCCTCCTGTGCTGTGACCATGGGGTAGCCCAGGTCAGCTTCCTGTGTAATCCTCAAGCCTGACTTTCAGCACCAAGTGTGTAATACAAGCCTCAAAGCTTTCTCTGTATTAGCAGAAGGTGTGATGGCAGACGTCCCACTCCTTGAGTTGAATGTCAGGAGCTGTTACTTCCACAGCAATGTTCCCCTTTCCCCTGCAGCTCACAGATAGAGCTCACTGGGTTTCTGGATCAGGATTGATGGCACAGAGATGCAGGAGGGTAGAAGGCAGGATGGTGCCAAGGGAAAAATACAAGCTGTTTGCAAGGACATTGCTGGGGCTTTGGGAACATACATGGGCAACTTGCTATCCCCTAAACATTCAAAACATCCAGGGAGATTATCAGCACTCTGGAGCTGATTTCATGCTTTCTTCTAATTGGGGAGCAGATAGAAGATCCCAGCAAAGATCACATGTAATCTGAATCCCTGTGAAATTAAGGCAAGCCCTGTTTTATGGGCTTTATGTCCATACTCCATGATGTACTTAAATGCTTTCCTTGGGACCAGAGCTCCTTGCCATCTGAGCATGGGTTACCAGGGAAGGGCAGCCTAACATAACACCAGCTTCAGCCTCGTAAAAACGTCATGGATCAGTTCACCTACAGGCTTAAGAATGACCTGAAATAAATCACCCAAGATCACAAGCTTTTGAGTTCCAAGCACTCTTACAGGGTGAAATGAGCTCCTCAGTACTCTACTATCCCAAAGTTTCAGTATTTATACCTATTGAAGAAGTCTGCAGACCTACAGAGCGCTGGATTTCTGTAATATGTTCTCCTTGACAGGAGATGATAAAACTCTCTGGAAAAAGAGGATTGGATAATATGTCCCAGAAGCTTTACACATAATAATTATTTTCTACTGTGCTTTCAGGCTTCTCAGGCACACATGGTTTTGCACCCTGCTGGAAGTGTACTCTGTCAGAACTCTGGTGTTACCGTATGAGGTCAACAGCACATTTCAGAAGGGCTCTGAAAGCTTTGCTTTGCTGGTTTGGTTCTTGGTTTTGTTTGGTTTGGGGTGGGGGTTTTGTTTGGTTGGTTTTATATTGTGAGAAAGAAGATCCTCCCTAATCTGCAGTGGCCATTCTCCTCCTAGCAAAACAACATCCAGCTCCTTCCTTCCAGACCTAGACAGACAGCTTAAACCTACTGCTCTCTGCCCCGTGATAGCAGCAGAGAATGCCATAGCTCTTGCTTTTCTCTAGACAACGCAGCAGAGAGAAAAGTGGGAGAGATGCTGCTGAATCCTAGCAAAAGCATGTCTTGGCTTGTACACACACTTTCACATTTGTAAAGTAAAATTTACTGTAGCTGCAAAGGGATTTCTGTTAAAAGAAAGTGTTGCCTTCTCCTGCTTGAAATCAATTATTAACATTGCATTTTCCCTGATGCTCCTGAAACGAACACAAACAATCACATAGCTACAAACAACAGTGATCTGTCTGTCATAGCCCATCACTACTCATTCTACAAGTGGACAAGATCAAAATATGGGACAAGAGCCAGTAAGAAAAATAATACTGCAGGAGGCTTTAATACTTACTGTAACATAGCCTGAAGCATCAGCATTCCAGATATCAATAATTTACAGGAATAGATAATGACAATAGCTTGGCTGAACTTCTCATATGCCCCACAGGAAATAAATTGACTGAGGTAACTGGAGATATACTGCAGTGAGTTCTGAAATACCACATTCTGCAGTTTGGGTCTAGTACTGTTTATAATGTTGCTAAGAGATGTGAGGGTTGATCTCATCTGTTGATGTAAGGGAGAGTCCTGGCATTTATTTCAAGTAGCTTTTCAATGAGGTCCCTCACAGAATTTCTCAAGAGGCTTTAAACACTAAACCAAGTCATTAACTTAGTCTTCAAAGGAAAAAATCCTTCATGCTGTCCACTTGCAAAAACTTAGACACCTCTGGGATGTCAGACAGCAAAGACTGAACGCAAGGAAGATGTTATTGTCCCACTGAAATAAATGGGTATTTCACCATGGTTCTGAGACTAATTTCCTATGGTGGAAACACACAAACACAGAGACAAGAGGAAGAAGATCCACAGGTGATTTAAGGAAAATCTGTACCAACCCTTTCTAAGTGAAAAGTAAAGCCCACTTCCAGTCTGAGAAATTTGAACTGTGAAACAGAAGTGCAGAAGCAGAAAGCCAATGCAAATGCCTTTTTGCTACAATGGGCATGTGGTTTTAAATACCTTCATTCTTCTTCCTTTCAGTAATATACAGTGAAATAACACAACAAGAAGAAAATGCTATCAAATTCTAATGAAACCAGATACTTTAATATGCTGGTGACAGAACCAATACCTCTTTCATGGTTTATGGAGAGGTGTTACGGATGGACTCAATTTCCTTTTTCCCTCTGCTTCAGGACAGTTCACTATTTAAGCCGAGAAGCAACAACACAGCAGAGGCTGGACTGGTGCTGGGCAAAGGAAAGTCCTTGGGACAAGCTGGATGATAAATAACCTGTATAATGTCTATGTTTTCCATGTTCCCACATATGTGGCACTTTTTATTAATCTGATATCTGTGTTCCCATCACTTTGAGCCAAACTTACTTTACACTCCCAGGTCTCTTTTCTATTGATTGGTGTGGTACCTGATTCAGGTTGCAAGTAAGGGTCAATTCTAGGCAATCAAATACCCAGAGATTGAAATCAGTCACGAGACTGTTTTTGAAATCATGGGAATCTAAATCAAAGCAGCCAGTGGCTTGTGTAATATGTTTACTCTTAGCTTTCATGGGTTCTGGATGTTTGTTTTCAAAACCTGCCTGCAGCTGTGACAGCTAGAAGATCTTTTGAAACTGATACACACATTAGCATGCACTCATGTGACCACTGATGCTTTATGAAACACAAGCCATACCAGGAAGCACAAAGTATGTCTTAGTAAGACAAGACTTGTTGTGAGAGAATTCCTATCTAAATAAGCCCACTCTGCGTGTTTGAAGGTGTGGTGGGTTGAAAATTCCCCCAACATTTAATTGCCAGACCAGCCACGTTGGAAGCAGATGAAGCTGTATTTACAAGCAAATCTACAATGGAATGCAATGAATATATAGAGTATTTACAATGCAAACAAAATGTACAGTATTTGCAATATCTACAGGTATTTACAATTTATAAAGAGCTCAAGAAGTGCCCTGGCCAAAAACCAGGGGAGCTGCTAATAGCTTCCCACTCCCTGGGCTCCTCAGTTTAGGAAAGATGTTGACTTGCTGGAACGTGTCCAGAGAAGGGCAACAAAGCTGGGGAGGGGTTTGGAGCACAGCCCTGTGAAAAGAGGCTGAGGGAGCTGGGGTTCTTTAGCCTGGAGAAGAGGAGGCTCAGGGAAGACCTTATTGCCATCTGCAACAATCTGAAGGGTAGCAACAGAGCACAGTCTCAAGCTGCACCAGGGGAGGTTTAGGCTGAATGTTAGGAAGAAATTCTTCACAAAAAGAGAGACTGGTCATGGGAATGGGCTGCCCAGGGAGGTGGTGGAGTCTCCATTGCTGGAAGTGTTTAGGAGACTGGATGAGGCACTTAGTGCTGTGGTTTAGTTGAATAGATGGTGTTGGGTGATAGTTTGGACTTGATGATCTCAAAAGTCTTTTCCAACCTGGTTAATTCTGTACCTCTCAGCCTCTCCATGCAAGAAGTCAGTTAAAAACAGGATAGGGAACAGAGGTTTCACCCAGCCATTTATAATCAGTCACAAAGGTATCTCCTAATAAATAATCAACTAAAATTCAAGCATGCTGAATTTGCATTTCACTTAATTACCTTTGTTACAAATAATATAACAACATGGTCTTTGTTCTAAGTCCACAGGGATAATGTCAAGGCACTTATATTACATGATGCCAGATTTATATTATTATATGATTTAGCTCCCAGTGACTTAAATTTCAGGTGGCAAGTTTAGCATTCTGAGCAATACCTCTGGAGAAGTGGCAGTATATTTATTGCTACCTTCTATCTCCTCTGAGTACATATAACAGAAATTACTGTAAAGCTGTAGTGGGCCTGTAATGCAATAAATATAGCACTGCATAAGATATTTGGAAGCCTGTGACAAGGCAAAACCACCAGAAATGTATTCCTCAATAAATCTCAGGTTTGGTAGAGCACCAACTGACCAATGCTTAAATGTTGTGCAAATGAGTTCTGGAGCAGGTTTACTGGCAATGGGGAGAGCTGAGAAAGGGTTTTCAGTCCAAATCAATTAATTTTAGTGGTGCAGGGCCCTCTCTTTTTAAGATGACTCAAGATAAATCCAAAGCTACTTTGAATAGACTAGACTAGACTAGAACAGAATAGACCAGGTTGGAAGAGACCTTCAAGATCATCACGTCCAACCCATCAACCAATCCAACCCACCTAAACAACTAAACCATGGCACCAAGCACCCCATCAAGTCTCCTCCTGAACACCTCCAATGATGGTGACTCCACCACTTCCCTGGGCAGCCCATTCCAATGGGCAATCACTCTATCTGCATAGAATTTCTTCCTAACATCCAGCCTAAACCTCCCCTGGTGCAGCCTGAGACTGTGTCCTCTTGTTCTGGTGCTGGCTGCCTGGGAGAAGAGACCAACCTCTGCCTGTCTGCAACCTCCCTTCAGGTAGTTGTAGAGAGCAAGAAGGTCACCCCTGAGTCTCCTCTTCTCCAGGCTAAGCAACCCCTGGAGAAGAGTTACAGTGAAGCTCTACATGCCTCTGGCACGTGATGTGCATCCTAGATGTATATATTGCAGGCACATCATTCAGTCGTAGCCTGTTTGTGACAAATGCAGGTGGTACACATATATTCTGTACTTTTTGCTGATTGGTATAAACTGACCCTCAGTAATTTGTTATTTGGTAGCTCCAGCTTCACAGAATTGACATTATGACACCCATCCTATTTTCAAAGTCTGTGAAGGTTAATAAGTGTTCATAGCATCATAGAATCAATAAGGTTGGAAAAGACCTCAAAGATCATCAAGTCCAACCTGTCTCCCAACACCTCATGGCTACTAAACCATGGCACCGAGTGCCATGTCCAATCCCCTCTTGAACACTTCCAGGGATAGTGACTCCACCACCTCCCTGGGCAGTGCATTCCAATGGCTAACAACTCTCTCTGGGAAGAACTTTCTCCTCACCTCAAGCCTAAGCTTCCCCTGGTGCAGCTTAAGACTGTGTCCTCTTGTTCTGGTGCTGATTGTATGAGAGAAAAGACCAACCCCTCACCTGCCTACAACCTCCTTTCAGGTAGTTGTGGACAGCAATAAGTTCTGCCCTGAGTCTCCTCTTCTCTAGGCTAAGCAATCCCAGCTCCCTCAGCCTCTCCTGATAGGGCTGTGCTTGAGGCCTCTCCCCAGCCTCATTGCCCTTCTCTGGACACATTCAAGAGTCTCAATGTTCTCCTGTCTTTTCATGAAGTGCTTGATAGAACTGGATCTTCTCTAAAGGTAGGATATGATTAATATAACCTTGCCCCCAGATCTAAGAACACTTTGATTATTTGCCCAGATAATCAAAGCTGTTTACTTGTTCCATGAAAGGCCAACTTAAACAGAGTGTGAACCTTAGCCTAGGGATAATTCAAGTTTTCTTTAGCTTGTTCCTGGCAAAGGATGAATTTTAACACTAACATAATTATTTGATCATTATGAGCATAGTGAGGCTGGTACAGATGCTTCCTGAAAATGGGATTATGATCTAAGTATACTGCAGATATGCAGAAAGCTGTCAGCTATTTTGTGAGCTTACCTAAAGGCTAGAAATAAATTGTTCTTTAAGGAAATGTGGAACACTAACTGCAACTTTTAAAGAGCTCAGGAAATTGTGTTAACAAAATACAAATATGCCCAGCTATGCATCTCTGTGGAATGACCAAATTACTGTCATTTGGGTCATCCAAACATGTGTCAAGCTTTCTTCCCCTGCAGGTTCTGATGTTGCAGTTTTCTTTCTTAATGCTATGTTCATCAGTATTCTCTTTAGCCTTGTGGGAGGATGAATTATTAGAGGCAGAGATGATAGCCAAAAGGCACAGAGTGTGAAATCTTTGCACAGAACTGCCAGGAAAAGACGGTGTGTTATAAGGCCATGTCTGTGTCAGGAGGTTATGCCTTTATCAGGTGTGATGGAAACTTGGACTGCATTATTTCTGCTCACTTAACTCTCTCGGTAGGCATCCATATTCAGAGGCAAGGGAGAAAATTTTTGGCTCTGGGATTAACTTAAAGAGCTGCAGAGGACTTAGGGGGAGTGATATTGGCAGCCACTGCTTCTGAGAAGGATGCTATGAGTTGCAAGGATGACTTGCATTGGTAGACTGAGTGGGTGTTCTTAATCTGCTTCACTGCAATTGCCAAGGTTAGACAAAGCAATCTTTCCTGTCTTCACTTGGGTCACAGGTGCAAGGTTTTCCTGGCATCCTGGCCTGCATCAGGAACAGTGTGGCCAGCAGGAGCAGGGAGGTCATTCTGCCCCTGTACACTGCACTGGTTAGGCCACACCTTGAGTCCTGTGTCCAGTTCTGGGCCCCTCAGTTTAGGAAGGATGTTGACTTGCTGGAAGGTGTCCAGAGAAGGGCAACAAAGCTGGGGAGGGGGTTGGAACACAAGCCCTAGAACAGTACCAGAACACGAGGACACAGTCTCAGGCTGTGCCAGGGGAGGTTTAGACTGGATGTCAGGAAGAAGTTCTACACAGAGAGAGTGATTGCCCATTGGAATGGGCTGCCTGGGGAGGTGGTGGAGTCACCTTCATTGGACGTGTTCAGGAGGAGACTTGATGGGGTGCTTGGTGCCATGATCTAGTTGTTCAGGTGGGTTGGATTGGTTGATGGGTTGGATGCGATGATCTTGAAGGTCTCTTTCAACCTGGTGTATTGTATTGTATTGTATTGTTTTCAGCATGTGTGCAGAACTCACAATTGCCTAACAATAAATAAGTAAATAAATAACATATTGATGCAGGAGTGTGGAGAGGTCCAAAATGTCCTCCCCATACTTGTCAGGCCTTTTCAGAAACCTTAGCCTTCACTGGTAGTGAAGGTCAATAGATTTGATATGGACGAGTTTTCTTTCCCCTTTGCATTTTGTTACAGAGCTATCTGATACAGCCAAACATCAAAATTATGTTATTTCAGAGGCAAGAAAACAGGTGGAGGGAATTCAGACTTCAGTAGTCCATTTGCAGCTACAGCTGCACTTCTCATTTTCCCCCCTCTAATTGTTGGCATAGCCCTCAAAATGGGATGTCAATAGTGCCCAGTGGCAGGGACAGGTCTTCTGTGGAACAGTATGCTCCCAGAGAGGGCAATTACATAGATAAAGAAAAAGGAAGATGGAAACAGCACCTGGTTAATAAGATACAAAACAGTGGAAAAGCAGCAAAAACATGTTTGAAGGGGAATGTGTGAATTCATGAGGGGCTTATTTGATCCAGTTCACACAGCCATTGATACTGTGTTATGCATTCTTGTACTATCAAATGCCACCTAAGAATGACATAGATTTATTGGTTTTCATATAAAAATACTTTGCAGGAAAGAATTTTTACATGTTCCTCAATTCAGGACACTGAGATTGGTCTTTACAAATGTTACAAATCAACCTGCTACAGTGATATTTTGCCCCTCTTACTATGCCTGCCTCTATTTTGTTCAGCTTGGTACGGGTTAGATGAAGCATAATGGGCTACATTTTTTGTGATCTTGACAGCAGGAAACAAAACAGCAGGGGAAAACAAACAAATCCAAACCAAGCCCAAAACCCTGGGCTGTTAGGAAAATGGAGCAATCTTTGCTAAATAAGTCAGCAAGGTCTGGATCCTTGCTTTTCACACAGTCGTGTGCAGAAGTGACTCTGTCGCAAGAAATCCTTTTAACGAATCACATTTTTAGGTGGAAGCGTGAAAAACAGGGGTTTAATACCATTTGATCTCTTCTCCAACACACTCTAATGCTTTGCTAGAATGCCTTGACATGGCAGGTTGTGGAAGCCTCTTTGATTCTAAACTAAATAGGAAACGAGAAAGCAAAATGCATCCCTAACATCTAATTGCAAAATCAACTTTTCCTCTATGTTCAGTTTAGGTAACAAAAGATATTAAAAATCAGAGTGAACCTCTGATACATGAGATGTATTAATCAGAGTGGGCTAAGGAAGTGTCTGTCCTCAGAAGACCATATGGCTTAGAAGTAAGTAATTCCACATCACTGGTTTGCTGGCAATAATGGAGTGAGGCGGAAGAATGAATTAATTTTAAATCACATCCATAAGGGAATGGGTTGCTCAGAATGTCCTTTGTGCCACACAATGACTGTAATTTTAAACTGCTAATACCTTACAATGAGACCCACAAATGGGTTATTTCTTGCCTTTCATGGGGCCCAATCCTGCTACTTTGACGTTCTTGTGTAGCTGTTATTAAGATCGGTGGAAGTTAAGCCAACTGTCACGAGCGTGGGATTTGTTCGGGGTCTGTTTCAATATAGTCAAATAAAGCTGGGCTGCCCAGCTCAGCTGGTCCTGCCCACATGCCACAAAATGCATGCAGCATTGGATTGTGCAAAAAGTATCATGGAATTGTTAGGGTTGGAAGGGACCTCAAGGATCACCTAATTCCAACCCCTCTGCCATGGGCAGGGACACCTCACACTAGAGCAGGTGGCCCAGAGCCACATCCAGCCTGGCCTTCAAAACCTCCAGGGATGAGGCTTCCACCACCTCCCTGGGCAACCTGTTCCAGTGTCTCACCACCCTCATGGGGAAGAACTTCTTCCTAACGTCCAATCTGAATCTACCCATTTCTGTGCTCAGTGGATCTGTCTGTCTCTGTCTCAGGTTGCCTGTGCTGGGACCAAGGTACCTGACAAGCAATGTCCCTGGAAAATGAAAAGATTTTAAAACAAATTTAGATTAAAATCTTCACTGTGACAGGAGTTATTTACCACCAGCATGTACCCCACTAGCTGATACTGGCTGATTTACAACTACCTGAAAGGAGGTTGTAGCCAGGTGGGCTTGATCTCTTCTCCCAGGCAACCAGCACCAGAACAAGAGGACACAGTCTCAAGCTGCACCAGGGGAAGTTTAGGCTCAAGGTGAGAAGAAAGTTCTTCACAGAAAGAATAATTGGCCAGTGGAATGTGCTGCCCAGGAAGGTTGTGGAGTCACTGTCCCTGGAGGTGTTCAAGAAAGGACTGGATGTGGCACTTGGAGCCATGGTTTAGTTGTCATGAGATGTTGGGTATTAGACAATAGGTTGGACTTGATGATGTCTCAGATCTTTTCCAACCTGGTTGATTCTGTGATTCTGTGATATAGAAGAGCATGGATATGGCACTTAATTAAATGCAAGGGAATTACAGTGACCCCAACTTTGAAAGACTGAATCTTAAGTGCTTGCACTTCCTGGCATCAGTATTTGCTGCCTGGTTTCAAGCCTTGCTGACTGCACTGCATCACAGCCCCAAGGGCAGCTGAGCAAAGGGTATGAGACCAGCCTGCCCTGATGTGATGACTGCCCACACCTTTGGCAAGGAACAGCCCACCTGTGGGCTGTGGCCCAAGTGTGGAAACCTCACTAAAGTCACCCGTGGGCAAACCCCTTAAGATCCATATGCTGTTTAAACTAATAGAGAGTGTACCAGACTATCTAAGGAGCACCTAACAGCTGTAACTGAAAAACCACAAATCCTGTGTAAGCTGCCAACTCACCCTGAAGAAAACACTTTAGATCCAGAAGTGCTCAATTTCTCCTTGGCAAAGGTCCCACAAATTCACCAATGATTCCCTGAGCAGCTGTAGTCAACAAACCAGATGCTGCCTTACCTATCCCACATGATAACTGGGCTCCATACAAAATGAGAGCAGATGTGAGTCAGCCCTCAGCTTTTGGAGCACAGCTCAACAACTAGAAAATTTGGACGTAGGACACCTGGGTTACATTCAGTCCTCTTTCTAAAGGGATCTGAGTCCACCTCTAGGCAACTGTTACACCATAGTAGGCAATAATGGAGCATCAATCATTTTCCCTAAGAGGGCTGCTCCTTTTCATGTGACATGTCTAAAATATCTAGACCACAATGACTGATACCTTAATTCAGAAAACTACACTGTTCTACTTAGTATTAAACTAAATAAAGCATTTACTGGTGTGAGTAATAGCATTGAGATTTTACTGATGTGCATTACTAAGCCACAGAGCCCAGCCCAAGTAGTTTTTTAAGGTGAATATCTAATTTTTCTGTGCCAAGCACAGGATCTCTAATAATAAGAATTTAGAGGAAATCAGAAGACAAAGTAATTCCTTTTTGTACCACTGCAGAAAAAGCTCTCGGGGGGAGGCACTCTGACTAAGACCTGCTCACGAATCAGATGCACCTCCATGCAGGTACAGCCTTGAGGTCTCTGCTCTCCTCTACAAAAGATAAATGTGAGATCAGGATTATTAACTGCATGAATGTAGAGAAGTGGACAGAGGAAGGTGGTATGATCTAGAAGGGGTCCATAGGAAATTGGAAGGAATTATACTGATGCTTTCTCACATCATTGCTTTTCATGTTCAGGTGTATTCTCCTCCGAAGGCATCCATCAGCAATCACATACCTTGCAAATGTGCTTCTCATATGGAATCAGAAAACATGTACCTGCATTTTGTTTTTTGCATTGCCTCCCATGAAGTGCATTTATAAAAGAGTAGAACTGACCAGCAGAGCTCTGTGGTGCTATTATTTTAGTGATAAGCATCCTGCTCAATTTCATTTTGCAGCTTGAAGTGTCACAGTGACAGAATGAAACAGAATGATGGCAGAAAAGTCAGTTTAATGTGGTAAAGGAACAGGACAGAAAACAATGAAAAGGCTAAAAACAATACTATTTTTTGCATATATATATATATTTATATATGTAGTTTAGAGAACATTGACATAGTTGCAATGTAGCAATTGAAGTCTAATCAGTCCCTGGAATTCTATTAACAAGAGTCCAGAACAACAGTTAGGTCACAAAAAGGGATATCAGTTGAATTTTTTGGGGTCCTCACTGAGACTGGAACTTGGCCCTTCAGTCCAAGAAAGATACTGAGTTGCTTGAATGTGTCCAAAGAAGGGCAACAAAGCTGGTGAGGGATCTGGAGCACAAGCCCTATGAGGAGAGGTTGAGGGAGCTGGGGTTGCTTAGCCTGGAGAAGAGGAGGCTCAGGGGAGACCTTATTGCTCTCTACAACTACCTTAAGGGAGGTTGTGGCCAGAAGGGGGTTGGTCTCTACTCCTAGACAACCAGCACCAGAACAAGAAGACACAGTCTCAAGCTGTGCAGGGGGAAGTTTAGGCTTGATCTTAGAAGTTCTTCACAGAACTAGAGATTGCCTGTTGGAATGGGCTGCCCAGGGAAGTGCTGAGGTCAACATCCCTGGAGGTGTTTAAGAAGAAACTGGATGAGGCATTAGTGCCATGGTCTAGTTGATTAATACAACAGAATAAAAGAATTAACCAGGTTGGAAAAGACCTTCAAGATCATCGTGTCCAGCCTATCACCCAACACCATCAAATCAACTGGTTGCAGGTGAAATGGGTGCCAGGGAGGATGATTGAAAGCCTGGCGAGTTTGGAACACATATGAGAACCCAGGGATGTTCAGCTTATGACACCTCCTGCTTAGGACAGACTGAACTCACAGTATCACAGTATCACCAAGGTTGGAAGAGACCTCAAAGATCATCGAGTCCAACCTGTCACCACAGACCTCATGACTAAACCATGGCACCAAGTGCCACGTCCAATCCCCTCTTGAACACCTCCAGGGACGGTGACTCCACCACCTCCCTGGGCAGCACATTCCAATGGCGAATGACTCTCTCTGGGAAGAACTTTCTCCTCACCTCCAGCCTAAACTTCCCCTGGTGCAGCTTGAGACTGTGTCCTCTTGTTCTGGTGCTGGTTGCCTGGGAGAAGAGACCAACCCCTTCCTGCCTACAAACACCTTTCAGGTAGTTGTAGAGAGCACTGAGGTCTCCCCTGAGCCTCCTCTTCTCCAGGCTAAACAACCCCAGCTCCCTCAGCCTCTCCTCATAGGGCTTGTGTTCAAGGCCCTCTCACCAGCCTTGTTGCACTTCTCTGGACACGTTCTGGTCATGCTCAATCCCATTGCTGCTGTGGGGTACCCTTTCTTTCTCCATTTTCTGCCTTCACAGCACTACACAAAACCATCAAGAGACAGTGTTGTGCTACTGTTCATAGAAGTTGGTGTAAACTGCCAGAGCAGGCAACTTGCAGATCCTCTGTTTCTCCCTCACTTATCTCTTCTTCACAAACTTCTTAGTTTTCCTCATCAGTGTAATAAATATTCATCTTAGTGCTCAGCTCAAGCCCAATTTCTCCAGGAGAGAACCTTTTAGTTTACCTTTGTAAAGAGATTACCTGAGCCATACCAAAACACATATGCCAAACAAGGATGACTTGCTCTTCAACAGTTCTATTTGTTCACATTGAGATCATAGAATCATAGAATCAATAATGCTGGAAAAGACCTCAGAGATCCTCCAGTCCAACCTATCACCCAACACCTCATGACTATCTAAACTATGGCTTCAAGTGTCACATCCAAACCCCTCTTGAACACCTCCAGGGACCTCCACCACCTCCCTGGACAGCACATTCCAATGGCAAATAACTCTTTCTGTGAAGAACTTTCTCCTCACCTCAAGCCTAAACTTCCCCTGGTGCATCTTGAGACTGTGTCTCTCTGTTCTGGTGCTGGTTGCCTGGGAGAAGAGACCACCCCCCACCTGGCTACAACTTCCTTTCAGGTGACTACGAAGACCTCTTTTCTTGGCAGAGCATCCTCAGAACCACTGAGTCACATGCAGGCTGTCCAAAAAGAAGTGTCAGTTGAAAAATGAGTCCTGAAGGGACTGTTGTGAACAGGGATAATGGCCCTAAGTCTCATTTGCCCTGAGGTTGCTTTATGTTCTGCATGTGTGAATGGACCTCAGAGTGTACCTGAAAAAAAACAGTAAATCTGTCCCTGCCTCCCTGGCATTTGCTAGGATGATGTAGTGAGTCACAGCATGAATGGAACAAACAGTCTGTCTTTCAGCTTGGACTTGCACTGTGCTTTGCTTTTACTGGGTATAGGCAGTGTCCTAATGAGCAAAAATGTTCACAGGACTACACTGAGCAGCTCAAGGAGAGACTCAGACCCCTCCTGGAAGGGAAACAAAATGTCTCAAGTCTTGCTCTTGATGAAGTACCCTATATTCTCTGTCAGTGTTTACTTCACAGAAAAACTGCCAACCATAGAGGTCAAATATGTGGAATGTGTGGCAGAATCTGTTCTGCCACACTGGGAACGCTGTCTCCCCAGGCAGTGACTGCAGTAGGTATTGTATAAACAAAGCAGCTAGCCCTTGCAAACTTCTTTTTCTTTCTAGATACACTTATTCAGCTGTCTTTGTTTGGCTCTGCTGTAGTTTTACAACAGAAATCACAGAGATGTCCAAATTCTCTTAAACTAGTCAATATTAGAGTGTTGTGATTAGTGTTGTGATTAGGGTGTCAGGTAATGATAGGACTAGGGCGAATGGAACAAAACTAGGAATGGGTAGATTCAGATTGGATGTTAGGCAGAAGTTCTTCCCCATGAGGGTGGTGAGACACTGGAACAGGTAGCCCAGAGAGGTTGTGGAAGCCTCATTCCTGGAGGTTTTGAAGGCCAGGCTGGATGTGGCTCTGAGCAACCTGCTGTAGTGTGAGGTGTCTCTGCCCATGGCAGGGGGGTTGGAACTAGATGATCCTTGAGGTCCCTTCCAACCCTAACAATTCTGTGATTCTATAAATAAAAGTAATGGACAACCTTGATTCTGTCTCTGACCTTGACTTATTCTGGAATTGCATGCAGGTCATTTCATCTCTTTGTGCATTTTCTGCCTGCAGATTGTGCCTTTGCCTTGGCTGCTCAGTCATTTTTGCTTATGAGTCTGCATCTCTGGGTTGTTGCTCAAAGCACTCAATGAACCAACAAACAGCAGTAATAAATGGCATTTCTTGAAAAGGAGCAGGTAGAATCAAATGAGGGTGTTCCTGTGCAGTTTTATCAGAGAGCAGTATGCATAAGCTGAGATGGGTGCTGTCCTCCCACTCAGCCAACCAGTGCCGGGTGCTGCACTTTGGTCACAGCAATCCCAGGCAGTGCTACAGGCTGGGGTCAGAGTGGCTGGAGAGAGGCCAGGAAGAGAGGGACCCGGGGGTACTGATTGATAGCTGGCTGAACATGAGCCTGCAGTGTGCCCAGGCAGCCAAGAAGGCCAATGGCATCCTGGCCTGCATCACAAATAGTGTAGCCAGCAGGAATAGGGAAGTCCTTCTGCCCCTGTACTCAGCACTGGTTAGGCCACATCTTGAGGACAGTGTACAGTTCTGGGCCCCCCAGTTTAGGAAAGATGTTGAGTTGCTGGAAGGTGTCCAGAGAAGGGCAACAAAGCTGGGGAGGGGGTTGGAGCACAGCCCTGTGAGGAGAGGCTGAGGAGCTGGGGTTCTTACCTGGAGAGGAGAAAGCTCAGGGAACTTATTGCTGTCTACAACTCCCTGAAGGGAGGTTGTAGCCAGGTGGGGCTGGTCTCTTCTCCCGGCAGCCAGCACCAGAACAAGAGGACACAGTCTCAAGCTGCACCAGGGGAGGTTTAGGCTTGAGGTGAGGAGAAAGTCTCTCTTCACAGAGAGAACTATTAGCCATTGGAATGTGCTGCCCAGGGAGGTGGTGGAGTCACCATCCCTGGAGGGGTTCAAGAGGGGATTGGACATGGCACTTGGTGCCATGGTTTAGTGGTCATGAGGTGTTGGGTGACAGGTTGGACTTGATGATCTTTGAGGTCCCTTCCAACCTCATTGATTCTATTATTCTGTGATTCTGCAATGGATCCACATATCTATTCTTCATATTTTGGTAAATTTATTAATTTTATAGTAATTTAAGAAGCTCCTATACATTTTTACTTTATTTATGTATTTGTTTGTTTGATATTGTTAATATAAATGCTCTATAAACAGCTACAAGACTATAAAGCTAGCTGAAGCCTACCCTGTTTGGTCTCAAAAATTCAGTGTCTTGCAGTAAGCAGGAAAGATTAAGTGCCTTGAGTTCAGTAGTTTAAAAATATTTTCAAGTCTCTTCTGTGAGAGGCTTGAGATTCTTCACATGACTTTCTGCCACAGAATTATGGTCACAGAAAGAAAGCAATTACCCTTTCAGACTCAGTCCAGAAAAGAAAACTTGCCTTGAAATAAAACTGCTGAAGTTGTGCGGGTCAGCACTCCAGCAACAAGAGTTACAACATTTGCCACCCACTAGCACCAGTTTGTCGGTATCACCACTTTACAGGCAGGAAATCCTCATGCAGGGAGATTAAAGTAAAAAATACCCACTAATTTTGGTTTCTATGAAATACCTTGGGCCTACTTTCTGAAAGGATTTACTGTAGCTAGCATATCAAAAGACAGCTTGTGTGAATTTCAGCAGCTTTTGAAAGTTACCACCCTTCCTGCAAATAGGACTGGTGTATCAGGTTAGATATCAAGAAAATGAAGGAAACACAGTACAAAGATCACCTGTGACATACCTGCTCTATAGGAGTTGCTTTCAGCAGTGTCTTTTTATTATTTTCTTTTTATAGAATAGAATAGGGTAGGGTAGGATAGGATAGGATAGGATAGGATAGGATAGGATAGGATAGGATAGGATAGAATAGAATAGAATTAACCAGGTTGGAAAAAACCATCGAGGTCATTGAGTCCAAGCTATCACCCAATACCATCTAATCAACTAAACCACAGCACTAAATGCCTCATCCAGTCTCTTTTTAAACATCTCCAGTGATGGTGGCTCCACCACCTCCCCATGCAGCCCATTCCAATGGAAAATATCTCTCTCTTGGAAGAATTTCTTCCTTACAGCCAGCCTAAACCTCCCCTGGCGCAGCTTGAGACTGTGTCCTCTTGTTCTGGTGCTGGCTGCCTGGGAGAAGAGACCAACCTCCACCTGTCTACAACCTCCCTTCAGGTAGTTGTAGAGAGCAATAAGGTCACCCCTGAGTCTCCTCTTCTCCAGGCCAAACACCCCCAGCTCCCTCAGCCTCTCCTCATAGGGCTTGTGTTCCAAACCCCTCCCCAGCTTTGTTGCCCTTCTCTGGACACGTTCCAGCAAGTCAACCTCCTTCCTAAACTGAGGGGCCCAGAACTGGACACAGGACTCAAGGTGTGGCCTATCCAGTGATGAGTACAGGGGCAGAATGACCTCCCTGCTCCTGCTGGCCACACTGCTCCTGATACAGGCCAGGATGCCACTGGCCCTCTTGGCCACCTGGGCACACTGCTGGCTCATGTTCAGCCTACTATGTACCAGTACCCCCAGGTCCCTCTCTTCCTGGCCACTCTCCAGCCACTCTGACCCCAGCCTGTAGCACTACATGGGCTTGTTGTGGCCAATGTGTAGAACCTGGCACTTAGATGTGTTCAATCTCATGCTCTTGGACTCTGCCCATCTGTCCATCCTGTCAAGGTCACTCTGCAGAGCTCTCCTACCCTCTAACAGATCAACACCTGCCCCCAGCTTGGTGTCATCTGCAAACTTACTGATGATGGACTCAATCCCTTCATGCATATCATCAATAAAGACATTAAAGAGCATGGGGCCCAGTACTGATCCCAGGGGGACACCACTAGTGACTGGCTGCCAGCTGGATGTGGCACTCTCTTCCTGCAATGCCTTGTTTTTTCCTGTTTGTTTTTTTTTTTTTTTCCCATTAACTGCACCTCTTCCAAATCCTGAATGTCTCCCAAATTTACTGGATGGTATTGTACAGAAAAAGAAGCCTCATTCATGAAAAGTTAACATGCCACCAGGAAACTGAAATCTGAACCTCAAGCTAGTTGATACGGTATGACTTTTTTGGTCTTGTAAGCCTGCAATGGATTGGAAGCAAATAATTTTGAGAAAGGCAGTGGCTTGAGTGCTTTGCAATTTATTTTGCTTTTATCAACTGCAACATGTTTGATTATTGTAGATTTAAAATAATAGTTATACCTGTAATTGAAAATAACTTATTTTAGGTGTGCTCTATTTTGTAGTGTAATGGTGTTCAAAGGGATAGATGTCAAAACTATATCCAACTTTTTGAACACTATGGGGAAAGCTCAGGTCACCTGACTTGACCTTTGTTGTTCTTAATTTAGTCTGAAAAAGTGATTTTCTTCCAAGTCTTTAGTTCCATTGCTTTTCAGAACATTCTCTGCTTTGAGAGTTGGGCAGTCTGGGATCTTTCTTTCCTGCTTCTTTGCTCATCGATTTCCTTTGTCCTCACTTCATCCTAAAACCTCACCGTATCCTCATTCAGCTCTGTTGATCCTTATTCTCAACCTTTTTCCCTTCCCACTCATGATATCTATTCTCTTTTATTGCTTGCCAGCCTCTTCTCCCTCCTAAGAAGCAGCTTGACAAACTCCTCTTTTCTCCACAGGCTTAGTTTCAGTCCTGAGGAGACAAACTCCAAAACAAGCCCTAACCCAGACAATAGCTAAGCCCTTGTGAATGTGCAAACCTGGACACTTCCTGGGGTCCAGATGGTCCAAGTAAATATGTAGCATGTGTGATTAACCTTGTAACACACCTCTGAACTGTGTGTGCCCATGGCCATGTTTGAATATGCTTCCTATAGGTTCAGCTATCAGGTTTCTCTGGTACCAATGGCCATTGATTGTCTTTGGACAGTATTTAAAGCAGCCAAGATAGTAGGCAATTTGCCTTGTTCTCACCAAGAAAGCAACAAGAACAACACAAGCCCTATGAGGAGAGGCTGAGAGAGCTGGGGTTGCTTAGCCTGGAGGAGAGGAGACTCAGGGGAGACCTTATTGCTCTCTGCAACTACCTGAAGGGTGGTTGTAGACAGGCAGAGGTTGGTCTCTTCTCCCAGGCAGCCAGGACTAGAACAAGAGGACACAGTCTCAGGCTGCACCAGGGGAGGTTTAGGCTGGATATTAGGAAGAAGTTCTACACAGAAGGAGTGATTGCCCATTGGAATGGGCTGCCTGGGGAGGTGGTGGAGTCACCATCATTGGAGGTGTTCAGGAGGAGACTTGATGGGGTGCTTGGTGCCATGGTTTAGTTGATTAGGTGGGTTGGATTGGTTGATGGGTTGGATGCAATGATCTTGAAGGTCTCTTTCAACCTGGTTCATTCTATTCTATTCTATTCTATTCTATTCTATTCTATTCTATTCTATTCTAAATGCTGCTGGAGTCACAACTGAAACCCTTGTCCTAGCAGGCTAACTATACCTGGGCCTTGTACCTGGACCAAGGCAACCAACACTGAGAGGCCTGCAGCAGAGGCAGAAAGGGAGAAAGCCCTGAGAGACCTGAATCTCAGAGGAGCTGCACTGCTACAGCCTGTGAACTGGGCATGTGGACTGGGCATGAGGAGAGGCCCCTTAGCCTTCTCTGAGCCAAGGAAAAGCTACAGCCTGTGAACTGGGCACAAGAGCAGAGAGGCCCCTTAGCCCTCTCCAAACCAAGAACTGCTTGAATTTCAGATGCAGCATCTGGAAAGATACCAGACTAAAGTAGCAAGCTGTGCGCACCTAGCTAATTTGCTACAGAATCCCCCTGGTGGGAAACCACAGGCCATGGCACCTCTTTTTCCAATTCAATCACTGCATTGGAAATTCATGATTTTTCTTCAATTGTTTGACTGTCTTCATATTCCTTGTATGTGGAATATATTACCCACAACCAATTAACAGAGCCTGGAAGTATACTTAATTAAGTTACAGTGGCAGCAGATACCACTGCCAGAAGCATTACATATAAAATACACATCCATCTTATTGCAAGTTCCCTTTGCTTTCAGATGAAAAAGATTTTTCCTTTGAGATTCACCACAACAGCCTGAAGAGCTCTGAAACTGTGTTGTTACTCTTGGTATGGTTGGTCAAATGTGGCCAATACGCTGCTGCTTACAGCTCTGCTTGCTGGCAGACATTGTACAGCATCACACTGGATTGTGCTCATCATGGGTAGGATGGTTGGGGAATTTTACCTGTTAGCAATGACTATATTTTAGCAGTCCTTTTGGAGCAGATTTATTCTTGTACAAATACAAGACATAGAATAGGATAGGATAGGATAGGATAGAATAGAATAGAATGGAATGGAATGGAATGGAACGGAATAGAATAGAATAGAATAGAATAGAATAGAATAGAATAGAATAGAATAGAATAGAATAGACCAGGCTGGAAAATACCTTTGAGATCATCAAGTGCATCACTCAATACCATCTCATCAACTAAACCATGGCACCAAGTGCTTCATCCAGCCTCTTTTTAAACACCTCCAGTGATGGTGACTCCACCACCTCCCTGGGCAGCACATTCCAATGGCCAATCTCTCTTGCTGGGAAGAACTACTTCCTAACATCCAGCCTAAACCTCCCCTGGTGCAGCTTGAGACTGTGTCCTCTTGTTCTGGTGCTGGTTGCCTGGGAGAAGAGACCAACCCCCACCTGGCTGCAACCTCCCTTCAGTTAGTTGTAGACAGCAATAAGGTCTCCTCTGAGCCTCCTCTTCTCCAGGCTAAGCAACCCCAGCTCCCTCAGCATCTCTTCATAGGGTTTGTGCTCCAAAGCCCTTTCCAGCTTTGTTTCCCTTCTCTGGACACTTTCCAGCAATTCCACATCTTTCCTAAACTGAGGGGCCCAGAACTGGACACAGGACTCAAGGTGCAGCCTAACCAGTGCTGAGCACAGGGGCGGAATGACCTCCCTGCTCCTGCTGGCCACACTGTTCCTGATGCAGGCCAGGATGCCATTGGCCTTCTTGGGCACCTGTGCACACTGCAGGCTCATGTTCAGCCTACTATCGACCAGTACCCCCAGGTCCCTTTCTGCCTGTACTTCCATGTCATAACAGTCTCACCCCACTGACCAAGTAATGAGGAAAATAAAATAAAAACTATTGATTCTTAAAGAAAAAGACTTAAAACTTAGTTTTAAACTGATGTGGAATAAGTACATTTCTCAGGTATTGTTTTTCAAAAGAGCTTGGATGTAGAGAAAATAAATATCTTAATAAAGCCTTACAAAAGCAGGCACCTCATCCAAATTGCAACAATTAAAGCTTGACAAAGTTGTGAGAACCTGAGGGGAGTTTCAAGGACACCATCCACCATTTTATTAACAGTCAGTGCTATCAACTTCACTGATAATAGAAGAGGAAGTGAAATAACACATGAGTAAAGTGATGTGCTAGTAACAGTATGAGCAGATATTAGTTTCCCTGTGGTCAAATCCTTCATGCCCAACATTAAATCTACAGGCTAGCAGAAACCAGTTGACAACATGCTTTAGGACTGAATTCGAGGATTCTAGCTGCTACAGTTACTTTACCTTTTATTTTTTCACTCAGAAGCACATGCTTGAGTTTCCACTGGTAATATGAACCTTACTTGAATCTGATCTGACCTCTGCAGAAGCAGCCAAAATGCCTAGGTATTAATGATATATGTTATAAAGAATCATAGAATTGTTAGGGTTGGAAGGGACCTCAAGGATCATCTAGTTCCAACCCCCCTGCCATGGACAGGGACACCTCACACTAGAGCAGATTGCTCAGAGACACATTCAGCATGGCCTTCAAAACCTCCAGGGATGAGGCTTCTACCACCTCCCTGGGCAATCTGTTCCAGTGTCTCACCACCCTCATGGGGAAGAATTTCTTCCTAACATCCAATCTGAATCCACCCATTTCTACTTTTTTTCCATTCCCCCTAGCCCTATCATTACCTGAAAATCCAGACAAAACACCCATGGAGATGAAGGAACTGACTATACAGACACTGCCAGACATATTTCCAAATAATTTCTGTTATACAGAAGTCTGGACAGAGTTTCTGAGGGTTGCTTTTAGAGCTTTCAATATTGTAGCTCTCCTCAGCAATTATTAAAAGCAAAAAAATAATAGAGAGAGAGAAAAGTTGTGGCTTTAGTATATTTTGTAGGAGGTTTGCTGAGAACATTTTCTTTCATTATAATAACAGTGACTGACAACAGCTGGAATCTTATTTCTTTTGCAGCAGCATTTGGCTTTATTTACATCAATCATGAGAGTTCATTCAGTCTTCTTTTATTGGGCTGTGATGTGAGGAATACAGCAACTGGCAGAAATCTCTGCTCTGGAGGAACAAACTGTGTGGGCTGAGTCTCATCAAAGCCATTGTGCTGATCATAGCTGTGCAGATAATGGTTCATGAAAAAAAAATGTTCAGGAAAACAAAACAAAACACCTTTATTGTGATTCCTTTTTGTGTTTTTCTTTTGGGGAGGAATGAATGTCTCCTGTTTCTGCCTAATCCTCCCTTTGCCTGTGTTATATTTGGCTGAAAGAGGTGTAAAGTGGGGTTTACTGGATAAGATGAGGCTCTTTATCTCCATTAGAGTCATAGAATCATAGAATTGTTAGGGTTGGAAGGGATCTCAAGGATCATCTAGTTCAACTCCCTCTGCCATGGGACACTCACACTGCAGCAGGTTGCTCACAGCCACATCCAGCCTGGCTGCAAAAACCTCCAGGGATGAGGCTTCTACCACTCCCTGGGCAACCTGTTCCAGGGTCTCCCACCCTCATGGGGAAGAACTTCTTCCTAACATCCAATCTGAATCTACCCATTTCTATTTTTTTTCCATTCCCCCTAGTCCTATCACTCCCTGACACCCTCACACTGATCTAATTACAGGTCCTGAACAGCTCTTAACACACTATTGGCCTGTGGACTGGTGCAGTCATTACTGCCTGTGCCCTTAAAATCACTCACATGTGTGGTCTGAAATGTCAGTGATTTTTGACGAAGTGGTCCATCTTCTCCAAAGGCAGTTTGTGAGCTGCACTTGTGAGCTGCACATGAGTCTACACTAGAAGCAGCTGAACCCCAGGCTCTGACCCTGGCTCCATCCTGAGGTAATATTAATTTCATGGTTTGACATTGCTTATAAATCACCACCAATAATTATTAGCTAGCATGTTGAGTGGAGGAGGGGGGAGAAAGCATCATGAAGCAAGACAAAAGTCAACTGACAAGATGCAACAGCTTATTAATACACTAATGCACTTAGAACTTGACACAGATAAAACAGACACTTGGAGCTCTTTCAGGTAAGAATGTTTCCTAAAAGAGGTGAAATTTGGAAGGCTAGAGCGATGAAGGTCTGTGGGTATGTGTCTTGGTCCAGAGAAGGAAAGAGACTCAGTTCTTTGACTAGTCCTGTGTTATGAAATGAGGCACAAACAAGCCAAAATGTCAACAGCTAGACTATTTAGTGCACAAATATGTGGATGGATCAGAAGGGGAGAGAAATACAGAGTGAGAGAGAGAAGAGGGAGAGAGAAGAGGAAAGGAACTATATTACCACACCACTCCTACCCCCCAAGACAGTTGAGGTCTGTGGAGGAAGGTGCTGCAGCTTTGGATGTAAAGATATTGGGTCTATAGAGGAAGAGTGCGGTAGCTTTAGCTGTAGAAGAGATGTGGTCCTCTGAGCAGCCTCTTCACTCCATGAGTTGCGCAGGCAGAACTTAGGACACAGAGAGAGGGTTCCTCTTGGTCTGCTTCTTCCAGGCTCCATGGTGATGTCTCTGTCATTTTTCTCTCCTGGTATTCTCTCTGTCTTCTCAGAGCAGCATTTTCCAGGTCTTTTCCTTCTGCTGTGTTTTCCTTCTTCTGTGTTTTCCTTCACCTCAGCTAGTAGTAGCTCAAGTCTTTTTATACAGGTTTTTAGTCCTTAGGTATGTGTCCAAGTATTATCCCCCAGGAAATCATCCTTAGGTAAGTGTCCAGTATCGTTCCCCAGGAAATCTTCCTGTGTATTCCTTCATGTTTGGACAGGGTCTGGAGAAAGAGGGGGGGGCTCCACCTCCTCCTTCTCCTTTATCTACCCATACACCCAATACACATCAGGGGCATGTGGTGAATCCATTGCCTCACCATCCTCCCTTTCCAGGTGCCTGATGGGTGGAGATGATCTTGTCTTATGCATATTCCCAAAGGTACGCTAACAGTGGCCTCGGTCCCTTGTCTGGGCCAGCAGCAAAGGTGATTTTATCTTTGTTGAGTCACATCAGGAGAGATGAGATTTTAGTCTCTCACAGTAGTACATTGAAAACAAACAAATTATATTACAGGATCCAGAGCATGTTCATCCCAGCCTAACATGTGCTGCCCAGGGAAGGGTGGAGTGGATCACCCCTAGAGGTGCTCAAGAGGGGACTGGACTTGGTGTCATGGTTTAGGAGTCATGAGGTTGGGTGACAGGTTGGACTGATGATCTCTGAGATCTTTTCCAACCTTATTGATTCTATGATTCTTTGTATGAGAAAAGAACAGGCCATGACATGAATACAGAAAGTACTCCACTCCTACAAACAATTATGTCTCAAGATGATTTGCCTTCATAAGTAAAATCACAAAAGGAGAAACGTCTGAAGTATCATAGCAGACCTGAGTTGGCAAGTGTGACATGGTATTTGGAGAGCTTATACAATCTGTAATGTCAAATCAGATTGTAATGGGCCTCAGAGACATGGAACAGAGACAAAAAATACTTTTGAAAACAGGCTTAAAGGTAACAGAATAAGCAACTGAAATTTGCCAGCCTGCAGAATGTACTCAGAATCTGATTACAAGTTCAATTTATCTTATTTTCTGCTTGTCAGTGCCACTATGGACTAGGCTTAAAAGCAACATAAAACAAAACCAAGGAATGTGCAGGGACAAAATAAAAGTGAATGTGGCAAGAGGAATCAGTGTTTTCCAGACTGAACAATGAATACAAGAGGACAGAGATAAGCACAGAACTGA
>CM037636.1:9078323-9165078 GCA_015227895.2 Colaptes auratus
AGGAGATGCTCCTATTAAGTCAGATACAATACAATACACCAGGTTGGAAGAGACCTTCAAGATCATCGCGTCCAACCCATCAACCAATCCAACCCACCTAAACAACTAAACCATGGCACCAAGCACCCCAGCAAGTCTCCTCCTGAACACCTCCAATGAAGGTCCATCTATCAAGGGAATGTCCAGTGCAGCCTGGTATTATGCATTTAAGTGAACCTCTTTCAAAGAGAGTGCAGAATGGGCCAACATTGATAGAATCAGAATCACAGAATTAACCAGGTTGCAAAAAAGACCTTCAAGATTATCAGGCTCTGGCTGGCCTGATCTAGTGTGGGGTGTCCCTGCCCATGGCAGGGAGGTTGGAACTAGATGATCCTTGTGGTCCCTTCCAACCCTGACTGATACTATCACAGTATCACAGTATCGCTAAGGTTGGATGATACTATGAAGTCCAACCTATTATCCAACACCATCTAATCAACTAAACCATGGCACTAACTGCCTCATCCAGTCTTATTTTAAACACTTCCAGGGACAGTGACTCCACCACCTCCCTGGGCAGCAGATTCCAATGACCAAATATGCTTTCTGTGAAGAACTTTCTCCTCACTTTGAACCTTAACTTCTCCCTCATCTCAAGCAGCTTGAGACTGTGTCCTCTGGTTCTGGTGCTGGTTGCCTGGGAGAAGAGATCAAGCCCACCTGGATACAACCTCCCTTCAGGTAGTTGTAGGTGGCAATAAGGTGTCCCCTGAGCCTCTTCTCCAGGCTAAACAACCCCAGCTCCCTCAGCTTCTCCTGTCCAGTATTCTGCTTAAATTAGCATTAGTCATGTTTATGTGTGTAGTTACAAGCTCAAATAGAATAATCGCAAAATGATTCCCTTACTTTTCTCTAGGTGTCTGCAATGGATGGTGAGCTAATGCCTTATGCTAAAGTGTTGATCTGGGACTTGTGATGATCAAATGGTGCAGCTTTCATTTCCTATGCACCTTTGAACAAATTACATGCTCTCTCTGCTTTCCCCCAATCATACCTAAAAACTGTTCAATTATCAGTGCCAATGTCTGTCTCATGAGAAGAAAGGAGAACATCTCATTAATATTTAGAGTAGCAAAGCCCTTATTGCCAAATCCAAGCACTACAGATCTATGTCTGTAATATGAACCCTTGCTACCCTCGCTATTTTTAAGTAGCCACATTTTAAGCAACAAGTAAACACAAAGTTCTAGTGCAAAGCAGGCCCAATTTGTAAACTTTGGTCTCAGTTTTAGGAGCCTAAGATGAAAACATTCAGATAAGTCTTCTTTTTAATCTGATCTCTAGCTATTACTAAGTGGACTTGCCTCAGTTTTCACAGAATCACCAAGGTTGGAAGAGACTTCAAAGATCACCAAGTCCAACCTGTCACCACAGACCTCATGACTGAACCACAGCACCATGTACCACCTCCAATCCCCTCTTGAACATCTCCAAGGATGGTGACTCCACCACCTCCCTGGGCAGCACATTCCAATGGCTAACAACTCTCTCAGTTAACAACTTCCTCCTCACCTCAAGCCTAAACTTCCCCTGGTGCAGCTTGAGACTGTGTCCTCTTGTTCTGGTGCTGGTTGACTGGGAGAAGAGACCAACCCCTCTGGCTAAAACCTTCTTCAGGTACCTGTAGACAGCAATAAGGTCTCCCCTGAGCCTCCTCTTCTCCAGGCTAAACAACCCCAGCTCCCTCAGTCTTTCCTCATAGGGATTGTGCTCCGGGCCTCTCCCCAGCCTTGTTGCCCTTCTCTGGACACATGCGAGTGACTCAATGTCCTTAAACTGAGGGGCACATTTCTAATATCTATCTTAACCTATCTCAGAATTTGTAAAACTTAATGGATTTTTTACTGTTACAAGATTATCATTGCTAAAAATAAACCATTTTCTTCTCCTATCACAGCACTCTCAGCAATAAGGAAGCACCTTGAAACAAACAAAAAAACCCCCCAAACAGTGGGACTGATACTTTTTAACATCATCATCAACAATCAGTGTAATGGGATGGAAAGCACCCCCAGAAATGCTCATGAATGATATCACAGTAGGGAGACAGGCTGGTATGCCAGAGGGCAGAGCTGCTGTTCAAAGGGGCCTTGACAGATTGAGGAAAAGGCTGATAAACCTCGCAAAGTTCAGAGATAAGTAAATTTTGCTCTTGAGATGGAACAACATGTTTCATCACCACATACTGGCTCCCCATGAGTGTAATCAGCCAGTGGTTTCCCAGAAAGTCTGTGTAATCTCCCTCCTTGGAGATACTCAAGACCTAGGTGGACACAGCCCTGAGTAACATGACCAAACGTTTGAAGCCAGCTGTGTTTTGAGACTCAGTGGACCCCAGAGATCCTTTCCAACCCAAGTTACTCTATTACCCTATTGCATCCAACAGGATGGCATTCAACAAGTCCAAGTACCAGGTGCTGCTCTTTGGCCACAGCAACCCCATGCAGAGCTACAGACTGGGGTCAGAGTGGCTGGAGAGCTGCCAAACAGAGAGGGACCTGGGGGTGCTGATTGACAGCTGCCTAAACATGAGCCAGCAGTGTACCCAGGGGGCCAAGAAGGCCAATGGCATCCTGGCCTGCATTAGGAATAGTGTGGCCAGCAGGAGCAGGGAGGTCATTGTGCCCCTGGACTCTGCACTGGTTAGGTCACACCTTGAGTCCTGTGTCCAGTTCTGGGCCCCTCAGTTTAGGAAGGGCATCAAGAAACTTGAACGTGTCCAGAGAAGGGCAGCAAGGCTGGGGAGAGGCCTTGAGCACAGCCCTGTGAGGAGAGGCTGAGGGAGCTGGGGTTGCTTAGCCTGGAGAAGAGGAGGCTCAGGGGTGACCTCATTGCTCTCTACAACTACCTGAAGGGTGGTTGTAGCCAGGAAGGGGTTGGTCTCTTCTCTCTAGCAACCAGTACCAGAACAAGAGGACACAGTCTCAAGCTGCACCAGGGGAAGTTTAGGCTTGAGGTGAGGAGAAAGTTCTTCACAGAGAGAGTTGTTCACCCTTGGAATGTGCTGCCCAGGGAGGTGGTGGAGTCACCGTCCCTGCAGGTGTTCAAGAGGGGCTGGACGTGGCACTTGGTCTGGTCATAGGGTCTGTGGTGACAGGTGTGGGACTCGATCTTCGAGGTCTCTTCCCACTTTAGTGATACAGTGATACTATTATCCAAGTGAAAACAAACTAAATAATGATACAGTGTTTTAAGGAAGCAGAACACTTCTGCTACTTTGTACAAGAGCAATTCTGGGAGGTGAAGAAGTGGCAGAACTGTGTATCAGACAGTGGAATTCTGATATTAAAAAATGTGAAAGGGGAGAAAGCCAAGGACATTTAAGGTGAAACACATTAAAAAGCCACTGAGGCTACAGCAGAGTTTTTTCCTAACCTGCAACCTCTGATTAGGAGACAACTAAAAGGACTGAAGAGGCAAAAGAATGGTGGAAGATTACAGAAAAACAGTTCCTTCTACACAAGGCAGCAGCGTTAGTTTAAAACTGATCTGTTGTAATTTTATAGGCAGTGAGCACTAAGACCCCTAGGTGGATGTAATGTGATCCCAGCTGTTCAGTCCTGTCAGCAGCATGAGGCTGCATTCTGCAATAGCTGGAAGCAGCAGGCAGCCTCTTCCTGGAAGCCCTACTAAGGGAAAGCTGCCACTGCTGATTCTCACGCGCTGTTGAATTTGATGGAAATGTTTGCTGCATAAATGACTACAGGATCATAGCCTACATGAAAAGAGAATAAACTTAAAGAAACATGTTTTATCTTCAAAAGTATATGACACCCAGTTGTTTATAACCACCAGGAGCTCTGTGTCAAAGGGCAAATTTGGCTTCCAGCTTATCATTACACTACCTAGTTGCTGTTGTAAAAGGTGGGGAGTGAGGGGGGAGGAAAGAGACCCATGCTTTTCTCAGTTGCACCCTCTGGTAGGACTAGGGGTAATGGATACAAACTACAGCACAGGAGGTTCCACCTCAACATGAGGAGGAACTTCTTCACTGTGAGGTTCGCAGAGCACTGGAACAGGCTGCCCAGGGAGGTTGTGGAAGTCTCCTTCTCTGGAGACTTTCCAGCCCCATCTGGATGTGTTCCTGTGTGACCTGTGCTGGATTACACGTTTTGGCAGGGGAGTTGGCCTTGACAACCTGTAGAGGTCCCATCCAACCCCTGACCACTGTGATAGGCACTCCTGCATATACGTGTGTGACTTGCTGCTGACCCTCTTAGTCTGATAAATTGCTGATTTGTCAAATACTGGAAGCAATGTATTTATCACATGGAAACTGACTGATGTATCAGCAATGTCCTTTCCACAAACCTCTGTGCCAGCCAAATGTCAGCCTGCTATTTCATTTTAAATGAATTTATCCAATTCTGTTACAAATCAGCCCACAGACTGACTTGAGGTATGAATTGCAAAGCAGAAGTCTGTGCGAGGAAGCCTGAGAACAAGCATATAACAAATCATAGAATCAACAAGGTTGGAAAAAACCTCAAGGATCATCAAGTCCAGCCTGTCACCCAACACCTCATGACTAGCTAAACCATGGTTCCAACTGTCACATACAATCCCTTCTTGAATACCCCCAGGGATGGTAACTCCACCACCTCCCTGGGCAGCACATTCCAATGGCTAACAACTCTCTCTGTGAAAAACTTTCTCCTCACCTCCAGCCTAAACCTCCCCTGGTGCAGCTTGAGACTGTGTCCTCTTGTTCTGGTGCTGGTTGCTAGAGAGAAGAGACCAACCCCCACCTGGCTACAGCCTCCCTTCAGGTAGTTGTGGAGAGCAAGAAGGTCTCCCCTGAGCCTCCTCTTCTCCAGACTAAACAATCAAAGTGCATTAAATTCATAACTAGCCAGCACAACACAAATGCAGATTAATATCTAACAAGTAGTTTCATAGAATCAACCTGGTTGGAAGAGACCTCCAAGATCATCAAGTCCAACTGATCACCCAACCCTATCTAATCAACTACCACCACCCCAAAAAAAAAAACCCCACCCCAAAACCCAAGGAAAGAAAAGCATAACAAAACAAAGGAATATGCTGGAAGCTTTATTTATTTTTTTCCCTGGGAACAAGGACATTCAGATTCTCTTGGATACAGATTGCCTTAGGTTGGAAGGGACCTCAGAGACCATCTATTCTAACACCCCTGCCACAGGCAGGGACACCTCCCACCAGCCCAGGTTGCTCAAGGCCTCATCCAATCTGGCCTTGAACACCTGCAGGCAGAGAGCATCCACAACCTCCCTGGGCAACCTGTTCCAGTGTCTCCCCACCCTCACTGTAAAGATTTTCTCCCTAATCTCCAGTCTCAATCTCCCCTCCTCAAGCTCCACTCAATTCCCTTTCACCCTGCCACTACAAGTACTCTACCAACACCCTAGTTCTGTGAGCATTTGAAGCAGTACAGCACTCAGCAGCTTCTTTGCAGCAATGGAAAGGAGAAAACTGTCGGAGAGAGCCGGGGGCAACACCCTCACCAGCCAAGATACCACACAGAGAAGCTCATCCCCAGGAGGAGGCTCAGCCAGCACCCGTGGATGATATTGGAGTAGTCATCAATTCTGGTCCTAACAACCGGGGGGCCACCAGGCCCCCCGGCCTTTGTTGTCACCACCACCATCACCCAGTGTGCACCAGGGGCACTCACCAGCGTCAGAGGAGGATCCTCAGCCCAGATGGGCTCAGCTTGGGGCTGCTGTCTTCCCTGCAGGGGATTAAAAAGGGGAGTGGGTGGGGAGAGCCAAGTGGCCACACCTGGGATGGGAGGAGACTCCAGCAGAGCCCAGGTGCTCTGGGATTTGAGGGGAAAAAGGGGAAAAATGGGGCAGGTGAGGGACTTTTAGGGTGTCAGGTGGTGATAGGACTAGGGGGGATGAAGAAAAAAAAAAAAAAGATAAATGGGTAGATTCAGATTGGATGTTAGGAAGAAGTTCTTCCCCATGAGGGTGATGAGACACTGGAACAGGTTGCCCAGGGAGGTGCTAGAAGCCTCATCCCTGGGAGTTTTTAAGACCAGGCTGGATGAGGCTCTGAGCAACCTGCTGTAGTGTGAGGTGTCCCTGCCCATGGCAGGGGGGTTGGGACTAGATGATCCTTGAGGTCCCTTCCAACCCTAACAACTCTGTAATTCTGTGATTCTATGCTCCAAAGGCAGTACTGTGTCACACTTGCTAACTGCTGGAGAGAACTAAAATACTAAAGTAGAACAGAATAGAATAGATGGTGTTGGGTGATAGGTTGGACTTCATGATCTCAAAGGTCATTTCCAGGCCTGTTCAGGTGTTCTGTCACCCTTACAGTAAAGAAGTTTTTCCTCATGCTGAGATGCAATTTCCTGTAATTGAGTTTATGTTCATTGCCCTTTGTCTTATCACTGGGTAGCACTGAAAAGAGGCTGGCTTCATCCCAGTGACAGCCATCCTTCAGATACTTGTAGACATTGATAAGGTCCCCTCTCAGCCTTCTCTTCCACAGACTAAACAGCCCCAGGTCTCTCAGTCTTTCCTTGTAAGAGAGGTGCCCCAGACTCTGAGCAACCTGATCTAGTGTGAGGTGTGCCTGCCCATGGTGTGGCAGCTGGAACTGGATGATCCTTGAGTTCCCCTCCAACTCCAACAATTCTATGATTCTAAAACAATTTTGCAGTTTAGGCTGGATGTTAGGAAGAAATTCTTCACAGAGAGAGAGATTGGCCCAGGGAGGTGGTGGTGGGAGGTGGTGGATCAAAGAAACCAAAGTTCCTCCGCTGGCACCATTCCCTGAGCCACTTATTGATGGTGTGGGTTCTCCCGTTCCTCTCAGTGTACTCCCCTGCCACTGAGGGAACTGAGCAGAACACCACTTGTGCGCCTGCCCCATCAATCAATTGTCCAAGGGCCCTGAACTCCTTCTTAATTGCCCTGGTGCCCTTCCTGTCGATCTCATCACTCCCAGCCTGTATTACCAGTAGAGGGTAATAGTCAGAGGGACTGATGAGCTTGGGGATTCCCCTTGCAATATCCCTTATCCGCGCCCCAGGTAGAGAGCAGACCTCCTGTGTGGATGGGTCGGGACGACATATGGGTCCCTCAGTACCCCCCAGGAGAGAGTCCCCAACAACTATAACCCTTCTCCTTCTCTTTGTGGAGCCGGTTTCTTTGATCATGGGCCTACTCTTACAGCACCCGACCTGCTGGGTCCTGATGGGGTGCATTTATCTAGAAGGGGCAAGAGAGTCCTAGCACTACAGTTGGCAGGGCTCATTAGGAGGGCTTTAAACTAGGTCTGAAGGGGTGGGTGAAGACATCGGTCCCTCTGCAGAGGTAAGAGTAGGGCACAAGGTAGGGTCAACTGAGAGGTCGGGAGCCCAGCTGCAGTGCATGTACACCAATGCACGCAGCCTAGGCAATAAGCAAGAGGAGCTGGAGGTCCTAATCCACCAGGGCAACTATGATATAGTTGCCATCTCAGAACATGGTGGGACAACACGCACGATTGGAGTGCTACACTGGGGGGTTACAGGCTCTTTAGGAGGGATAGGAGAGGGAGAAGAGGAGGAGGGGTGGCTTTGTATATTAGGGAGACACTTTCTGCCTCTGAACTTGAGGTGGAAGATGAGGGATTGAGAGCCTGTGGGTTAAAATCAGAGGGCAACCCAACAAATCTGACATCCTGGTTGGAGTCTGTTATAGACCACCCAACCAGGATGAGGAGATTGATGAATTATTATAAAACAACTGGAGGCTGTCTCAAGATCATCAGATCTTGTCCTCGTGGGTGACTTCAATCTGCCAGATATCTGCTGGGAACTTAATTCAGCAGAGAGAAGGCAGTCCAGAAGATTCCTGGAGCGAATAGAGGACTGCTTCCTAACGCAGCTGTTAAGCGAGCCTACCAGGGGACAGGCTCTGCTTGACCTGCTGCTCTCCAATAGGGAAGGGCTGGTGGGAGATGTGACCGTGGGAGGCTGCCTAGGGTGCAGTGACCACGAGATAGTGAAGTTTTCAATATGCAGGGAGATAGGGAGGAGTACCAACAGAACCTTCACCCTGGACTTCCGGAGGGCAAACTTCAGCCTCTTTAAGAAACTTATTTGTAAAGTTCCCTGGGTACCAACCCTCATGAACCGAGGGGTCCAGGAGGGTTGGACCTACTTCAAAAAGGAGCTCTTGAGGGCACAGGAACTGGCGGTCCCCATGTGTCGAAAGATGAGCCGGCGGGGAAGGCGACCGGCCTGGATGAGCAAGCAGCTCCTGGGGGAATTAAGGAAAAAAAGAGGCTGTATCACCTTTGGGGGGGGGAAGGCTTCTCGAGGTAGGTTCAAGGAAGTGGTTAGATTATGTAGGAATAAAATTAGAGAGGCAAAGGCCCAGTTAGAACTGAAACTGGCCACCTCTGTGAAAGAAAATAAAAAGCAATTTACAAATATATCAACGCTAAAAGAAGGGCAAGAAGAAC
The DNA here is from genome assembly GCA_015227895.2 of Colaptes auratus. NCBI lineage: Eukaryota > Metazoa > Chordata > Aves > Piciformes > Picidae > Colaptes > Colaptes auratus. The sequence goes on from CM037636.1 coordinate 9,086,808, forward strand.
CTCCACTCCTTACTGGACCTGGAGGGGAACACGGTGACCGAAGATGAGGAAAAGGCTGAGGTCCTGAACGCCTTCTTTGCCTCCATGTTTAACAGCAAGGCAGGAGTCCAGGATGAGTGGCCTCCTGAGCTGGGTAATAGGGTCGGGGAGCAGTGTATGCCCCAGAAATCCATGAGGAATTAGTTCGGGACCTGCTGAGCCACTTGGACACCCACAAGTCCATGGGACCGGATGGGATCCATCCTAGGGTGCTGAGAGAGCTGGCAGATGAGCTGGCCAAGCCGCTCTCCATCATTTTCCTCCAGTCCTGGCTCACTGGAGAGGTCCCAGATGACTGGAAACTGGCCAATGTGATCCCCATCCACAAGAAGGGACGGATGGAGGAGCCGGAAACTACAGGCCAGTCAGCCTGACCTCAGTGCCAGGGAAAGTGATGGAACAGATTATCCTGGAGGCAATAACTGCGCACCTGAAGGATGGCCAAGGGCTCAGGTCCAGCCAACATGGATTTAGGAAGGGCAGGTCCTGCCTCTCCAACCTGATCTCCTTCTATGATCAGGTGACCCGTCTGGTGGACGTGGGGAGGCCTGTGGATGTAGTCTATCTGGACTTCAGCAAGGCCTTTGACACCGTCCCCCACAGCAAACTGCTGGCTAAGCTGTCAGCTCGTGGCTTGGACAGCAACACTCTGTGCTGGGTTAGGAACTGCTGGAGGGCCGAGCCCAGAGAGTGGTGGTGAATGGTGCCGCGTCCGGCTGGCGGCCAGTCACCAGCGGCGTCCCCCAGGGATCGGTGCTGGGCCCCATCTCTTTAACATCTTCGTTGATGATATGGATGAGGGGGTTGAGTCAGTCATCAGCAAGTTTGCAGATGACACCAAGTTGGGAACAGATGTTAGTCAGTTAGAGGGTAGAAAGGCTCTGCAGAGGGACCTCGACCGACTGGACAGATGGGCAGAGTCCAATGGGATGGCATTTAATAAGTCCAAGTGCCGGTGCTGCACTTTGGCCACGGCAACCCCATGCAGAGCTACAGGCTGGGGTCAGAGTGGCTGGAGAGCTGCCAAACAGAGAGGGACCTGGGGGTGCTGATTGACACCCACCTAAACATGAGCCAACAGTGTGCCCAGGTGGCCAAGAAGGCCAATGGCATCCTGGCCTGTATTGGGAATAGTGTGGCCAGCAGGAGCAGGGAGGTCATTCTGCCCCTGTACTCTGCATTGGTTAGGCCACACCTTGAGTACTGTGTCCAGTTCTGGGCCCCTCAGTTTAAGAAGGACATCGAGATACTTGAACGTGTCCAGAAAAGGGCAACAAGGCTGGTGAGAGGCCTTGAGCACAAGCCCTATGAGGAGAGGCTGAGGGAGCTGGGATTGTTTAGCCTGGAGAAGAGAAGGATCAGAGGTGACCTCATTGCTCTCTACAACTACCTGAAAGGTGGTTGTAGACAGGAGGGGGTTCGTCTCTTCTCCCAGGCGACCAGCACCAGAACAAGGGGACACAGTCTCAAGCTGTGCCAGGGGAGGTTTAGACTCGAGGTGAGGAGGAAGTTCTTCACTGAGCGAGTCATTCGTCATTGGAATGGGCTGCCCAGGGAGGTGGTGGAGTCGCCGTCCCTGGAGGTGTTCAAGGGGAGATTGGACGTGGCGCTTGGTGCCATGGTCTAGTTGTGAGGTCTGTTGGGACAGGTTGGACTTGATGATCCTTGGGGTCTCTTCCAACCTTGGTTATACTGTGATACTGTGATTATAGCTGGTGGTGGCCGCTTGGTCTTAGGCTTGGCCTTAGGCTGCTCCCCAGAGCTGGTCGTTACAGCCGGCGGGGACCGCTTGGCCCTGGTATCCCCTCTGGATGGCCGCTCCTCAGCCCTCTCATCCCCACCGCCCTCAGCCTGCAGGGCCTCATACTTATTACGCAAGGGCAGCGGAGGAGGAGGAGAGGGCCGGGGTGGATTTCTCTTGCCACCCTTGGCAGGGACCTGTGTCCATCCCTCTCCGTTTTCAGGGGCCCGGCCCTCAGCAGGGGAGATCTGCAGAGCCTTCTCCCACAAGTCTAACTCCCGTTCGCTTTCCCTTATTGACCTCAGCCTAGACACCTCCTCCTTCAGCTTGGCCACTTCATCCTTCAGGTCAGCCACCAGGCTGAGGAGAAAGTTCACCTGCTCACACCTGACACAGGCGTCCTCTCCCTCTCCCTCTCCCTCTATTCCAACTGCCAGGCTGAAGCACTCTCCGCAGCTGGCAGCCTGGACTCCAGCATGCTGGAGAAACAACTCTGTCTGGGTAGATGCTATTTTTCTACCCTTGGTCCGAGTAATGACCATGGTGCAGCGTATGAGTGAAACAAAAAACAAAAAACAAAGCAAACAAAAAAATTTTTTTTTTTTTTTTTTTTTTTTTTTTTTTTTTTTTTTTTGCAAGCCGCAGCCGAAAGGCAGCGATTGAGCCGAACTGGCGCCGCCCGCACAGCCCGGCTGGGATTTAAATCTCCCGCGGCTGACGTCAGGCACTCGCTCCCGTGCACGCTCGCGAGAGCACGAGCCCGCCTCAATCCCTGCCCCCCAGGAGTCCTCCCGACCCGCTAAACCCCGAAAGCAAGGCAAAAAGCCCAGCAGAAACTCACTAGGCAAGCGGAGCTGTCCCGAAGGAGCGGTTCTGACTGGCGATTGAGCCAGGTAGTGATAGGACAAGGGGGAATGGAATGAAGCTGGAGGTGGGGAGATTCAGGCTGGATGTGAGGAGGAAGTTCTTCCCCATGAGAGTGGTGAAGCCCTGGAATGGGTTGTCCAGGGAGGTGGTTGAGGCCCCGTCCCTGGAGGTGTTTAAGCCCAGGCTGGATGAGGCTCTGGCCAGCCTGATCTAGTGTGGGGTATCCCTGTCCATGGCAGGGGGGTTGGAACTAGATGATCCCTGTGGTCCCTTCCAACCCTGACTGAAACTATGAAACTATGAAATTGCCTACATAAACAAATATAATATCATTAGCATATAACAGCTTATACTTTTCAAACTATAAACACCATAGATTCTGAAAGTTTAGTGGCAGTGTGGCTACCAACGCACCCGAGAAATGTATATTCATGTTCTAATAGGTCTAATGGACCCTAAAATGTTGCACAACTTAGTAATAATCTTCATAGAATAGAATTAACCAGGTTGGAAAAGACCTTTCAGATCATCAAGTCCAACCTGTTATCCAACACCATCTAATCAACTAAACCATGCAACCAAGCACCCCATCAAGTCTCTTCCTAAACACCTCCAGTGATGGTGACTCCACCACCTCCCTGGGCAGCACATTCCAATGGCCAGTCACTCTTTCTTTGAAGAATTTCTTCCTAACATCCAGCCTAAACCTCCCCTGGCACAGCTTGAGACTGTGTCCTCTTCTTCTAGTGCTGGTTGCCTGGGAGAAGAGACCAAGCCCACCTGGCTACAACGTCCCTTCAGGGAGTTGTAGAGAGCAATAAGGTCGCCCCTGAGCCTCCTCTTCTCCAGGCTAAGCAACCCCAGCTCCCTCAGCCTCTCCTCACAGGGCTCTGCTCCAAACCCTTCCCCAGCTTTGTTGCCCTTCTTTGGACACCTTCCAGCAACTTAACATCTTTCTTAAACACAGTGCTCAAGGTGCAGCCTAACCAGTGCAGTGTACAGGGACAGAAAGACTTCCCTGCTCCTGCTGGCCACACTGTTCCTGATGCAGGCCAGGATGCCATTGGTCTTCTTGGCTGCCTGGGCACACTGCAGGCTCATGTTCAGCCTACCATCAAGCAGTACCCCCAGGTCCCTTTCTGCCTGGCTGCTCTCCAGCCACTTGCAATTTGCTAGGAGGAACTTAAGATTTCATTGTCTTGGTAGCTTTTGCTGAGCACCATACTTGCTTGTGTTTTGCTAGACCCAGTAGCATTAAAACCAAAACACACCTACCACAGCTGCCCCAACACCATGAACAATAGTGTACAAGATGGGTTGAGAACTACGTACCCAGATGTAAAACCTTCTGAAAGCTACTCTATACGAACTGATGTCCAGGGCCCTGGGCTTACCTGCCCCAGATCCACACATCAGTGCAAGTCTCAAGCAATTTGATCATTCATTCAGAGCACTGACAGAAGGGTGCATTCCAGGGGAATACTTGCCATCTCATATGCTCATTTTCAGAGAACACCCTTACAGCAGGGACCTTAGGCATGCCACATGCTGCAGCCATTGTTATGAGCTGCTGGGAGTCTGGCAGCTGTGGTTTTGACCATCTTCATTTGCCTGCCTTGCTGCCTGCCAAAAAACTACCCATCTTTGCCACAGCTGGCATCCAGTATACATGTGTGTACCCACTGCTTCAGCATCACATCCTGCATCTGGACTTAAAATGACTGTCAGCAACTCCAGTATGAAATACAATACAATAGAACAAATCAGGTTGGAAGAGACCCTTCAAGATCATCGCGTCCAACCCATCAGTGGAGTCACCTTCATTGGAGGTGTTCAGGAGGAGACTGGATGGGGTGCTTGGTGCCATGGTTTAGTTGTTTAGGTGGGATGGCTTCAGTACCAAGAGACCTTCTTGCTGTCTACAACTCCCTGAAGGGAGGTTGTAGCCAGGTGGGGGTTGGTCTCTTCTCCCAGGCAACCAGCACCAGAACAAGAGGACACAGTCTCAAGCTGTGCCAGGGGAGGTTTAGGCTGGATGTTAGCAAGAAGTTCTATACAGATTGACTATTGGAATGGGCTTCCCAGGAAGGTGATGGAGTCACCATCCCTGGAGGTGTTTAGGAAGAGACTGGATGGGGTGCTTGGTGCCATGGTTTAACCGACTAGATGGTGTTGGGTGATAGGTTGGACTTGATGATCTCAAAGGTCTTTTCCAACCTGGTTAATTCTAATCCATTCTAAGAATGAATGCCCAGAAAAGGCACAGAAGGACAACATAAGAGAGAGCAGCAGCACACAACCCAAAGCTAGTGGAGCATGATTAATGTAACAATTCATCTCACAGTTCACTTAAAAGCTGACTCCGAACACTCTGCCTCATCAGAATGAGTGAAAGATAAGTTTGCTGGCCTCTGCTCACCAAAGAGTATCTTGCTGTTTTGTCTTATAGGAAGTGGCACTGACCTGTGTGCTACACAGAATAAATCACCAGGACAATTTATTTTGGGGTGGTTGTAAAAGCAATTTTAGCAACATTTATATTTTGCTGTGGCTGGACCTCCCCACAGAGCTGCAGTTCACAAATTTTAAATGACTTACAATATGCTTTGCACCTCAGTAATTATACTCTAAGTTATCAAGTTCACACATGCTCTCTTTTTCTAGCAACCCGTGTGTGCTTGAAGGAAATGACTTCTGAACCCGCTTAACGTTCAAGTCTTCATTTTACACACTGCATGTAATCAAACTCTTTATTAAACATTGCCAAGTAATCTGTCTCATTTAAAATGAGCTGCTGGAAGAGGAAAAGGTCCATTAAGCTGTTAATTGCACACCATAACTCTGATTTCTTGAAAAGTCATGTTGAATATAGTTTCTTCAAGTGATTAATTCAATATTTACCTAATTCTACTTCCATAGCGACTACCCTAGTCAGGTATATGACAACAAATAACTACAGCTATGCCTGTAAAATTCTCCCATGTAGAAAGAGGAAGCAAAAATGAGGATTTGATTTGAGCTAGATAGAGATAATTTCACTGTACAGGTGCAAAACACAGTTCTCCTGATGTAGGACTCAAGTACACCCTAAAGGCAGAGCACTTCTGCTACATTAATGGATGAACTGATTTGAAAGCCCAAATTCATTGCAAGTAAACTTCAAACTTCAGACTTTAAAAGGAAAGTCAGGGAAGGGACAGAATATGTTGTGTGCCACTTGTAAAAAAACAAAATACTTCAGGCTCTGAAAACTGTGATGACTCCAAAACATACATGACACATGAAAAATTTTTCCAAGAGATTTCCACTTCTTATACATGGCTCTGAACAAATTTGAATGCAGGTTTTTGTTTGCAAAAGCTACCATAGAAACATTTAAATTTGACTATACCAAACTCAAGATAAACTAATGCTCCTTACATACTAATCGATTAATACAATACAATATACAATACACCAGGTTGAAAGAGACCTTCAAGATCATCGCATCCAACCCATCAACCAATCCAACCCACCTAAACAACTCAACCATGGCACCAAGCACCCCAGCAAGTCTCCTCCTGAACACCTCCAATGAAGGTGACTCCACCACCTCCTCGGGCAGCCCATTCCAATGGGCAATCACTCTCTCTGTAGAGAACTTCTTCCTAACCTCCAGCCTAAACCTCCCCTGGCGCAGCTTGAGACTGTGTCCTCTTGTTCTGGTGCTGGTTGCCTGGGAGAAGAGACCAACCTCTGCCTGGCTACAACCTCTCTTCAGGTAGTTGTAGAGAGCAATAAGGTCATCCCTAAGTCTCCTCCTCTCCAGGCTAAGCAACCCCAGCTCCGTCAGCCTCTCCTCACAGGCCTTGTGTTCCAAACCCCTCACCAACTTCATTGCCCTTCTCTGGACACCTTCCAGCAAGTCAACATCCTTCCTAACCTGAGGGGCTGACAGAAATTTGCCCTTGTGCACTGCCTTCAGACAATGCATGTGGCCCAGTCTGTGCTCTCTAAATGTAATGCATGGTAAGACTTGCCAAAAGTGAGAAAAGTGAAGAGAAAAAGGGGAAAAAGGGAAAGTGAGACTTGAAGGGAAGCAGCAACTTCCCATTTACTGAGATAGCCACTCAAGACAGCTGGAAAGTACTGTGGGAAAGTCAGAGGCCTTCCCCTTTTCTCTGAGCAGCTCTGCCAGCCAGTAGAAGGGATGACAGGAACTGCTCCTACCTATTTTGGATCAGTCAAGTTTGGTTACCTGACCTGTATAGTGTTTGTTTAGGCTTCTTTCCTTGGCTGAGGTAACCTGTTGCTGAAATATTTATAAAATCATTTCAATCTACAACCACAACAGGTTTACCTCATTACCAGTAAACACAGGCAAAGTTTATGCTGCAGTTTGGAGAACAACGGAGAAACTACATGCTTGTAGAACACTATTTACACAGGAGAAGCACAATCAAGACAAGTGAGAAGGTTTATTTTCAGAGAATCATGGAATCATAGAGTCAAGTCCAACCTGTTACCTAACATCTCATGACAGCTAAGCCATGGCTTCAAGTGCCACATCCAATCCTTTTTGAACACCTCCAGAGACAGTGACTCCACCACCTCCCTGGGCAGCACATTCTAATGGCAAATCACTATTTCTGGGAAGAACTGCTTCTTAACATACGGCCTAAACTTCCCCTGGCACAGCTTGAGACTGTGTCCTCTTGTTCTGGTGCTGGTTGCCTGGGAGAAGAAACCAACCCCCACCTGCTGACAGCCTCCTTTCAGGAAGTTGTAGACAGCAATGAGGTCTCCCCTGATCCTCCTCTTCTCCAGGCTAAACAACTCCAGGCTGAGTCACTGCCTTCATGTGCTGTCGCAGCCTCAACAATTCAGAGGTCAGGCTGTGGTGGGGTGAGAAAGTTCCCTCCCCACACACAAAGAAAGAAACCACAGCTATGAACGTAATGCAGAAAAGCCTTTTCCCTCCAGCCGGCCAGGGGGGTTCCCTGAACCCCCCTCTCTCCCTCCCTACCTCCCCTTTTTCCCAAAAAGGTTTAGAGAGAGAGAAAGGCAATTAAGGAAGAAAAAGTCTGTTAGCTCAAAAGCACATGCAAGAGTTAGCTTTCTTATCTGGTTAGCTCTTAACTCAAGGCCGTTCCTGCTTCAGAAAGAGAGAAGCCGTCCAGCCCACAGGACAGAGAAGCACAGACTGCACCCAGCCTGAACCCAGACCAGACACAGACTGAACTAACAGAACCCAAACTTAAAATTGCATTCTACACTCTACCAATGAAATTAGTTTAGACTATCTTGTTTTTGTTCAAATATCAAAAACATTCAGCCAGAGTGTTCAGCAACTGTCTCTTTCTTAAAGGCATAGCCTAAACCGGTCACACAGGCCAGTTTCTCACTTCATTTTGCAAGCACAGTAATATCCAAAGCACTGCAAAGGCAGGCTGTAATAACGGTTACTGTAAATGTGTCGTTACATGATCGCAGATAAAAACCAAGTGATCAAGGGGAGGAAGCCCCACATTGTACTGTGTATACAGTATTGATGGAGTCCACATTAAACATTTTGACATCATTAAATTCTACGTATGCAGCCTGCTCTTCAGTCTTTGGAAAGCCAGAGAGATCATTTCCAATGAGCTTGCACCAAGTGACACAAACGTTTGGAGTGCGTTGGTATGGGACTAAAGGGTTTCCGGTCCTGTGGTGCTGCAGGTCAACACATATCTGTAAAGAATGTTGTGGATTTCAGCTGTGACTTTCCACAGGAAGACAGATCTGTGTGGAATAGCATAACCTTCCATTTTATGAATTTATAGTAAGATTATAAGAATCTTCAGACAGGCTCTTACTGGCAGGCAGATCTCATTCTCCCATTAGACAGTGAGTGAACTGGTGGTTTCACAGTGGGCTCACCAGAGAGCCAGCCTCCTAACAGATGGCTGAGTGGGATAGCACACAAGATTTTGGCACCAGGACTTCAGAACCAAAGGATCAGTGAAGTTTTTTTGTGGCAAGGCAAAAATAACTAGGGTTCTGCCTTGCACCTCTGCTGCAGAGTGCTTCTTTTCTTAGCACAAAAGCCTCAGCATTATATTCCAGAGGTAATTTCTACTGTTGCTTGTAATTTTTGGTCTTTTGGTATTTGTTTCTGGGGTTGGTTTTTTCCCCCCTTTCTTCCAGACAACATTTTTTATTGCTTCCTGCAAGATGACACTGTTTTTACACATAGTTTCCTCATGAGTCAGAAAAATCTGGTCTGTGAACATTAACAAATTTTCCAACTCAGTGATTCATATCTCTAAAACCTCCATTATCATATGACAGAGATTGTGCAAAAAAAAAACCAGCAGGGAAATACTAACCACATTTTAAAAGACAGACAAACTAAAAGAAATTGTAAGAGGACAGCTGAGGAAAAACCCTGAGTGTTGAAAAGCTCTTCTGAACACTACTGACTGCAAACACTGGATTGATTACAAGTCTAGGCAGTCTTCATAAAATCTAAACCATACACAACTTACTTCTCACAGTCTCACTGTCCAAGAGCTTGCAGTAAATTCTCAGGGGATATCAGCATGTTATTGAGCTGGCACTCAATAATACTAATGATGCAATTTTTTTTCTGCCTTGACACATACCAAATATACTAATAAAATGTAGCAAACTAAACCTGGATTCACTAGACATTATTAACATTAATATAAAGGAGACAGTTCTGTTCACACTCTTACTTCATCTTTCATATTCCTGTGTCTTCCTATGACTCATAACACTCCTTAAAAGGCACTCTTTAATTTCAAGGACACCATCTTTGCTTACAAGCTTCATATTAGAAACATATTTAAAACAGGTGAGAAACTCAGGTCAATGCAATAAGCAAAGAAACCGAAGAAAGAATAAAGTTAGAAGACAGCCCTTGGCATCCTGGCCTGTATCAGGAACAATGTCACCAGCAGGAGCAGGGAACTCATTCTGCCCTGTACACTGCACTGGTTAGGCCATCCCTTGAGTACTGTGTCCAGTTCTAGGCCCCTCAGTTTAGGAAAGATGTTGAGTTGCTGGAATGTGTCCAGAGAAAGGCAACAAAGTTGGTGAGGGGTTTGGAACACAAGGCCTATGAGGAGAGGCTGAGGGAGCTGGGGTTGCTTAGCCTGGAGAGGAGGATACTCAGGGGAGACCTTATTGCTCTACCTGAAGGGAGGTTGTAGACAGGCAGAGATTGGTCTCTTCTCCCAGGCAACCAACACCAGAATAAGAGGACACAGTCTCAAGCTGTGCCAGGGGAGGTTTAGGCTGGATGTTAGGAAGTTCTTCCTAGAAAGAGTGATTGGCCATTGGAATGTGCTGCCCGGGGAGGTGGTGGAGTCACCATCACTGGAGGTGTTTAGGAAGAGACTTGATGGGGTGCTTGGTTGCATGGTTTAGTTGATTAGATGGTGTTGGATGATAGGTTGGACTCGATGACCTCAAAGGTCTCTTCCAATCTGGTTAATTCTATTTCTATTGAACTGCATGTTGCCAGCATATACTATAAAGTGTTATCTGAGTTTGAAGCACTTCTTGCTGTATTCAGGAGGCTAGAAGTTCATCAGCCATATAGAAAGATATATACTCAAAATGCACTTAATATGCCATGAATTAGCTAGCTCCTGCTCATAATGATTAAAAAAACATATCTAAGCAGCACTAATAGCTATTCACTTAGGTGAATTTTCAGAGCACAACAGTGTTTCAAGTGTTGAGAATCAAGACAGGCTCATGGAGTGTGTGCAACTAATGGCCAAGAAAACAGAACAGTAAGATGAGGCAGAATTGACATGCTTTGGGATGAGGAAAAAAGACTTGTAATGCAAAGAATGATCTTTAAGGTCTCAGCTCTGCTGGATAAACTGCAGCAAGATGGTGCTCAGGTAGTAAGGATTAATACAAAAAAGCTCTGCCTTTCAGCAGAAGTGACAACAGGCATTTCAGATTCATTGAGACACAGATGCCATCAGGGAAGCCCTTGGGAATGCTGTAGATTCTCTTCAACAGCTTAATTACAACAGATGAAGTAATCAGATTGCTTTACATGTCAAATGCTTGAAATTCAAAATGGACTTCAATAGTGAGTTGTCTAACTTCACAGAAAGATTATTGTAAAGGTGAGGTAAAAATTATCTCTGTGCTTCCAAAAACATAGATGCAGTCATTTTTCCCATGGTTATAATATTAAATATAAGATAGAAACAACATAGGTTAAACTTTCATCATTTATGCCCTTATGAGTGGAGGACCACTGAGTAAGTTTCAGATGGTGGAGCACAATAAAAATGTCTGCAGTCTTTAGAAAACATACACAGGAGAAAAAAATATCAGCTGAATTTTGGGCAACACATATAAATCAAAATGACATTCAAAATGTCTTGACTTGAAGCAAATGAATCACCTCTTCAATGCTACGTAACTTGAGCAGAGAAAGAGATGTGCACTGAAATCAAAACAAAGTTGTGAAGCACAACATACAGAACACAGAATTAACCAGGTTGGAAAAGACCTTCAAGATCATCAAATCTAACCTATCACCCAACACCATCTAATCAACTGAACCATAGCACTAAGTGCCTCATCCAGTCTGGGGGTGCTGGTTGATTGTAGGCTGAACAGGAGCCTGCAGTGTGCCCAGGCAGCCAAGAAGGCCAATGGCATCCTAGCCTGCATCAGGAACAGTGTGGCCAGCAGGAGCAGGGAGGTCATTCTGCCCCTGTACACTGCACTGGTTAGGCCGCACCTTGAGTCCTGTGTCCAGTTCTGGGCCCCTGAGTTTAGGAAGGATGTTGTCTTGCTGGAACGTGTCCAAAGAAGGGCAATGAAGTTGGTGAGGGGTTTGGAAGACAAGCCCTATGAGGAGAGGCTGAGGGAGCTGGGGTTGCTTAGCCTGGAGAAGAGGAGACTCAGGGGTGACCTTACTGCTCTCTACAACTACCGGACGGGAGATTGTAGCCAGGCAGAGGTTGTTCTCTTCTCCCAGGCAGCCAGTACCAGAACAAGAGGACACAGTCTCAGGCTGCACCAGGGCAGGTTTAGACTGGATCTTAGGAAGAAGTTCTATACCGAGAGAGTGATTGCCCATTGGAATGGGCTGCCTGGAGAGGTGGTGGAGTCACCATCACTGGAGGTGTTTAGGTAGAGACTTGATGGGGTGCTTGGTTGTATGGTTTAGTTGATTAGATGATGTTGGATGATAGGTTGGACTTGATGATCTCAAAGGTCTCTTCCAATCTGGTTAATTCTATTTAATTTCTATTCTATTCTATTCTATTCTATTCTATTCTATTCTATTCTATTCTATTCTATTCTATTCTATTCTATTCTATTCTATTTGATTCGATTCTATGCTATGCTATGCTATGTTATGCTATGCTATGCTATTCATAAGAAAGGTACAGTGCTCATAGAAGTAATGTAAAGATTTACCTTGTGATCATGAAATAGTCTTTGCACATAAAATTATAGAGAGGATTTATAAAACTACTCCCTTTGCAAAGTGTATTTTACCACATGCATAAATAGCAAAACCAAAAAAAAAAGCCATTTACATTCATTTTGTTCATGCCCACCACAAATATTTTTGTTTGTATGTGCAAGCCACAGAGATTATTCTTGACTTATAGTTCTCTTAGATGGCATATTATGAGAGAGGTCTATATGGAAATACGTGTTTTGGTTCTGTATTTAAAGTTGATCCCCTTTCGCTCAGTTCCTAATCCTTTCTGCTTCAGTGAGAAAATACTGTAATACACATATCCCCACAGTCCAGGAGATGCCTGGTGCTGAAACCTTGCTGAAATTCCTTGCTTTTTAAGGAAACATATCTTTGGATTTTAGAGTACCTTAGGGATGGAGGATGAACAGCAAAACTATTAAATTCAAAGCCACAGTGTTTACATGCACAAAGTATCCTGTTGCATATCTTAAACACACCACAAACATGAAACGACGCCAAAACTTCAGTTTGGCTCTGGCAAGAAGACACTGCTTACAATACAATACAATACAATACAATACAATACAGTGCACCAGGTTGGAAGAGACCTTCAAAATCATCACGACCAACCTATCAACCAATCCAACCCACCTAAACAACTAGACCATGGCACCAAGCACCCCATCAAGTCTCCTCCTGAACACCTCCAATGATGGTGACTCCACCACCTCCTCAGGCAGCTCATTCCAATGGGCAATCACTCTCTCTGTATAGAACTTCTTCCCAATATCCAGTCTGAACCTCCCCTGGTGCAGCTTGAGACTGTGTCCTCTTGTTCTGGTGCTGTCTGCCTGGGACAAGAGACCAACCTCCACCTGTCTACAACCTCCCTTCAGGTAGTTGTAGAGAGGAATAAGGTCTCCCCTGAGTCTCCTCTTCTCCAGGCTATGCAACCCCAGCTCCCTCTGCCTCTCCTCATAGGGCTTGTGCTCCAAACCCCTCACCAACTTCGTTGCCCTTCTCTGGACACATTCCAGCAAGTCAACATCCTTCCTAAACTGAGGGGCCCAGAAATGGACACAGGACTCAAGGTGTGGCCTAACCAGTGCAGTGTACAGGGGCAGAATGACCTCCCTGCTCCTGCTGGCCACACTGTTCCTGATACAGGCCAGGATGCCATTGGCCCTCTTGGCTGCCTGGGCACACTGCAGGCTCATGTTCAGCCTACCATCGACCAGTACCCTCAGGTCTCTCTCTACCTGGCCACTCTCCACTCACTCTGACCCCAGCCTGCTGCACTGTTTGATACTGCAAGTGTAAGATCTGCTGGACCAATGTTGGGAAACATTTAGAAAGCTAGTATTTTGAAATGCTTGCATATGGGCAAAGGGTTATTTGATGCTCAATATAATGAATTTCTGAGTTGCATTATCCAAAGCTTGGTGAGGAGATACAGCACTTAGGTTCTTCAGTTGTGTGGAATTGGAGCAATGGCATTTCAATATATCTGTAAGCAAAGTCATTAAAAGCATCTATGATATTTTGATGCATACAAGTAAGGTTTGTTAAAGTTCTTGCTTCCTCTTCTCAGCATCACTCATTGGAATAGGTTGCCCAGGTGTAATAAAATGTATTGTTATATTTTATGTGTAATACTGCTGGCAGTGTTCTCTTCCGACACCGCCGTTCCTTATTTACAAAGTATACTTACAGGCTCTGTTATTAGGTTGTGGGTGATATATTCCACATACAAGGAATATGAAGACAATCAAACAATTGAAGCAAAATCATGAATTTCCAATGCAGTGATTCGGATTGGAAAAATGCGGTGCCACTGTCTGTGGTTTCCTACCAGAGGGACTCTACAGCAAATTAGAGAAGAGTAGAGTAGAGTAGAGTAGAGTAGAATAGAATAGAATAGAATAGAATAGAATAGAATAGAATAGACCAGGTTGGAAAAGACCTTTGAGATCATAGAGTCCAACCTATCACCCAACACCAACTAATCAACTAAACCATGGCTCCAAGCACCCCATCCAGTCTCTTCCTAAACACCTCCAGTGATGGTGACTCCACCACCTCCATGGGCAGCCCATTCTAATGGGCAATCACTCTCTCTGTGTAGAATTTCTTCCTAACATCCAGCCTAAACCTCCCCTTGTGCAGCTTGAGACTGTGTCCTCTTGTTCTGGTGCTGGTTGCCTGGGAGAAGAGACCAGACCCCACCTGTCTACAACCTCCCTTCAGGTAGTTGTAGACAGCAATGAGGTCTCCTCTGAGCCTCCTCTTCTCCAGGCTAAGCAACCCCAGCTCCCTCAGCCTCTCCTCATAGGGCTTGTGGTCCAGCTAGGTACTCACAGCTTGCTACTTTTGTCTGGTATCTTTCCAGAAGCTGTACCTGTAATTCAAGCAGTTCTTGATTTGGAGAGGGCTAAGGGGCCTCTATCCTCTTGTGCCCAGTTCACAGGCTGTAGCTTTTCCTTGGCTTGGAGAAGGCTAAGGGGCCTCTCCTCATGCCCAGTTCACATGCTCAGTTCACAGGCCGTAGCAGTGAAGCTCTTCTGAGATTCAGTTCTCTCAGGGCTTTCTCCCTTTCTGCCTCCAGCACAGGGTCTTCGTGTGTTGGTTGCCTTGGTCCAGGTGCAAGGCCCAGCTGTGGTTTTCCTGGTAGGGTAAGTTGTTCAGCTGCTACTCCAGCAGCATTTGGCTCTTGTTGCTTTCTAGGTGAGAACAAGGCAAATTGCCTACCTTCTTGGTTAGTTAAAATACTGTCTGAAAACAATTAATGTCAATCGGTAACAGAGAAACCTATAGAATGCTGCACTTTGGTCACAACAACCCCAGTGCTACGGGCTGGGGTTGGAGTGGCTGAAGAGCAGCCAGGCAGAAAGGGACCTGGGGGTACTGGCTGACAGCTGGCTGAACATGAGCCAGCAGTGTGCCCAGGTGGCCAAGAGGGCCAATGGGATCCTGGCCTGCATCAAGAATAGTGTGGCCAGCAGGAGCAGGGAAGTCATTGTGCCCCAATACACAGCACTAGTCAGGCCACAACTTGAGTTTCCAGTTCTGGGGCCCTCAATTTAAGAAGGACATTGAGACTCTTGAATGTACCCAGAGAAGCGCAACGAGGCTGAGGAGAGGCCTTGAGCACAAGCCCTATGAGGAGAGGCTGAGGGAGCTGGGGTTGTTTAGCCTGGAGAAAAGGAGGCTCAGGGGAAACCTTATTGCTGTCTACAGGTACCTGAAGGGAGGTTGTAGCCAGGAGGGGGTTGGTCTCTTCTCCCAGTCAACCAGCACCAGAACAAGAGGACACAGTCTCAAGCTGCACCAGGGGAAGTTTAGGCTGGAGGTGAGGAGAAAGTTCTTCACAGAGAGAGTTGTTAGCCATTGGAATGTGCTGCCCAGGGAGGTGGTGGAGTCACCATCCCTGGAGGTGTTCAAGAGGGGATTGGATGTGGCACTTGAAGCCATGGTTTAGTAGTCATGAGGTGTTGGGTGACAGGTTGGACTTGATGATCTTTGAGGTCCAACTTTATTGATTCTATGATTCTATGTCAAAAAGCAGACTTCTAAGCAAGCTTTTTATTTCTGAAACGAGCCATTGAATTATTCTCTCACTGAGGAAATCTTGTCTATGCTCTGCAATGCAGGACAGAGCTGCCTGTCTCCCCGTCTTGCCATATTGCTTATTTTCCTTAGCTGCAGGGACATGGAAGCATGGATTTTTAATATACTTTTATTGCCTTTCAGATGGGTGACTTAGTGACAGTGTTTCTGGGGCATTTCTTCCTGAGTTTTTATGACTACAGCTTTTTGATGACTATGCTTTTAATAATGAATAATGGCTGACTTTCTATAGGGATAGATGACAAATTCTGTTAGGTGCAGTACTGAAAATGTTCATTTGAATGTAGAGGTACTTCCCTCCCCCCCAAAAAAAACCCAGAAAACAAAGCAAGCCATCAATCCACAATGTAAACACTGGTATGGATTTTGTCATCTCCTATCCTTGCAAAAGTATTTGTGAAAGCAGAATCCAAAACAATGCAACCTGAATCTCTTTTAAAGTAATCCATACAAGTTACACAGTGAAAGTCTATTTCCTTACCCCTTCACAATGAGGAACACAGAGTGCAACAATAGTTGTTCTAGAAACAATGACTTTCTACTGTGCCTTCATAAGAAGAATGATGAAATGGCAACATTGAATTATCCCTCAGAGTAAACAGAAACAAGAATGCTCACACTGCATGTGAGCACACAGATATTCTCAGGAGGCTCTGTGGATGTTGCTGTACCTGGCTACAAGAGTCTGCTTTTGAAAACAGCCATTCCTCATGGATAGCCTCTTTCATTTCCCTTGGTTTTACATTATTAGGTTGTCATCCTGCACAACATGAGAGGGTTGTGGAAGAATCACAGGTAAATACTTTCTCCAGAAAGTTAGGGGGTGAGGAAGAGAACAGGTTATAGCCACCAGCATCTCCCAGCAAGAAATCTTGGGTTATTACACCCCCGTAAAAGTACTGTCAGAGAAAAAGCAGCAGGAAGGCCCAAAGTAGATTTTCTTCATTACAAATGCAAACATCACAGTGCTATAGTACCATTGCTATTGATCTGAATTCTGTGATGTGCTTTGGAGAAATCTTTGCTTTTAAGGAAGGTGAAACAAAGATGAGTCTACAGCACTCTTTGCACAGAGTGCCTTTAGAAGCAGGCAAATAAACTCAAAGCATACATATCCTTCAATAAAGATGGATTTTATAAAATAGCAAGAGTTACCTCAGCCAAATCCCTAAGCCCAAGTACACACATCGTGAGGTCTTGGGTGCCAGGTTGGACTTGATGATCTTTGAGATCTCTTCCAACCTTATTGTTTCTATGGCTCTATTTCCTCATGGTGTAAATTAGCAACCAGAAGAGTGCTTTCAGCACACTTTACCTTGAACTCTTTCTTTTCCTTTCTCTTAAAAACTCAGCTAAAGCTACTTTGAAGGGTATTTTGTTACACCAGCAGATGTACCTGTTGTAAAATAGGGTACATATCCTCCCAATCTTTTTATACATTCTCAGAAACCATCCTCTTTAATATCTTCATTGATGATCTGGATGAGGGGATTGAGACAGTCATCAGCAAATTTGCAGATGACACCAAGTTTGGAGCAGATGTTGATCAGTTAGAGGACAGAAGGGCTCTGCAGAGGGACCTCGACCGACTGGACAGATGGGCAGAGTCCAATGGCATGGCATTCAACAAATCCAAGTGCCGGGTGCTGCACTTTGGCCACAGCAACCCCATGCAGAGCTACAGGCTGGGGTCAGAGTGGCTGGAGAGCTGCCAAACAGAGAGGGACCTGGGGGGTGCTGATTGATAGCCACCTAAACATGAGCCAGCAGTGTGCCCAGGTGGCCAAGAAGGCCAATGGCATCCTGGCCTGCATTAGGAATAGTGTGGCCAGCAGGAGCAGGGAGGTCATTGTGCCCCTGTACTCTGCATTGGTTAGGCCACACCTTGAGTCCTGTGACCAGTTCTGGGCTCCTCAGTTTAGGAAGGACATTGAGACACTTGAATGTGTCCAGAGAAGGGCAACAAGGCTGGGGAGAGGCCTTGAGCACAAGCCCAATGAGGAGAGGCTGAGGGAGCTGGGGTTGTTTAGCCTGGAGAAGAGGAGGCTCAGGGGAGACCTCATTGCTCTCTACAACTACCTGAAAGGTGGTTGTAGCCAGGAAGGGGTGGCCTCTTCTCTCTAGCAACCAGCACCAGAACAAGAGGACACAGCCTCAAGCTGTGCCAGGGGAAGTTTAGGCTTGAGGTGAGGAGGAAGTTCTTCACTGAGGGAGTCGTTCACCATTGGAATGTGCTGCCCAGGGAGGTGGTGGAGTCACCGTCCCTGCAGGTGTTCAAGAGGGGATTGGACGTGGCACTTGGTGCCATGGTCTAGTCATGGGGTCTGTGGTGACAGGTTGGACTCGATTATTTTTGAGGTCTCTTCCAGCCTTGGTGACACTGTGATACTCTGTGATCACACCCTAATTAATTTCATCTGAACGTTATAGATTTATAGAATCATGCCCTATTTAATTTCATCTGGATTTTAACCATGTCCTTGCACTGAGTTCCACTTTAGCATCTCACCATGCCATCTTAATGATAATCACTTCTGAGATTCCAATTTCCGCAGCCCAGTTAAAACTGTGGACTTACATTGCAGCACTAATTCAACTACTGGGCTTTGAGAATTGGGGCATCTGGAAGAAAACTACCTGAAGGGAGGTTGTAGCCAGGAGGGGGTTGGTCTCTTCTCCTAGGCAACCAGCACCAGAACAAGGGGACACAGTCTCAGGCTGCACCAGGGAAAGTTTAGGCTCGAGGTGAGGAGAAAGTTCTTCACTGAGAGAGTTGTTAGTCGTTGGAATGTGCTGCCCAGAGAGGTGGTGGAGTCACCATCCCTGGAGGTGTTCAAACAGGATTGGACATGGCACTTGGTGCCATGGTTTAGTAGTCAGGAGGTCTTGGGTGACAGGTTGGACTTGAGCATCTTTGAGGTCTTTTCCAACCTTATTGATTCTCTGATTCTATGAAAAGAAACCGGACTCATCAATACTTGACTACTCCAGTACCTTGTGTTTTAAAAGTGGGGTGTTTTCTTTAGGTGTGACAAGTGACCTTCAGAAAATTACATAACATCAAAGCAATCAAAAGAACACATGACTAATCAAAATTAAAGCTGTGAAGTGCACCATACAACATTTGAGAGAAAGGCATTTCTACCTGTGTCGGACATGCTCGATTGTATCATACGTCAGCTTGCTGCTGATATTCTGACTATGAGGGTTACCTAGGAAAGAACAGAGATACAGAATTTAATCACACTTTTGATAGTAATCATTTTTTTAATGAAAGCATTACAGCAACACAGACTGAAAAGATGACAAAGAAAGATTTAACACATTTAACTTCACAGCGATGCCCTGAAGCTCCTTGCAGTCAAGAGAATGAACATGTAACAGAGGGAAGCAATTACAGCAGTTCTTGAAACTTCAGCTGGATCTCTCACCAATAGTTAGGCAGTTCTCTAAACCATGAAGGTACAACTGCATATGCACAAATGTGCAAGGCAAAACTACAGACAAGATGTACATTCATAAATACATTTGAGCACTAGCTAGTTGGAGATGACAGGTATTTCATCAATGGCCACCAGGACTAACACTGCTGGTTTTAGTGCCTGAAATTCAAATAGCTTGTGGAAACAGAAACTTCATTGCAAAATTAATAGCAACCTCAGTGCAGCTCAGCACAGGCATGTATTAACAATTAAGAATGGAATGAAGCTGGAGGGGCTGGGAGACATGGCCTGGGCAGGGACACCACAGCTGACACTGTCCCCTGTGGATGTCATCCAGCATGGGTGTTCTGCAGAACAGCTCTTAGCAGAAGCAGCTGAGGGAGCTGGGGTGGAGAAAAGGAGGCTGAGGGCAGACCTCATTGCTTTCTACAGCTCCCTGAAAGGAGGTTGCAGTGAGGTGGGGATTGGTCTCTTCTCCCAGGCAACCAGCACCAGAACAAGAGGACACAGTCGCAAGATGTGCCAGGGGAGGTTTAGGCTGGAGGTGAGAAAAAAGTTCTTCCCAGAAAGAGAGATTGACCATTGGAATGTGCTGCCCAGAGAGATGGTGGAGTCACAGTGCCTGGAGGTGCTCAAAAAGGGCTTGGATGTGGCACTTGGAGATATGGTTTAGTTATGAGGTGTTGGGTGACAGGTTGGACTTGATGATCTCTGAGGTCTTTTCCAACCTTATTAATTCTATGATTCTATGTGGGGAGATTCAGGCTGGACGTGAGGAGGAGTTCTTAACCATGAGAGTGGTGAAGCCCTGGAATGGGTTGTCCAGGGAGGTGGTTGAGGCCCCATCCCTGGAAGTGTTTAAGACCAGGCTGGATGAGGCTCTGGCCAGCCTGATCTAGTGTAGAGTGTCCCTGCCCATGGCAGGGGGGGTGGAACTAGATGATCCTTGTGGTCCCTTCCAACCCTGACTGATACTGTGATACATAAGAAGAGCACGAATTTATCTTCTTGAGCAAAAAAGATTACAGCAATATCCACACAGGCACAGCACTTTGCAACTAGAAAATGCTTAAAGAACATGTCTAAACAATGAGGAAAGGAGAATAAAAAGAAGATGTTATTTTACTACAGTTTATGCAGTAGGCTGGAATAATAGCTACTCTCTCTTTAAAATCCTGAAATCACCCTGCTGATAGTTATTGGGCAAAGGTGTAGAAAAGAATAATAACTCTGTGTTGAAAAGAATAATAAATTTAGAGCTCAAGCTCCAAACTAATACTTAGACATTTCCTGTAGCACGTTGCATTTCTGTAATTACCAATTCAAATACTCTCAACCTAGAAGTGAGATTCTCTCTTACTTAGAGTATTTCCCCTCACTTCCACATGCAAGAGCTAAACTACAGCTCTTTGGGCCTGTGGATTATCACCAAGAAAGTAAAAAAAAGGGGCAAGTAAAATTCACTCACACCTGTGTCTGCTAACTGAACTCTTTTTATACAACAGTTACTGCCCTCAAAGTACGAGAGGTAACTGGAAAAAAAAAAAAGAGATTTGGCCACACTACAGAGAGAAGTAGTATTAAAAAGATACAATTTATTATCTCATACCATTATAGGTACTACACAAACCTGCTCCAAACTGGCAGGACTGCTGTTTCTGTTCACAAGGATTCAATTGACCTTTTTCCCCCCCTGCCATATACAGATGGTACTTACTATAAGGGTTGAGCCCAAAGTTGTTTGAAATAACCAAGATCAGAGTGAATACATTTCACTTCACAATGTCTGTCAAGATTAGAGTGAATACATTTCACTTCAAAATGTCTGTAGTAACAGAACATTAATTTTAACATCACAAACATGCACTTGAATAGGAGAATTTGAATATAATCAACTCAACATATCTTGTTATAATAGCAAAAAGCCCCGATCAAGGACCTCTGCTTTGTAGAGGAACTGAAATCCACGCTCTGGATCCTGATCCTGTCAGCATTCAGGTAGCAAACCAGGAAGAAATGACACACTGAAAATGAGAATTACCCAGAACTCTCAAGTGGCTCACTCAGGTGATAAGCACAAGTGTGCTGGTGCTTGAGTGAACAGCTTTTTTCTAAAACTGTCCAGAGGGAACTGGACAAGCTGGAGAAGTAGGCACAGGTGAACATCATGAGGTTCACCAAGGCCAAGTGCAAGGCTCTGTAACTGGGTTAAAGCAATCCAGGTCTCAATGTAGGCTGGGGGATGATGAGATTATGAGCAACCCTGCAGAAAAGGTGGACAAAAAGCTGGACATGAGCCAGCACTGTGCACTTGCAGCCCAGAAGGCAAATCAGCCAATCACATCCTGGGCTGCATCCAAAGAAGTATGGCAAGTAGATTGAGAGAAGTGATTCTGCCACTGTACTCTGCTCTGGTGAGACCTCACCTGGAGTACCATGTCCAGCTCTGGGGTCTTCAACACAAGAAGGACATGGACGTGATGGAGAGGTTCTAGGAGAGGGCCACAAAAATTATCAGAGGGCTGGAGCACCTCTCCTACAAAAACAGGCTGAGAGAGTTGGGGTTCAGCCTGGAGAAGAGAGGGCTTCCAGGTACTGCACAATTCTGTAGATATTTTATTCACTTTCTTATGTGCAGATTGCTTCGGCAATTAACATCCTTTTCTTCTGTGTATGTACCAAGGTCTTATAGTCTGAGAGAGGTATAGCACCTATTTCCTGCTTGAATTCACTTTGACCTAAGCTAAGACTTCACACATATCATAGATTGTTAAGAAGGACATCGAGACACTTGAACGTGTCCAGAGAAGGGTAACAAGGCTGGGGAGAGGCCTTGAGCACAGCCCTGTGAGGAGAGGCTGAGGGAGCTGGGATTGTTTAGCCTGGAGAAGAGGAGGCACAGGGCAGACCTCATTGCTCTCTACAACTACCTGAAGGTGGTTGTAGCCAGGAAGGGGTTGGCTCTTCTCTCTAGCAACCAGCACCAGAACAAGGGGACACAGTCTCAAGCTGCACCAGGGAAGTTTAGGCTGGAGGTGAGGAGAAAGTTCTTCACAGAGAGTCGTTTGCCATTGGAATGTGCTGCCTGGGGAGGTGGTGGAGTCACCGTCCCTGGAGGTGTTCAAGAGGGGATTGGACGTGGCACTTGGTGCCATGGTCTAGTCATGAGGTCTGTGGTGACAGGTTGGACTTGATGATCTTCGAGGTCTCTTCCAACCTTAGCGATACTGTGATACCATGATACTGTGTTCCAAAGGAAGTGTTTCCACTTAGCTGCTGTGATGACTCTCACTGAGAAGGGAGATTGTTCCAGATTCTGGTCTTTGTAGGAAATTGGGTTTGTATTTTGTACAGGGAAAAAAAAAAAAAAAAACCACCACCAAACAAACCCCAACACAAAACCCACACCCCAAAAGCCAGTGCTCAGAGCTATGTTGTCCCCAGTATGGTGTCCTAGTCCCTGAGCAGGATTCACGTTCCTTTTGATTTTAATTCTTCACCAACACAGGTATGTCCTTGGCCACCAAAGAACAAAGCCAGAAGTGGCACAAAGGGACTATGACTCCTTTGTAAAATCACTGATTTCCCAGCTGCTCTATAGCAGTGTAAAAATCCCACAGAAATACTCGTCCAACAAGTCAAGAGGCACGACTTTGAGCTATTTCAATGCAGACTTGAAATGACTGATGGGAACAGTGCTTTGCACTTACCATAAACATTGTTTCTGAGGTCATCAGTAAAAGCTTTAAGTAGGCTCTCTGGGAAAAGTGCTGAGCCAGCATGGTCAAGGTAAGTAATCCCTAAAATAAAAATAAAATTACTGGATTCAATTTTTACAGCATTTAATCCCATTTTCTCCCATGGGCTACACTGTGAAGTGCACCACTCAAACAGCCCTAGTGCAGCGCATCATACAAAAAAGGCCGGTTTCCCTAAATTTCCCAGAGTGTGGTAATTGTCTGCTTGACTTAGAGGTCTCCACAGCTCTTGAAAAGTATTTCTCATGTATGCTTCAGTAGATAATATTCACAGCAAGACATCTTCATTCACTATTAGAAACAAGAAAAGAAAAAGAAAAAATAGAGAAATACAGTAAACCTCTAACATTGCAAGTGCTGCTTTGTAATTTTTCATTAAAATTGAAAGTGGTCCTTCCTTTCATGTTCATTCCTTGGAAGAGAAAAATCTTTCTGTGTCTGCCTGTGCAAGACTCACCAAGCTAGTGTCTTCAGCCACGGTACCTTGTTACAGGGGAGGTTTAGGCTGGATGTTAGGAAGAAGTTCTATACAGAGAGAGTGATTGCCCATTGGAATGGGCTGCCCGGGGAGGTGGTGGAGTCACTGTCATTGGAGGTGTTCAGGAGGAGACTTGGTGCCTTGGATTGGTTGATAGGTTGGACGTGATGATCTTGAAGGTCTCTTCCAACCTCTGTATTGTATTGTATTTTATTGTATTGTATTGTATTGTATTGGGTGCTTGGTGCCATGGTTTAATTGATTAGGTGGTGTTGGATGATGGGTTGGACGTGATGATCTTGAGGTCTCTTCCAACCTGGTCTATTCTATTCTATTCTATTCTATTCTATTCTATTCTATTCTACCTAGGCACTACTTATTATGAAAACTACTATTACCAGCACTGGTTAGGCCACACCTTGAGTCCTGTGTCCAGTTCTGGGCCCCTCAATTTAAGAAGGACATTGAGACTCTTGAACTTGTCCAGAGATGAAGGGTTAAACTCTAGAGCAGAACTCCAAGCACCGCTAGACTGGTAAGAGGAGACAGTGTTAGCCTTGATGGCTCATGAACCATGGGAACACAGTGCAGCAGTGTAGTTGGAGGAGCACAGATACCTGATTACAAACAGTTATTACGTCCTGAAAGTGTAAGACTTCACACATATCATAGATTGTTATAACAGAGTCCCTGGTCTCTTAATTTTTCTTTGATGCTTGCTAAAACCCTGGTAAGATATAGGTACTCATGTGATGCATGTAACCAATCACAAACTGCTTCACTGTTGTGTTAGCTTTTATAAAGAAAAGATTTTCCATAATGAAGTGGACACCTGGCCTGAATCAGGCTGAGCCCCATCTCTTAATCACAGCACAGAGAAGGGCAACGAGGCTGGGAAGAGGCCTTGAGCACAAGCCCTGTGAGGAGAGGCTGAGGGAGCTGGGGTTGTTTAGCCTGGAGAAGATGTCTATAACTACCTGAAGGGAGGTTGTAGCCAGGTGGGGGTTGGTCTCTTCTCCCAGGCAACCATCAACAGAACAAGAGGGCACAGACTCAAGCTGCACCAGGGGAAGTTTAGGCTCGAAGTGAGGAGAAAGTTCTTCACAGAGAGAGTAATTGGCCATTGGAATGTGCTGCCCAGGGAGGTGGTGGAGTCACCGTCCCTGGAGGTGGTTAAAAAAGGATTGGACAAGGCGCTTGAAGCCATGGTTTAGTTGTCATGAGGTGTTGGGTATTAGGTAATAGTTTGGACTTGATGATCTCTGAGGTCTTTTCCAACCTGGTTGATTCAATGATTCTATGATAATTATTCTTAATAGCACTAACAGTGGTAGTGTTGCCTCCTTGCTAAAAGATGAAGCAGTTCTCTCAAGAACTGCCAAGGCCTCTATCATGCTTGAAGCCGAGAGAAAGAATTAGCTTAACTTTTAATGCATTTAAGTATTTCTTGTCGCTCTGCTGCTTAACATTCAATTAAGTTTTAAAATGTCCTTATGTATATATACACATATGTATTATATAGATATGAAATTAATATTATTAAGCTCTTGCAAAACATTTAAATAAAAGCTTATTGGAATCAAAGGCTTTTTCATGTTTGACCATTTTAGATTTCCTAACATTTGGCAATTATTCTTCCATTTCTCCAGTGTGCTTCGTGCCCCTTATTTTATATTTTATTTTTCATTTTACTTACCTTAAGGTTTTCAACCTACTTCAGCTTCTAATGATGAGCATGATTAAGATTAGCATTTAAGTATTTTAAAGGCCTTACCTTTCCACAGGGATTCAAAACTGAATTAAGCTTTAAACAAGAAGGTCTGATACTTAGAAATATATATCATTATTATATTGCTGTAGTAGTGATTCAGTGTTTAAAGCTGTGAGGCAGTGTTAATGATAAAATGAGTTCAGACATTCATCCCTCCTCATTTTCAAAAGAGAAAAGCTCTTGGCTACCCCATGTGCAATGTCTAGTGAAAGTAGGATTTTTAAGGATGTCTTGAAGGTGCTTTGAAGTGCTTTGAGGGGTTGAGCACGAACAAAACCTGGAATGATTTATTGGGTGCACAGGCTTTATAGTTTTAAATTTAAAAATCCCCAAAACCTATAGTTGTCAATGGTTTCTCTCATGCAATATGAAGCAGCACACACGGGTACAAGAGAGTGCATATGGATGTTTCTGACAGGAGAGGTTACCAGTTGTTCATCTGATCTCTAAAGTGCAGGAGATGTGTATGAAGGGGAACATTGCATCATGGCAGGAGACAGTTGAGCCCCTGTCTGGCAAAGCATGGGAACAGCAGCCAGGCTGTCTTCCATGAGATCTTCATATGTAAGCTTAGGAAGGGGTTAGATGAGCAGGCAGTGAGGTGGTTTGAGAACTGACTGAAAGAGCTTAGAGGCTTGTGATCAGTGGTGTGGTCTAGTTGGAGGCCGGTAGCTAGCAGTGTTCCCCAAGGGGTCAGTATGGAGTCCAGTTTCGTCCAACTGTGACCGGTTTAGGCTGTGCCTTTAAGAAAGAGACAATTGCTGAACACTCTGGCTGAATGTTTTTGATATTTAAACAAAAACAAGATAGTCTAAACTAATTTCATTGGTGGATTGGTGGAGTGCAGCTTTGGGTTTGGGTTCTGTTAGTTCAGACTGGGTTCAGGCTGGGTTTCAGTCTGTTCTCTCTGTTCCTGTGGGCTGGTCGGCTTCTCTCTCTCTGAAGCAACAGCTTTGCCGGACAGGAGCGACCTTGAATTAACAAAGCTAACCAGATAAGAAAACTAATTCTTGCACACGCTTTGAGCTAACAGAATTTTTCTCCTTAATTGCCTTTCTCTCTCTCTCTAACCCTTTTTGGGAAAAAGGGGAGGTAGGGAGGGAGAGAGGGGGGTTCAGGGAGCCCCCCTGGCTGGCTGGAGGGAAAAGGCTTTTTTGCATTACGTTCATTGCTGTGCATTTTCTGTATATATTGTGGATACTGTATATTTGTGTACATATTCATTGCATTCCATTTATGCCTGTAAATATAGCTTTCATCTGCTTTTCTGACTGAGCTAGCTGTGGTTTTCTTTCTGTGTGTGGGGGAGAATTTTCTCACCCTACCACACCAACATATCCATCAATGACCTGGATGAAGTGTACCCTCAGCAAACTTACTGATGATACAAAACTTTAAGGAGTGTCTGATACACCAGAAGACTGTGATGCCATTCAGTGAGACTTTAACAGGCTGGAGAGCTGAGCAGAGGGGAAAGTCATGAAGTTCAAAAAGGGAAAGTGTAGAGTACTGCATGGATTGATCTGATGGAAAGCATCTCCATGGAAAAGGTCTGGGAGTCCTGGTGATAGTAAGTTAATCTATTAATAACAGTGTTACCAGCAGGTTGAAGGAGGTTCTCCTCCCCCTCTACTCTCTTCTAGTGTGGCCTCATCTGGGGTATTGTGCCCAGTTCTGGGCTCTCCAGTTCAATCAAGACCAGGAACTACTGGAGAGAGTCCAGTGGAGGCTACCAAGATGATCAGGGTACTGAAGCATTTTTCTTACAAGAAAAGGCTGAGAGACTTGGGGCTCTTTAGCCTGGAGAAGAGAACACTGAGAGGGAATCTTATCAATGACTATAAACATCAAAGGGCAGGTATCAAGAAGATGGGGCCAGACTCTTTTCAGTGGTGCTAGCAAGAGGACAAGTGGCAGTGGGCACGAAGTGGAGACAGGAAATTCTGCCTGAATATAAGAATCATAGAATTTTAGAGTTGGAAGGGACCTCAAGGATCATCTAGCTCCAACCCCCCTGCCATGGGCAGGGACCCCTCACACTAGATCAGGTTGCTCAGAGTCTGGGGCACCTCTCTTACAAGGAAAGACTGAGAGACCTGAGGCTGTTTAGTCTGTGGAAGAGAAGGCTGAGAGGGGACCTTATCAATGTCTACAAATATCTGAAGGATGGCTGTCACTGGGATCAAGCCAGTCTCTTTTCAGTGCTACCCAGTGATAAGACAAAGGGCAATGAACATAAACTCAATTACAGGAAATTGCATCTCAGCATGAGGAAAAACTTCTTTACTGTAAGGGTGACAGAACACCTGAACAGGCCTGAACAGGAAATGACCTTTGAGATCATTAAGTCCAACCTATCACCCAACACCATCTAATCAACTAAACCATGGCACTAAGTGCCACATCCAGTCTCCTCCTAAACACCTCCAGTAATGGTGACTCCACCACCTCCCTGGGCAGCCCATTCCAATGGCCAATCTCTCTTGCTGGGAAGAATTTCTTCCTAACATCCAGCCAGTTGCTTTTAAAATTCCTCCTTTGGTTATATTATTTTGGTTCTGTTGCTTCCTCCTTTGGTTACATTACTTTGAAAATGTGGAAGGACATTTGGCTGAGAAGGGGGGAAATATTAATTCTTAGAATTTGATTTAATCTTTAATGCTGCTGTTTAATTGAAAATAGAGAACAGTATTTAATGCTCTCTCCCCGCTTCCCCCCATAACTAACAGGCTCTCTCATCATTTGAGACTGTGCTGAAATAAGTATCTTGCTTGGTATTATACTTTTTCATTAAAATTATGTTTTAAAAGAAAGAAAAAGAACAGTGGCACATGCACTGCCAAAGAACACTACATTCATAACTTTCATTGTGCTTTTCCCCTGGTTCAATAACATCTTCTCTTTTAACGTTATTAAATTCACATTAACCAGAGAGATTTGTCAGTATATACAGAATAATAGGGTTCCCCCTGTTTCACTGTGGTATTTAGCATATAGGCAGTGTGAAATTATGCTGTTTATGCAAAGGAGCAGTAAAAAGAAAATATAATGTGATCAACCAGAAGAAAATGAAAATGCAATATCCGTCAGGATGTGGTTTCATTGCTCGGGGAAAAGGTAAGATTAACTTTGACCTAATAATAAAACAACTATTTGATAAAACCACATTTCAGAAGTGGATTTTCTTTTATAGGAGTATAAAAAAATATTCCACGTGTCAGCATTAATTATGGGAAGTTACTCAGCAAGAGTATCAGTCCATAAGTTGTAATATTCATACGGTAATAACCTTGCAGATTAATTTTACATGGGGAACTATTCCTGCATCTGGCACAGGGCAATCCCAAGCACTGATATAGGCTGCACAGAGATTGCCTTGAGAGCAGCCCTGAAGCAAAGGACTTGGGGGTGCTGGTGGATGAGAAGCTCAACAGGAGCCAGCAGTGTGCACTTGCAGCCCAGAAAGCCAAACACATCCTTGGCTGCATCAAGAGAAGCATAGCCAGCAGGTCGAGGGAGGTGATTCTCCCCCTTTACTCCACTCTGGTGAGACCCCACCTGGAGTACTGCCTCCAGTTCTGAAGCCCCTATTACAGGAAGGATCTGGAGGTGCTGGAAAGTGTCCAGAGAAGGGCCACAAGCATCATCAGAGGGCTGGAGCACCTCTCCTATGAGGACAGACTGAGGCAGTTGGGGCTGTTCAGTCTGGAGAAGAGAAGGCTCCAAGGAGACCTTCTTGTGACCTTCCAGTATCTGAAGGGGCCCTACAAGAAAGCTGGGGAGGGACTTTTTAGGGTGCCAGGGAGTGATAAGACTAGGGGGAATGGAACAAAATTCTAAATATGTAGATTCAGATTGGATGTTAGGGAGAAGTTCTTCCCCCTGAGGGTGGTGAGACACTGGCACAGGTTGCCCAGGGAGGTTGTGGAATCCTCATCCCTGGAGGTTTTCAAGGCCAGGCTGGATGTGGCTGTGAGCAGCCTGATGTCGTGTGAGGTGTCCCTGCCCATGGCAGGGGGCTTGGAACTAGAGGATCCTTGAGTTCCCTTTCAACCCTAACAATTCTATGGTTCTCATATGATTCTATTTGGGAACCATCATGGGTCAGCCTGTGCTGCAGAAGAAAGCCCTAGCCCAGCTTTCTGTTCTTCTGTGCTACCATTAACCTCTTAATAAAGCATCCTCCATCTCTGCATGCCTGCCTTGGCTATTTGTAAAACCCCATGAGTGAGTGCAAACACACATACAGCCTCAGTAATGTCAGAGGACCATTCAGTTAAACTTTTCTCTCTCTTGAATGAAAAAAAAAAATAAAAATTAAGAAAATTTAATTTAGAAAAGAAGAAAAGAAAGAAAGAAAATTTAATAAAATCATTTCAAAATTAGATTGCAAGACCATGTGAGAACACTTGACTGTGCATTGTCTGCCTGCCTGCACAACACAAGGCAGAAAGAAACTATCTGGATTAATCTTTTGTAGCCAAATACCTGCTTCCAACCAAAGCACTCTTCCCTAAATGGTGACTCACCCCATTTTGAACAAATTCAAAGACATCATTTCATGAACTGAGGGCAGAGCAATGTGGTTACAACTCCACTGAATCTTTTAACTAAGGTAGGCTTAATTACATGCCTACCGCCCAGAGGAGTGTCAGAAGGGAAGGAGCATAGGGAGCCCATGAGGCACTCCTTCCAGTGGCCTGATGGCACATGGAAAGTAACTTTCTTCTCTTTCACAACTCACCATAAACCCATGCCTGGTGTGAGAGTTTCAGGCTGTGCCTTTAAGAAAGATAGCTGGAGAGTTCTCTAGCTGAATGTTTTGGTGTAAAAAGGAAAACAAAAGGAAGATTAAGCCTAAACAAATTTCATTGGTCAGATGTGAGACTACCAGGAAGCCAAGAGGGCCAATGGCATCCTGGCCTGCATCAGGAACAGTGTGGCCAGCAGGAGCAGGGAGGTCATTCTGCCCCTGTACACTGCACTGGTTAGGCCACACCTTGAGTCCTGTGTCCAGTTCTGGGCCCCTCAGTTTAGGAAGGATGTTGACTTGCTGGAACGTGTCCAGAGAAGGGCAACAAAGTTGGTGAGGGGTTTGGAACACAAGGCCTATGAGGAGAGGCTGAGGGAGCTGGGGTTGCTTAGCCTGGAGAGGAGGAGACTCAGGGGTGACCTTATTGCTCTCTACAACTACCTGAAGGGAGGTTGTAGACAGGTAGATGTTGGTCTCTTCTCCCAGGCAGCCAGCACCAGAACAAGAGGACACAGTCTCAGGCTGTGCCAGGGGAGGTTTAGGCTGGATGTTAGGAAGAAGTTCTACACAGAGAGAGTGATTGCCCATTGGAATGGGCTGCCTGGGGAGGTGGTGGAATCACCTTCATTGGAGGTGTTCAGGAGGAGGCTTGATGGGGTGCTTGGTGCCATGGTTTAGTTGTTTAGGTGGGTTGGATTGGTTGATGGGTTGGACGTGATGATCTTGAAGGTCTCTTCCAACCTGGTTTATTCTATTGTATTGTTTTGTATTGTACCAGAGCAATGTATCTCTCACATTCCTTTTTCTCAGTTCTGTCTGTCTTTTGTTATTGGCCAGCCTGCATGCAACTGACCTCAGACTGAAACTGACAAGATAAGAAAACTAACTTTCTTAATAACTGTTTTGAACTAATTATTTTCCTTTAATATCCATTTATCTTCTTTTTCCTCCTTTTTTTGTCTAGTTAGCTT
The DNA here is from genome assembly GCA_015227895.2 of Colaptes auratus. Classification (NCBI taxonomy): domain Eukaryota; kingdom Metazoa; phylum Chordata; class Aves; order Piciformes; family Picidae; genus Colaptes; species Colaptes auratus. The sequence goes on from CM037636.1 coordinate 9,117,710, forward strand.
GGACAAGAAAGGGGGGGGAAAGAGGTGGAATTCTCCTTGGGAGGGTTTTCCTGTGTTATGTTCTTTCCTGTGAATGTTGTATACATTGTAAATACTGTACATTTTGTATCTATTCATTGCATTTCATTCTGCTTGTAAAATACAGCTTGTCATTCGATTCTCCAACTGAGTTAACTGTGCTTTACGTGGTGGGAGGATTAAACCTTCACTCTACCACACCTGGTCACCCAGCTCCTATCTGGCTAAATGATTATTTCTTTAGTAGTATGCAATCTTCCCTTTTAATCCCTGAAATTGTTCTTGGTGCTGCACATTTTTGAACTTTGAGTATCACTTCCAAAAATATAAAATCAGTTTACCTACATTACATGTGCCTACTCAAAGTCCACCTCCTGAACTGTTGGCCACCCTGTCATTTGCTGTCTACAGCTACCTGAAGGGAGGGTGCAGCCAGGTGGGGGTTGGTCTCTTCTCCCAGGCAACCAGCACTAGAACATGAGGACAGTCTCAAGCTGTGCCAGGGGAGGTTTAAGCTGGCTGTTGGGAAGAAATTCTTCGCAGAAAGAGAGATTGGCCATTGGAATGTGCTGCCCAGGGAGGTGGTAGAATCACCATGACTGGAAGTGTTTAGGAAGAGACTGAATGGGGTGCTTGGTGCCATGGTTTAGTTGATTAGATAGTGTTGGATGATGGGTTGGACTTGATGATCTCAAAGGTCTCTTCCAACCTGGTTAATTCTATTCTATTCTATTCTATTCTATTCTATTCTATTCTATTCTATTCTATTCAATTCTATTCTATTGCATTCAATTCTATTCCATTCAATTCCATTCTATTCTATTCTATTCTATTCTATTCTATTCTATTCTATTCTATTCTATTCCGTTCCGTTCTGTTCCGTTCCATTCTACTCTATTCTGCCACAGACACCAAAATAAACCAACCTCTGCTGTAGCTTCACAGATTATTTTTCACAGCCCCAGCACCTCAAAATTCCTGCACTCCATCTGATTACAGCCTGCCAGCTACATTTTCAAAAGTTTCAAAATGAAGAATGAAACATGTCGTTACCAAGACAGCAATTGTACAGAGTTGTGACTTTTGATTGGTGGATATAATTGCAATTCAGTGGGATTATATGCACAATATTACTTGGAAAGTAAATACAGTCAATGCCCCCAGGGAGGGAGTATGTATCTTAAGCACAGCAATATTAACAAAACCAGTATGAAATAGATTATATGACAACAAGCTGAAGGCAAGATAAAGCTTTAACTGTCAAAATATAAATATGACAGATTTTCACTCACTCAACAAAAGCAAGGGAACAAACAAGTAACAAAATAGGGTGGAGAATGTTCTGCAGAGGTTGTAGACAACTGTGCTATCATTTGGAGACAGTGAGGTTTGAACAGGTAGCATCACATCAGATACCTCAGATTATTTTGCACATCTAAGTCAGTACACTTTAGAGGCAGCTCCCCTTTAACACTGACTGCCCCCAAGGATGTTTCTAAATTAAATCGTAGAATCACAGAATCATTGAATTGTCAAGGGTAGGAAGGGACATCAAGGATCCTCTAGTTCCAACCCCCCTGCCATTGGCAGGGACACCTCACACTACAGCAGGTTGCTCAGAGCCACATCCAGCCTGGCCTTAAAAACCTCTGGGGATGGGGCTGCCAGTGCCTCCCTGGCCAGTGTCTCACCACCCACATGGGGAAGAGCTTCTTCCTAACATCCAATCTTAATCTGCCCTACCTATAGTCCTATCATTACCTGACACCCTGACACCCTGAAAAGTCCCTCCCCAGCTTTCTTCTAGGCCCCCTTCAGATACTAGAAGCCCACAAGAAGGTCTCCTCGGAGCCTTCTCTTCTCCAGACTGAGCAACCCCTACTCCCTCAGTCTGTCCTCATAGGAGAGGAGCTCCAACCCTCTGCTCATCCTCGTGGCCCTTCTCCGGACACCTTCCAGCACCTCCAGATCCTTCCTGTAATAGGGGCTCCAGAACTGGATGCAGTACTCAGGTGGGGTCTCAAAATTAGCTTTAAAAATGTAATACATACAATATTCATGAAAGTGCCTGAAACCTCACAATGATGTTGCTGTCACTGGGTAATTTCTGGATTAATCAGTGAATATTGTTATCTGTGCCTTCAGTTCATGTTTTGCATCAGTTTAGACAAAAACTATCAATACCAGAGTATGTTTAACAGCATTCCTCTCACGTAAACACTCCTCCTCTGTCAGGACAAGGTAATGTTTTACTTTCCTTGCTTAAGGCCAAGCTGCTCTTCAAAACACCACAATAGTGCAGTGTTTGGCAGACAAGGCCACAGATACCTAAAGCCTGAGTAGCTACCATGACACACTGTTTCTCAGCATGATTTGACTTAATTGCTACAGGCCCAGTGAAGTGACACAGCAGTGTTACTGCCCAAGTAGTATCTGACTGGAGCAGGTTCTACTTCCCACTGCCAGTTCTTTTGAGCCCATCAATTTGGGTAATCCCAGATCAACTTGACAGCCAAGTGCTGATCTGCACTGGACTAAGAGCAAGCTGCATAATGGCATCAATACTTTAAGGGCCACTAACAGGTTACTGAGTTCTGTGGGAAGGACACAGTCTCAAGCTGTGCCAGGGGAGGTTCAGACTGGAAGTTAGGAGGAAATTCTACACAGAGAAAGTGATTGCCTGTTGGAATGGGCTGCCCAGGGAGGTGGTGGAGTCACCATCATTGGAGGTGTTTAGGAAGAGGTGTTTAGGAAGGATGGGGTGCTTGGTGCCATGGTTTAGTTGTTTAGGTGGTGTTGGATGATAGGTTGGACACAATCATCTTGAAGGTCTCTTCCAACCTGGTCTATTCTATTCTATTCTATTCTATTCTATTCTATTCTATTCTATTCTATTCTATTCTATTCTATTCCAAGTGTATTTAATTAACATATTTCAGTGTTTCACTTGATGGACTGATTACAAAAAGCAAAGCATGAACTGTGCAATTACATTGAACCATAAGCTCTCATTATTATTCTGCTCATACTATTGGCTTGCATTATTTGCTTCTTTCATTGTGTTATTACCTACAGCAAAGTAGACAGAACATTAAAATAGTTTACAGTCAACACCACACACCTTCCTTGCTTGCTGTACTCCTCAGCAGTGGCCATACTGACTCCATGAAAACTCTTTAGGTGGGTAGGGTTTTTCAAGCAAGCACTGGCACTATTTTATGTACATGAACCTCTACTGGCAGCTTACAGTTTAGATCTTGTGGGTACTGAGACCTATGTGAGCACAAAAGAAAGGAAGGATTTCATACTTATGAAAACATTACATAGAATCATAGAATTGTCAAAGGTTGGAAGGGACCTCAAGGATCATCTAGTTCCAACCCCCCTGCTGTGGGCAGGGACACCTCACACTACAGCAGGTTGCTCAGAGCCACATCCAGCCTGGCCTTCAAAACCTCCAGGCATGAGTCTGCCAGTGCTTCCCTGGGTAACCTGTGCCAGTGTCTCACCACCTTCATGGGGGAGAATTTCTTCCTAACATCCAATCTGAATCTACCCATTTCTAGTTTTGTTCCTTTCCCCCTAGTCCTATCATTACCTGACACCCTAAAAAAATCTCTCACCAGCTTTCTTGTAGCCCCCTTAAGATATTGGAAGGCCACAAGAAGGTCTCCTCAGAGCTTTCTCTTCTCCAGACTGTATAGTCCCAACTCTCTCAGTCTGTCTTCATAGCAGAGCAGCTCCAGCCCTCTGATCATCCTCATGGCCCTACTCTGTACATGCTCCAGCATGTCCAGATCCTTCCTGTAATAGGGGCTCCAGAACTGGACACAGTACTCCAGGTGGATTCTTGCCAGAGCAGAGTAAAGGGGGAGAATCACCTCCCTTGACCTGCTGGCTCTGCTTCTCTTGATGCAGCCCAGGATGTGATTGGCTTTCTGATCTAACCCTATGGAGTGTATCTTTCACAGCTACAGAAAAAAAATATTACATGCCACCAAATTTCATCATTTGCCAACTCCTGTGTTAAATGAGACCACAGTAAAGTCATTGGTCAGCACCCACCTTCATCCATTTAGCCTACATGCGAGGCACACAGTCAGCTTCACCTTTTGCATACTGCGCTTACAAACACATAAAGCCAAATAATCATGTTACCAAGTGGAACTGTATGTAAATTCAAAGACTGTGAAATGAAGACTGTGAGAACTGTTGGCCAGAACCCTACTCTTGTAAGAGAAAAGGCCTGAAAAAAATTCTTCTTTCCCACACTGGGCAGTCCTTTCACTCATTAGCCAAGCTACATCCATCTGAAAAACAGGGAAGTTATTCGCTTACCTTGCTCAAATCAGAATGGTGTTTCACAATTACCTCCTCCCAGTAAGAAACTACCTCTTAAACTCTAGATTCTGGGTATTTTTCAGTCAGTGTCTTCTCAGATCTCCCATATCAGCATCATATTGCTTTAATACCTATCTTCATCCTCTTAGCTTCAACCTTGACAAACCAGTAGCACTGCTTTGCATGCCCTGTCTAATGCCACCTTCCTTTATTTCTAATGCATCATAACTCTGACAACCCATTCCAGCTGAAAGCTCTTCCTCTAAGAGTGACAGGGGGATGGAGGGCATAGGGTGGGAGAGCAGAACAGAAGATCTCACATTTTTGCAAAGTTAGAGCGCTTTTTCCTAACTTCACTGGAAAAACAACTTCTCAGATCAATACCTCCATATCTCTTTGCTTACACTCCCATATAAATACAATACAATACAATACAATACAATACAATACAATACAATACAATACAATGCAATGCACCAGGTTGAAAGAGACCTTCAAGATCATCGCGTCCAACCCATCAACCAATCCAACCCACCTAAACAACTAAACCATGGCACCAAGCACCCCAGCAAGTCTCCTCCTGAACACCTCCAATGATGGTGACTCCACCACCTCCACGGGCAGCCCATTCCAATGGGCAATCACTCTCTCTGTGTAGAACTTCTTCCTAACATCCAGCCTAAACGTCCCCTGGCACAGCCTGAGACTGTGTCCTCTTGTTCTGGTGCTGGCTGCCTGGGAGAAGAGACCAACCTCTGCCTGGCTACAACCTCCCTTCAGGGAGTTGTAAAGAGCAAGAAGGTCACCCCTGAGTCTCCTCCTCTCCAGGCTAAGCAACCCCAGCTCCCGCAGCCTTTCCCCACAGGGCTTGTGTTCCAAACCCCTCACCAACTTTGTTGCCCTTCTCTGGACACACTCCAGCAAGTCAACATCCTTCCTGAACTGAGGGGCCCAGAACTGGACACAGGACTCGAGGTGCAGCCTAACCAGTGTAGTGCACAGGGGCAGAATGACCTCCCTGCTCCTGCTGGCCACACTGTTCCTGATGCAGGCCAGGATGCCATTGGCCTTCCTGGCCGCCTGGGCACACTGCAGGCTCATGTTCAGCCTACCATCAACCAGTACCCCCAGGTCCCTCTTTGCCTGGCTGCTCTCCAGCCACTCTGACCCCAGCCTGTAGCACTGCATGGGGTTGCTGTGGCCAATGTGCAGAACCCGGCACTTGGATGTGTTCAATCTCCTGCCCTTGGACTCTGCCCATCTGTCCAGCCTGTCGAGGTCCCTCTGCAAAGCCTCTCTGCCCTCCAGCAGATCAACTTCTGCCCCCAGCTTGGTGTCGTCTGCAAATTTACTGATGTGGTGGGAATTTCATTATAATAATGAAGACAGAGAAATACTGAGGTTTTATTAGGGAGTCCATATATCTGAGGAAAAACTATGTCTAAGCTTTTCCAGTACATATACATTAGAATAGAATAGAATAGAATAGAATAGAATAGAATAGAATAGAATAGAATAGATAAAACCAGATTGGAAGAGACCTTCAAGATCATTGAGTCCAACCTATCATCCAACACCACCCAATCAACTAAACCATGGCACCAAGCACCCCATCAAGTCTCCTCCTAAACACCTCCAATGATGGTGATTCCACCACTTCCCCGGGCAGCCCATTCCAATGGGCAATCACTTTCCCTGTGTTGAATTTCCTCCTAACATCTAGTCTGAACCTCCCCTGGCACAGCTTGAGACTGTGTCCTCTTGTTTTGGTGATGGTTGCCTGGGAGAAGAGACCAACATCTGCCTGTCTACAACCTCCCTTCAGGTAGTTGTAGAGAGCAATAAGGTCTCCCCTGAGCATTCTCCTCTCCAGGCTAAGCAACCCCAGCTCCCTCAGCCTCTCCTCATAGGCCTTGTGTTCCAAACCCCTCCCCAGCTTTGTTGCCCTTCTCTGGACACCTTCCTGCAACTCAACATCTTTCCTAAACTGAGTGGCCCAGAACTGGACACAGTCCTCACGGTGTGGCCTAACCAGTGCAGTGTACAGGGGCAGAATGACCTCCCTGCTCCTGCTGGCCACACTGTTCCTCATGCAGGCCAGGATGCCATTGGCCCTCTTGGCCACCCAACATAACAGCATGCAGCTTCCAGGTCTTCTGTCTTTTCTAGCTTCACTAATATCTGAGCTATTACAGTTTCCTAAATGAAAACCAAAAGGCACTTGAGCTGTTGACACAAGCACATTGTTTATGACCCTGAGGACTGCTAGCATAGGACACAGATTTGGAGATTTGGTCATTACTTTAAATCTAACTTTTAGAAACAGAAATTTGTGGCTCTTCTAGAGACATTACCTTGAATTTGGCACAGGCATTATAATTTCAGAGGTCAGCTTCTCTGACCTCTGAAGAACTGCAATGAGCTGGGAAAAAAAAAAAAAGCCTTTTCCAAAGTTGAGTGCACCAAAAGGCATCCAAGTGAAGTCTGATTGAGTTTCCAGCTTTACAACAATGAATAACTAGAGCAAACCTTTGCCTCTAGGTCACAGAGACCTCACCTCTGCAGAAGAAAAGCAAGATCAATGCAAATATGAGAACATGGATCAAAGTCTGACTCAGAGACTTTGAAGTAATTACGAGCCTCTGCTGAACTCTGTATGAGTTAAACCATTAACAAATATGCTATAATCAGCACTTCCTAAACATACTGCACTGATTACCTCTTTGGTTCCAGGCCAACTTAAGGAGATGAGTTACAATCTGCACAGGAGCTTAAATGCTCTTTGCACTAAGTGAAAGTTTCCTTTCTTAAGTAAGAGAGACTGGGCTGCTCATATGGCTGTCTCTTCATATGGCATCTCCAGGACATCTTCAGTCCCTGGGCTATGCACAACATCTCTGTAAGTCCAGATATCAACTTTAAAAGTGCAACATTTTCAATAACCCATTGACAAAAAACACAGGAGGGCTTTAACAGAGACAAAAGCAACATAATCTCAAGATGACACAAATCAGCTCATTAGAGTCAGTTACATTAAACAAAAAAATGTTGCAGAAGTATATCTGAAGTATCCAGGTGACTGAGGCTTTCTTCCATGCACATATTGTACATCTTCATTTACAAATATGCACAAATATGCTTGTATATGCAACACTGAGGTGGGCACATGAGTCTATGTACACAAGTATGCCCTGAAGGTGGCAATTAGTGTTTTCACATTGCTTCTTGTAGTAGAACATAAGGCAAAGCAGATGTAAGCCTGGAGACTCTCTTCCCTTACAGTTCTTTTTGATCTTCTCCACTGCTTCTCTAAAGTGTATCTATTGATGATTCTGGCAAAGTGATAACGCAGAAGCCATCACATCTGCTTCCAGACTCAGTAATCAACATGAAGGCCTACAAACAATACCAGTCATAGTATCATAGTATCATAGTATCAGTCAGGGTTGGAAGGGACCACAAGCATCATCTAGTTCCAACCCCCCTGCCATGGGCAGGGACACCCCACACTACATCAGGCTGGCCAGAGCCTCATCCAGCCTGGTCTTAAAACACCTCCAGGGACAGGGCCTCAACCACCTCCCTGGACAACCCATTCCAGTGCTTCACCACTCTCATGGTGAAGAACTTCTTCCTCACATCTAGCCTGAACCTCCCCACCTCCAGCTTCATTCCATTCCCCCTAGTCCTATCACTACCTGAGAGCCTGGGAAGTCCCTCCCCAGCCTTCTTGGAGGCCCCCTTCAGATACTGAAAGGCCACAATGACGTCACCTCAGAGCCTTCTCTTCTCCAGACTGAACAACCCTAACTCTCTCAGTCTGTCCTCATAGGAGAGGTGCTCCAGCCCTCTGATCATCCTCGTGGCCCTTCTCTGGACACATTCCAGCACCTCCAGATCCCTCTTGCAATAGGGGCTCCAGAACTGGAGGCAGTACTCCAGGTGGGGTCTCACCAGAGCTGAGTAGAGGGGGAGAATCACCTCCCTTCACCTGCTGGCCACACTTCTCTTGCTGCAGCCCAGGATCTGATTGGCTTTCTGGGCTGCAAGTGCACATTGAGAGCTCCTGTTGAGCTTCTCCTCCACCAGCACCCCCAAGTCTCTCTCCTCAGGGCTGCTTTCCAGCCAGTCACTGCCCAGCCTGGATTTGTGCCTGGGATTGCCTCCACCCAATGCAGGACCCTGCACTTGGTCTTGTTGAAGCTGAGGAGGTTGGCTTGTGCCCACCTCTCCAGCCTGTCCAGGTCCCTCTGGATGGCATCCCTTCCCTCCAGCCTGTCTGCTGCACCACACAGCTTGGTGTCATCAGCAACCTTGCTGAGGGTGCACTCACTGCCACTGTCCATGTCACCCACAAAGATGTTGAACAAGACAGGTCCCAGGACTGTAGGATTTGGGGAAAGTAGGAAAGTAGGATTTGGGGCACCTGTGAAGTTAATCCCATTTAAACTAGCACTAAAAGAACACTAATATCTAAGCATCATGAGCCCTACTACAGGCTGACATTACTGATACAAACATACAGATTTTCATGTTTGGTATCAACCTTCTACTGGAAACTTTTGCCTGCAAGAAGATGTTTGTAGTTGTTCCTTCCTTTCTTTTTTTCCTGGCCCCACCAATAAAACAATTACAATTTTATCTCAATTTTATGACCATATACTCAAAGAATCATCACATAAGTACTCTCAATTCAAGGTCTTCTTTCAATACTAACAGCATTAGACATGAAAGAGCTTCACCATAAATTCAAAGTACCATACCCAAATGGCCTCATTAACGCTAGAGTAGCTTTGAGAATGAATAAAAGATTATGAGTAGGAAAACAAATATTTTCCCTAATTTCTGAACTCTGGTCTTAAAATCACAACTCTGCATCAACAGCAGCTATTCTGTTTTGCCTCAAGGCAGCTGAGAAAATGTTATGTGCCTAAAAATCTAGGTATTGCACCACTAAAGTGCATAGTCTGGCTGTGTTTGGATAAATTGCAACATTCATAAAACATATACCCAGTTTATAACACAAGATACCTGAAAATACAACCTAGACAAAACCACATATTGCATACTCTCCCTCCAGAACTGAGTCATCAATGAGTACTAAGCCTTCCATGACTATCATAACCACACTGGAGTGATTAATGCTGGAGTTCCCCACCCATGCTAAAGCTTGGTTGTCCTTTATAGGCCATTTCTACCAATCTAGAGAATGTCAAGCATGCCTCTTCCTCACACAAGCAAAGGATGTCAGGAGATTGAACACATCCAAGTGCCGGGTTCTGCACATTGGCCACAGCAACCCCATGCAGTGCTACAGGCTGGGGTCAGAGTGGCTGGAGAGCGGCCAGGCAGAGAGGGACCTGGGGGTACTGATTGATTGTAGGCTGAACATGAGCCTGCAGTGTGCCCAGGCAGCCAAGAAGGCCAATGGCATCCTGGCCTGCATCAGGAACAGTGTGGCCAGCAGGAGCAGGGAGGTCATTCTGCCCCTGTACACAGCAGTTTAGGAAGGATGTTGACTTGCTGGAATGTGTCCAGAGAAGGGCAACAAAGTTGGTGAGGGGTTTGGAACACAAGGCCTATGAGGAGAGGCTGAGGGAGCTGGGGTTGCTTAGCCTGGAGAGGAGGAGACTCAGGGGTGACCTTACTGCTGTCTACAACTACCTGAAGGGAGGTTGTAGCCAGGCAGAGGTTGGTCTCTTCTCCCAGGCAGCCAGTACCAGAACAAGAGGACACAGCCTCAGGCTGCGCCAGGGGAGGTTTAGACTGGATGTTAGGAAGAAGTTCTACACAGAGAGAGTGATTGCCCATTGGAATGGGCTGCCCAGGGAGGTGGTGGAGTCACCTTCATTGGAGATGTTCAGGAGGAGACTTGATGGGGTGCTTGGCTGCATGGTTTAGTTGTTTAGGTGGGTTGGATTGGTTGATAGGTTGGATGTGATGATCTTGAAGGTCTCTTTCAACTTGGTGTATTGTATTGTATTTCATTGTATTGTATCATGGCAAGTAGAGAGTTGTGCAAGCTAAGAAATTCAGGAATTGATTCCAGGATGAAGAGGAATTTCAAGTGAGGTGAACATTAATTCCTGAATTATCAAAGTAATGATGAAGAGTATCCTCATAAATGGAAAAGCAATGGCAATTTGCTAACATTTCAGAGCTCATTTCTGCCCTGTTAATTTTGAAACACTTCTTCAGATGTTCCAGTCTAAAACCTTAACTAGAAGAAACATGAGAGAGTACATGAGAAGTAACATGAGAGAATGAGTTTCCATAATGAGCTCCTATTATATTCTGAAAATTTCTCCTTTCTGTTGAATTTCTGCTTCTGGGCATAACATTACCATATTCCCTCAAAGCAAGTATGTTTAAAGCCACAATAGTACATTTGCTTCTTATTACTTTCGTTTTGAAAATAATTGCTTGTCACTAAGATGAAACTAATTTGCAATTCCTGATTATTTTTAGCAAAACTGAATTAATGTTTTTCACCCCAAGGATCAGGCAGGAGATAGGGAAATGAAGTAACTAAACATATCAGAACCATTTTCTAGACCAGTAAAGGTTCCTAGTGGAGTACAGGAAGGCCAAGGTGTGAGTCAGAAGACAGACAGGCAGAGGTTGGTCTCTTTTCCCAGGCAGGCAACACCAGAACAAGAGGACACAGTCTCAGGCTGTGCCAGGGGAGGTGTAGACTGGATGTTAGGAAGAAGTTCTCTACAGAGAGAGTGATTGCCCATTGGAATGGGCTTCCCGTGGAGGTGGTGGAGTCACCTTCATTGGAGGTGTTCAGGAGGAGACTTGCTGGGGTGCTTGGTGCCATGGTTTAGTTGTTCAGGTGGGTTGGATTGGTTGATAGGTTGGACGTGATGATCTTGAAGGTCTCTTCCAACCTGGATTTATTGTATTGTATTATTGGAAAACATAAAGCAAAAGTTTATAATTCTAAGCAAAGGAAGGACAAACTAAAATTGTTTAAAGAAACAAACAAACAGAGTAAAAAAGAGTGTGTTAGGGTGCTCCCATTTGGACTCTCAGTTACAATTACTTCAAGAATGACTTGATTTTCAAAGAATTCTAAGATCACACCCCACTGCCTTTTCAATGAGAGTATCCAAAATTCAACCAATTAAGAGGGATAAAAAATCTTGGTCAAAACATTCTGCAACAGTAACTCAAAGAATACATTTAACCCAGTGCATATAACAATTGGCTCTACATGCACAAACTCTGGCTGTGCAAGGAATGGCTTAGGAGTAGCCTTGAGGAGAAGGACTTGTGGTGTCAGTTGATGAAAAACTCACCATGAGCCTGCAATGTGCACTTCCATCCCTGAAGGCCAACTGTATCCTGGGCTGCTTCAAAAGAATTGTGACCAGCAGAACAAGGGAAGTGATTCTCTCCCTCTACCCTCTACTCTGCTCTCACGAGACTCCCATCTGGAGTACTGCATCCAGTTCTGGTACCCCCAACATAAGAAGGACCTCAAATTGCTGCGAAGGGTCCAGAGGAGAGCCATGAAAATGATCAGAGGGCTGAGGCATGGGCATGGGGATAAGGCTGCAAGGGTTGGAGCTGTTCAGCTCCGAGAAAAGAGGGCTCTGGAGAGACATTATAGCAGGCTTCCAGTACCTGAAAAGGGCCTGTAAGAAAACCAGGAAGGGACTTTTTATAAGAGCTTGTAGAAATAGGATGAGAAGGAATGGATTGAAGCTTGAGGAGGACAGATTTAGACTAGATATTAGGAAGAAATCTTTTATATTAAGGGTGGAGAGCCAGTGCTGCACAGGTGTGCTGTGGATGCCTCACAGGATCACAGGATCACTACGGTTGGAAGAGACCTCGAAGATCATCGAGTCCAACCTGTCACCACAGACCTCATGACTAGACCATGGCACCAAGTGCCACGTCCAGTCCCCTCTTGAACACCTCCAGGGACGGTGACTCCACCACCTCCCCGGGCAGCCCATTCCAATGACCAATGACTCTCTCGGTGAAGAACTTTCTCCTCACTTCAAGCCTAAACCTCCCCTGGCACAGCTTGAGACTATGTCCCCTTGTTCTGGTGCTGGTTGCTAGAGAGAAGAGGCCAACCCCTTCCTGGCCACAACTACTTTTCAGGTAGTTGTAGAGAGCAATGAGGTCTCCCCTGAGCCTCATCTTCTCCAGGCTAAACAATCCCAGCTCCCTCAGCCTCTCCTCACAGTGCTTGTGCTCAAGGCCTCTCATCAGCCTTGTTGCCCTTCTCTGGGCACGTTCAAGTGTCTCAATGTCCTTCCTAAACTGAGGGGCCCAGAACTGGACACAGGACTCAAGGTATGGCCTAACCAGTGCAGAGTACAGGGGCACAATGACTTCCCTGTTCCTAATGCAGGCCAGGATGCCGTTGGCCCTCTTGGCCACCTGGGCACACTGCTGGCTCATGTTCAGGTGGCTGTCAATCAGCACCCCCAGGTCCCTCTCTGTTTGGCAGCTCTCCAGCCACTCTGACCCCAGCCTGTAGCTCTGCATGGGGTTGTTGTGGCCAAAGTGCAGCACCCGGCACTTGGACTGCACCTGGCACTTGGACCTGGCACTCCTCTTCAGAGGTGTTCAAGGTCAGGTTGGATGAGGCCTTGAGTGACCTGGTCTAGTGCAAGGTGTCCCTGCACATGGCAGGGGTGTTGGAACTAGACAATCTTTAAGGTCCCTTCCAACCCAAACCATTCTATGAATCTATGAATCTATGTTCCATTCCAGATCCAGTTACTTCTAAAAACTGCTCTCCAAACTCAAGCCAAAAATACCAAAATGGGAATGCACCTTAATGTGTAACACTGAAATACCAATAAAAAATGAAGGAGAGCACTGCAAATTAACTGCTGTTTGCTTATTATAGTATGTGATCACATTAGAAGGGAACTGAAGTCAAAGAGACTGATATGACAGGTTGGGTGTGCCCACAAGATATTGAGCTTTCATATCTGCAGATGTGAACAAATACTTCTGAAAACACAACATCTGCCCTGAGGTTATTTGGCAATGTTTCCTCCACTTCGGTGGCACACAAAGGTATCCTGGAAGCACTGCAGCATAATCCTCAGGACACTTTACAAGTACACCTATCCTGCTCTATACTTGTAGAAATGGGAAGGGGGGAAAAAAAATGAAGATTAAAAGAAAGGATTAAAGTTCTATTTAATCTTTTAGGAATGTCAGGCTCGGTGACGCAAAACTCAGAGAACTGACCAAGTGCCTCCAAACAAGCATTGCACACTGTGAACTCTGCATTACACACTGAGCTCCCATGAGCTGAAAAGTTGGCTTTGCCTTTCACTAGAGCTATCAGAAGATAAATATTCCAACAAAAGCAGGTGTTTTAAAAGTTGACATGTGGAGTACAAAGAGAGAAAGATTCATCCCAACCTTTGAAAAACAGAACCATAGAATGGTAGAATTGTTAGGGTTGGAAGGGACCTCAAGGATCATCTCGTTCTGACCCCCCTGCCATGGGCAGGGATACCTCACACTACAGCAGGTTGCTCAGAAACACAGCCAGCCTGGCCTTAAAATCCTCCAGGGATGGGGCACCACCTCCCAGGGCAACTGTGCCAGTGTCTCACCACCCTCATGGGGAAGAACTTCTTCCTAACATCCAATCTGAATTTACCCATTTCGAGTTTTGTTCCATTCCCCCTAGTCCTATCATTACCTGACACCCTAAAAGTCCCTCCCCAGCTTTCTTGTAGGCCCCCTTCAGATACTGGAAAGCAACAATAAGGTCTCCTTGGAGCCTTCTCTTCTCCAGACTGAACAGCCCCAACTCCCTCAGTGTGCCCTCATAGGAGAGGAGCTCCAGCCCTCTGATCATCCTCATGGCTCTTCTCTGAACATGTTCCAGCACCTCTAGATCCTTCCTGTAATAGGGGCTCCAGAACTGGATGCAGTACTCCAGGTGGGGTCTCACCAGAACAGAGCAGAGGGGGAGAATCACCCAACAGAATACCAGACAGCAAGGAAACTAGTAAAAAAAAGTATAAACCTAAATCACCAGGATTTACACCCTTTCATTATTCATGAAGTACTCAACTTCTCACAAATACTGTGGCTTTGCAAATTGAGATAGTTTTGGGGAACATTTAATATATACAGCAAGTGATTTTCCCATTACAACTGTCACAGTTTTCTCCCTTCCTTCTGCATTTCTGCTTTTTCAGAGTTTGGATATTAAGTTCACTGATCAAACATTAACTAGACAGTTAAAAGACGTTAAAACAGAAGGCTTAATTTCATTACCACTGTAGAAAAGAAAAGCCTGGCAGGGACATGCACTTAGACAGATCAGAAATAGCTGTAAACAACAGATTGAAATGGACTTGTGTGTTCCACTCACAGGGGTTGCTCGGTCCCTGGAAGAATGAGTCATCAGTAGTGCAGTTCAGATGCACCTTTGCAGTCATCACTGAAGGGGTTATTACTTTTTGGATGTTAACGTTCCTTGCATGTAATTTCACATTTGCCAAAACATATTGATGATCTGGATGAGGGCATTGAGTCCATCATCAGTAAATTTGCGGATGACACCAAGCTTGGGGCAGGAGTTGATCTGCTGGAGGGCAGAGAGGCTTTGCAGAGGGACCTCGACAGGCTGGACAGATGGGCAGAGTCCAAGGGCATGAGATTGAACACATCCAAGTGCCGGGTTCTGCACATTGGCCACAGCAACCCCATGCAGTGCTACAGGCTGGGGTCAGAGTGGCTGGAGAGCGGCCAGGCAGAGAGGGACCTGGGGGTACTGGTTGATTGTAGGCTGAACATGAGCCTACATGCAGTATGAGCCTACATGCAGTGTGCCCAGTTAGCCAAGAGGGTCAATGGCATCCTGGCCTGCATCAGGAACAGTGTGGCCAGCAGGATCAGGGAGGTCATTCTGCCCCTGTACACTACACTGGTTAGGCCACACCTTGAGTCCTGTGTCCAGTTCTGGGCCCCTCAGTTTAGGAAGGAGGTTGACTTGCTGGAACGTGTCCAGAGAAGGGCAAACAAGGTTGTTGAGGGGTTTGGAAGACAAGCCCTATGAGGAGAGGCTGAGGGAGCTGGGGTTGCTTAGCCTGGAGAGGAGGAGACTCAGGGGTGACCTTATTGGTCTCTACAACTACCTGAAGGGAGGTTGTAGCCAGGCAGAGGTTGGTCTCTTTTCCCAGGCAGGCAGCACCAGAACAAGAGGACACAGTCTCAGGCTGCACCAGGGGAGGTTTAGACTGGATGTTAGGAGGAAGTTCTTTACAGAGAGAGTGATTGCCCATTGGAATGGGCTGCCCGGGGAGGTGGTGGAGTCACCATCATTGGAGGTGTTCAGGAGGAGACTTGATGGGGTACTGGGTGCCATGATCTAGTTGTTTAGGTGGGTTGGATTGGTTGATAGGTTGGACACGATGATCTTGAAGGTCTCTTCCAACCTGGATTTATTGTATTGTATTGTATTGTATTGTATATCTTCCATGGGGTTTAGTTTATTTCTTATATACTGTTAGCCTCCCACTGCACTTCTAATGAATTTAAATGGCCAATGTTTTTCTTCATTTGTATTAAATTGTCTCTTTTCAGAAGGGCATCCAGTCATCCTGCATTTGGATTATTAGGCTGTCTCAGTGGCATTGTAAGAGTCTCTAAACACCTATGCTAAGAGGAGGATTATTATCATATTGTTACACTTCATGACCACCTCCTATCCTACAGAACTTCCAAGGCATTTGCATTCTTAAGGGAATGCATTTAAAAGCTGTGTCTAATGGTCCATTTGTTTGTGAACACAAGCTTTATGATCATGCAACAGTAGAGTGCAAAAATGTACATAGAGTTCTGAGGGCACAGTTTGCTTCTAGCTACTCAATAGTAAAGAGTTTCTGTGCAGGAGGAAGGAATGTCTACGGCTGGAAAAGGCTTTGTTGTAATGCAGTCTTTAATTTTACTCCATTTAGTCCATCAGTTAGGGAAGTTGTTGCTAGTTCACCACTTCTCTTTATCTGTTTTTATCCAGTCACATGAAAAGACAACATGCATTAAAAAAGCAAATTGTCCATTACGATCAGGATCAGACAGGGCATTAAGAAAAGTCTCCCATTCTGCTCACTGGGCTTCTGATTAAACCTGGTTAAACCTGAATGACTCTTTTCCTAGCATGTGAGGAATCAAGGGCAACGACAGATCTTAAAAAAATCACAGAATCAAATTAAAATAGAATCAACCAGGTTGGAAAAGACCTTGGAGATCATCAAGCCCAACCTATCACTCAACACCATCTAATCAACTAAACCAAAGTTGCATACTGCCAAAGTAGCAGAGCAATGTTTTGTTCTGTGACAATTCTAATTGTTTACATTAAAAGAAATTATAAGCAGATACACAAATAATAAAAATGTGAAGGGAGGTTGTAGCCAGGTGGGGGTTGGTCTCTTCTCCCAGGCAACCAGCACCAGAACAAGAGGACACAGTCTCAAGCTGTGCCAGGGGAGGTTTAGGCTGGATGTTAGGAAGAAGTTCTTCCCCGAAAGAGACTGGCCATTGGAATGTGCTGCCCAGGGAGGTGGTGGAGTCACCATCACTGGAGGTGTTCAGAAAGAGACTGGATGGGGTGCTTGGTGCCATGGTTTAGTTGATTAGATGGTTTTGGGTGATAGGTTGGACTCAATGATCTCAAAGGTCTCTTCCAACCTGGTTAATTCTATTATTTTCTATTCTATTCTATTCTATTCTATTCTATTCTATTCTATTCTATTCTATTCTATTCTATTCTATTCTATTCTATTCCATTCCATTCCATTCCATTCCATTCCATTCTACTCTATTCCATTCCATTCCATTCCATTCCATTCCATTCCATTCCATTCCATTCCATTCTATGCTATTCTATCTTTCAAAAATTACTTGGGAAATGAATGGCACAGCAGACAGCAGTGTATTTTACTTGACAACAATGCAAAGTCCTTTCCTATTTAAAACAAGGCAGCATGTGTTTGTCCCCATTACTGATACCATCAGTTCCAAATTACTGAACCACAGCCACCTTAATGCATTGTGTGACACCGATATAAAAATGTGGAAACTCCTGGTCTTCAATTTTTTCCTGAGGAAGACATTACAGGACAAACTTTCTGATGACTGTGTAACTTCACCTGACCTGTTGGAAAGTTTTTTAAAGGGGTATGAACAGTGCTATTTGGTGTTTAATTGTGCAGTAATGAACTTAATTTGCACATCACTAATTTAATTAATGAGTATGTCTTCACATGAGCTTCAAATTTGAATTTAAGTCTTTATTCTGCATATTGCCAGAAGAACTAAGCTTAGTTGTGTAATCACCCTTCCTCAGATAATCATGGCACCAAAAGTTCAGATCCTTCGATCTCTCTTGCTCTTTTAAGACTGTGTGTGACAGAAATACAATACAATACAATACAAGACAACACAATAAACCAGGATGGAAGAGACCTTCAAGATCATTGTGTCCAACCTATCAACCAATCCAACCCACCTAAACAACTAAACCATGGCACCAAGCACCCCATCAAGTCTCCTCCTGAGCACCTCCAATGAAGGTGACTCCACCACATCCACGGGCAGCCCATTCCAATGGGCAATCACTCTCTCTGTAGAGAACTTCTTCCTAACATCCAGCCTAAACCTCCCCTGGCACAGCTTGAGACTGTGTCCTCTTGTTCTGGTGCTGGCTGCCTGTGAGAAGAGACCAAACTCCACCTGTCCACAACCTCCCTTCAGGTAGTTGTAGAGAGCAATAAGATCACCCCTGAGCCTCCTCTTTTCCAGGATAAACAATCCCAGCTCCCTCAGCCTCTCCTCACAGGGCTTGTGTTCCAAACCCCTCCCCAACTTTGTTGCCCTTCTCTGGACACGTTCCAGCAAGTCAACATCCTTCCTAAACTGAGGGACCCAGAACTGGACACAGGACTCGAGGAGCAGCCTAACCAGTGTAGTGTACAGGGGCAGAATGACCTCCCTGCTCCTGCTGGCCACACTGTTCCTGATGCAGGCCAGGATGCCATTGGCCTTCCTCTCTGCCTGGCCACTCTCCAGCCACTCTGACCCCAGCCTGTAGCACTGCATGGGGTTGTTGTGGCCAATGTGCAGAACCCAGCACTTGGATGTGTTCAATCTCATGCCCTTGGCCTCTGCCCATCTGTCCAGCCTGTAGAGGTCCCTCTGCAAAGCCTCTCCAGTCATGTTATTAGTCCTGTCCAGTCGTGTTACTAGTTTTCCTTTAAAGGCAATTTAGATCCAGTTGCTCCAGGCATTAATCTGCATGACCACAGAAAACACATTTTTCTTACTTCTCTTGTAAAAGTCACATTCACCTGGTTGCTACAAGGAAGGATGTGTGTCAGTAAAGGGGAAAATAAAATATCAGGGAGAGAATCATTTTATCTGTGCATTTCATTTCCAAAAAAAAAAGAGACTTAACACTTTCCTGCATGACACTCTCACAATAGCTGACTCTCTGAGGTCACAGCCCCACTAAAGCTTCTTGTAGACCTTCTCTATGGTAGGACAGAAGTTGAATTATAGAATCATAGAATTAACCAGGTTGGAAGAGACCTCCAAGATCATCCAGTCCAGCCTATCACCCAGCCCTATCCAATCAACTAGACCATGCACTATGTGCCTCATCCAGTCTTTTCTTGAAGATCTCCAAGGATGGTGACTCCACCACCTCCCTGGGCAGCACATTCCAATGGCAAATCACTCTCTGTAAATAACTTCTTCCTAATATCCAGCCTGAACCTCCCCTGGCACAACTTGAGACTGTGTCCCCTCGTTCTGTTGCTGGTTGCGTGGGAGAACAGACCAACCCCCATCTGCCTACAACCTCCCTTCAGGTAGAGAGAAATGAGGTCTTCCCCTGAGCCTCCTCTTCTCCAGGCTAAACACCCCCAGCTCCCTCAGCCTCTCCTGATAGGGCTCCTCATCTTCAGGAAAGTATCATCTGCTTGAACATACCTACTGAAGGAGCAGAGTGTCATGGCATCGGATATATTTGGGCTGTCAGGAATAGTGCCAGGAGCATAACAACTTGCTTCAATAGCAGTGAAGCTAAGTCTGACTTTTACTGTTTTGTGGCCTATCTTTATGCCTCCCTGCCCTATTATACCCCTGTTTGTCCCTAAGTATGGCACACCTTCAGTTCTTGAAAACAACTTTTACATACACCTCAACAAAACAGATCTCCAGCTAGCAAATATGACAGGAACCAGTCTCAATGTGCAGACATGCTAACACTATCAGGATTATTAACTTAGAGAAAAAAACCTTAAGACTTCAAGCTAACACATGCCTATGCAGAATCTTCTTTTTTTTAGCTTCATTTTTAAGTTCAGTGAAGTATAATAATTAAAAAACCCAACACCATTATTTTATCACCACATACAGGAAAACATCTTTTTCATTTTAGAACAGAATAGAATTAACCAGGTTGGAAGAGAACTTTGAGATCATTGAGTCAAACCTATGACCCAACACCATCTAATCAACTAAACCACGGCACCAATCACCCCATCCAGTCTCTTCCTAAACACCTCCAGTGATGGTGACTCCACCACCCCCCTGGGCAGCACATTCCAAAGGCAAATCTCTCTTTGTATGAAAAACTTCTTCCGAACATTCAGCCTAAACCTCCCCTGGCACAGCTTGAGACTGTGTCCTCTTGTTCTGGAGCTGATTGCCTGGGAGAAGAGACCAAACCCCACCTGGATACAACCTCCCTTCAGGTAGTTGTAGACAGCAATGAGGTCTGCCCTGAGCCTCCTCTTCTCCAGGCTAAGCAACCCCAGCTCCCTCAGCCTCTCCTCACAGGGTTTGTGCTCAAGACCCCTCCCCCAGCTTTGTTGCCCTTCTCTGGACACGTTCTAGCAACTCAGTGTCTTTCCTAAAGTGAGGGGCCCAGAACTGGACACAGGACTCAAGGTGTGGCCTAACCAGTGCTGAGTACAGGGGCACAATGACTTCCCTGCTCCTGCTGGCCACACTCTCCCTGATGAAGGCCAGGATGCCATTGGCCTTCTTGGCCGCCTGGCCACACTGCTGGCTTGTGTTCAGACAGCTGTCAACCAGTACCCCCAGGTCCCTCTCTGCCTGGCTGCCCTCCAGCCACTCTGACCCCAGCCTGCAGCACTGCATGGGGTTTTTGTGGCCAGTGTGTAGAACCCAGCACTTAGATGTGTTCAATCTCATGCCCTCGGACTCTGCCCATCTGTCCAGCCTGTCAAGGTCCCCTCTGCAGAGCTCTCCTACCCTCTAACAGATCTCATTGATTAGGGCCAAGACAACCTGTTATATAAAGTCTGAGACTTTTGACAGCTCAGCATCCTACTTCCTGAATCATCTCTTGAGTTAAGTATCCCACTAGCACCCTGCTCCACAAATATATTGTGCTGTCTAGCCATTTATCACCCTCTCACATCAGTACCTTTTATTATGCAGCTCTCTGCAGAACGGCCTTCCTGAATTCAGCGCCAGTCTTCTCACGTCAAGCACTGCATCTGCAGCATCTCTCTGATATCAAGGATGCAATGAATCAAACTGACCACAAAAACTGACCTCTCCCCTCTCTGTTTGTCTTTTTGTCCTTAGATTGGGAGTACCCTTGAATTCTGGCAAGCACCTTAGGTGTGGGAATTGCTGGTGTAACATAGAACAGAAATGTCAAGAGCTTCATGTTTCGATTTTGCAGAGGAAATTCCAGTATGAAATGCAGATGAAAACTTACATACAGTCTTTAATTTATAATCTTACATTTCATAGTAAACCTGTCCTAGTTTGAGGCAGATCCTCTCTTGCCTCCCACCAGGGCAGAAAAATGAGTCTCAAACAAACAGATTGCAGAAGTGATGAAAAGTTTAAATGGAAAAGTAGTGAGTGTTTTACAGAAGCTACAAGCACAGTGACAAAAGAGATCCCAAAGCACACAGAGTCCCTCACAGCACATCCAGAAACATCCCAGCATTCCCTTTCTGCCTACCTGAGCGTACACCCAAAACCCCCAGGGCTCTTTCTTCCTCACCTCCACTGTTAGGTTAATCTCAGCTGGCCAGATCTGAGATTGCACTTCCTCCTTCTTCTCTTGGCATTAGGCCTAGCCAGGCCTAAGAGGCCTTGAGCTCACTCCCCTTCCATTACCACATAGGGAGCATCTCCCATGGGAGCAGCAAGGGAAAAAAGAGGAAGTGTGAGACCTTGCTGATAGGTTTATAGGGAGCAGGACATTATGGGAATGAAATACACAGCTTCCTGTGTCCACCCACTGGGCTGGACACTTGGGGAACCAGAGGTGCACCCCCTATGGCAACAGCAGAAGCCACCCAGCCCAAACTGCCACAAAAGCAACACACAAAAATCAAATCAGACATACAGAGTATGGAAGTGTAAAGAAATTAGCTGGGAAGAAGCTGTATGAGGAGAGGCTGAGGGAGCTGGGGTTGATTAGCCTGGGGAAGAGAAGGCTCAGGGGAGACCTTATACCTGAAGGGAGGTTGTAGCCAGGAGGGGGTTGGTCTCTTCTCCCAGGCAACCAGCACCACAACAAGAGGACACAGTCTGAAGCTGTGCCAGGGGAGGTTTAGGCTGGATGTTAGGAAGAAGTTCCTCATAGAAAGAGTTATTTGCCATTGGAATGGGCTGCCCAGGGAGGTGGTGGAGTCACCACCACTGGAGGTGTTTAAAAAGAGACTTGATGGGGTGCCTGGTGCCATGGTTTAGTTGATAAGATGGTGTTGGGTGGAAGGTTGGGCTCAAATATCTCAAAGGTCTTTTCCAACCTCCTCTATTCTATTCTATTCTATTCTATTCTATTCTATTCTATTCTATTCTATTCTATTCTATTCTATTCTACTACTGCTTTTGTACTAAATCCACTTTATGATTGTAATGGTTTAGTGCAAGTTCTAAACCTCCTGCTCCCCCAAGATGAAAGCAAGGGGAAGAGTAACGAACAAAACTCAGGGCTGAGATAAAGAGACAAGAATTCAATATAGCATGAGATATCATAAGCACAACATGTAATTCCCTTAGTTTATAATCTAATTAATAATCTATAATACTCTGCATGTCTAGTAATCTAATAATACAATGCATGATTACCTAATCTTAGCCTATTTGCAGAAGAAGCAGAGTGAAAGACAGGAAAACCCCAGCAGGAAATAGAAAACCAAAACCAGCAGCTCTACCCAACTCCCACCCACCTCACCACCCTCCCCAAGGAAAAGAAAATACAAGATGCAACCACACCCAAGAACCTGGAACCCAGAAGAGGCAAGTGGAACAGGAAGCCTCCTATGTTGCAATCTGAACTTCAAGCCTCACAACACTTTTGCTCCAGTCAGCACTTTCATTTGTGAAGCCGGCATGACTGTGGCAAGGTATGAGTAACAGCAGCACGTTCAGTTCTGCCCATGACAATGCTCCACAGACACTTCCTCTTTGATGTCAATTCTTTAAAAACCAGCTTATTTAGATAAACTTACTTAGATAAACTTATTTAGATAAATACTGCTGACTTGAATCAACAAGAACCAGTAAGGTTTTTCATTAATATGTATATTAGTTACAATGCAATACAATACAATACAATACAATAAATCCAGGTTGGAAGAGACCTTCAAGCTCATCGCGTCCAACCTATCAACCAATCCAACCCACCTAAACAACTAGATCATGGCACCCAGTACCCCATCAAGTCTCCTCCTGAACCCCTCCAATGATGGTGACTCCACCACCTCCCTGGGCAGCACATTCCAATGGGCAATCAATCTCTCTGTAGAGAAGTTCCTCCTAACATCCAGTCTAAACCTCCCCTGGCGCAGCTTGAGACTGTGTCCTCTTGTTCTGGTGCTGCCTGCCTGGGAAAAGAGACCAACCTCTGCCTGGCCACAATCACCCTTCAGGTAGTTGTAGAGAGCAATAAGGTCACCCCTCAGTCTCCTTCAGGCTAAGCAACCCCAGCTCCCTCAGCCTCTCCTCATAGGGCTTGTGTTCCAAACCCCTCACCAACTTTGTTGCCCTTCTCTGGACACGTTCCAGCAAGTCAACATCCTTCCTAAACTGAGGGGCCCAGAACTGGACACAGGACTCAAGGTGTGGCCTAACCAGTGCTGTGTACAGGGGCAGAATGACCTCCCTGCTCCTGCTGGCCACACTGTTCCTGATGCAGGCCAGGATGCCATTGGCCCTCTTGGCCACCTGGGCACACTGCAGGCTCATGTCCAGCCTCCCATCAACCAGCACCCCCAGGTCCCTCTCTGCCTGGCCGCTCTCAGCCACTCTGCCCCCAGCCTGTAGCACTGCATGGGGTTGCTGTGGCCAATGTGCAGAACCCGGCACTTGGATGTGTTCAATCTCATGCCCTTGGACTCTGCCCATCTGTCCAGCCTGTCGAGGTCCCTCTGCAAAGCCTCTCTGCCCTCCAGCAGATCAACTCCTGCCCCAGCTTGGTGTCATCTGCAAATTTACTGATGATGGACTCAATGCCCTCATCCAGATCATCAATAAAGATGTTGAAGAGCATGGGGCCCAGCACCGATCCCTGGGGCACACCACTAGTGACTGGCCGCCAGCTGGCTGTGGCACCATTCACCACCACTCTCTGGGCTCGGCCCTCCAGCCAGTTTTTTACAGAACAACTGTGTCCAGTTCTGGGCCCCTCAGTTTAGGAAGGACATCAAGACACTTGAATGTGTCCAGAGAAGGGCAACAAGGCTGGGGAGAGGCCTTGAGCACAAGCCCTATGAGGAGAGGCTGAGGGAGCTGGGATTGTTTAGCCTGGAGAAGAGAAGGATCAGAGGTGACCTCATTGCCCTCTACAACTACCTGAATGGTGGTTGTAGCCAGGAGGGGGTTGGTCTCTTCTCCCAGGCAACCAACACCAGAACAAGGGGACACAGTCTCAAACTGCACCAGGGGAAGTTTAGGCTGGAGGTGAGGAGAAAGTCATTTGTCATTGGAATGTGCTGCCCAGGGAGGTGGTGGAGTCACCATCTCTGGAGGTGCTCAAGAGGGGACTGGACGTGGCACTTGGTGCCATGGCCTAGTCATGAGGTCTGTGGTGACAGGTTGGACCTGATGATCTTTGAGGTCTCTTCAACCTTGGTGACACTGTGATACTGTGATACTGTAACTGTCAAGGAATTCTGCAGTTACATTTTGTAAACCATAGCTTCTTTTTATTGTGCTTTCTCTGCCCACTAAATGTATCTTCCAGATGTCTTCTGGTTTTTCAAACTGTCCTTCAGAAAATGTAATTTGTTTTGCTTTCCCTTGCTTCCCAAGCAGTAATTAAAACAATGAGGTTCACAAAATCAAATAGCACTGTGACAGAGGGACTACAGCTAACAGGAACAGATTAGCAGCAATGGGCAATCACTCTCTCTGTGTAGAATTTCTTCCTAACCTCCAGCCTAAACCTTCCCTGGTGCAGCTTGAGACTGTGTCCTCTTGCTCTGGTGCTGGTTGCCTGGGAGAAGAGACCAACTCCCTCCTGGATACAACCTCCCTTCAGGTAGTTGTAGACAGCAATATGGTCTCCCCTGAGCCTCCTCTTCTTCAGGCTAAGCAACCCCAGCTTCCTCAGCCCTCTCCTCATAGGGCTTGTGCTTCAAATACCTCCCCAGCTTTGTTGCCCTTCTCTGGACACGTTCCAGCAAGTCAACCTCCTTCCTAAACTGAGGGGCCCAGAACTGGACACAGGACTCAAGGTGTGACCTAACCAGTGCTGAGTACAGGGGCAGAATGACCTCCCTGCTCCTGCTGGCCACACTATTTCTGATGCAGGCCAGGATGCCATTGGCCCTCTTGGCCACCTGGGCACACTGCTGGCTGTCAATCAGTACCCCCAGGTCCCTTTCTGCCTGGCTGCTCTCCAGCCATTCTGTCCCCATGTTCCAGATGAATTAGATATGAGTCAAGTCAGTGAGACTTAGTCTCCAGGACCAATAACAGGTCTTCTAACTACCCAGACTGGATTGTTAGCATGTGCCAATCTCAGAATACAGGTGAAATAACTTTACCTTTCCAGGAGGTGCTGTCTTCCAGGAGTGAAGCTGCCTAGCTTAATTTCTGGACAGCAATGGATAGGTGGCCCTCAGGTAACTCATATATGGCATCTGACCACAAAATGGCACGTCTTGCTTCTGGTTCAGCATACACTTTAGACAACAATGAATCACAATAACTTTATCCCTCATTATCAAACTCTTTTTTAAATGGCATGATGAGACTTGTATACTGCTAAATTGCCCAAAGAACCTAACTATAGCAGCTTTGGCTGAACACACAGCCACTTTTGTCTTCAAGAAAATCTTAGAAAATATATTAAAAAGAACAGATTCATACATAGATAAAATATATTAATACTTGGGAAATCAGCACAAGGTAACATAAACCCAAGCAGAAGACAGCTACCAGATCAAACAGGAAGGTCTTTAAAGATGATCTGGATGAGGGGATTGAGTCCATCATCAGTAAGTTTGCAGATGATACCAAGTTGGGAGCAGATGTTGATCTGTTAGAGGGTAGAAGAGCTCTCCAGAGGGACCATGACAGGCTGGACAGATGGGCAGAGTCCAACATGATGGCATTCAACAAGTCCTAGTGCTGCGTGCTGCACTTTGTTCACAATAACCCCATGCAGCACTGCAGGCTGGGGACAGAGTGGCTGGAGAGCAGCCAGGCAGTAAGGGACCTGGGGGTACTGACTGACAGCCAGCTGAACATGAGCCAGCAGTGTGGCCAGGTGGCCAAGAAGGCCAATGGCATCCTGGCCTGCATCAAGAATAGTGTGGCTAGCAGGAGCAGGGAAGTCATTCTGCCCCTACACTCAGCCACACCTTAAGTACTGTGTCCAGTTGTGGGCCCTTCAATATAAGAAGGACATTGAGACTCTTGAATGTGTCCAGAGAAGGGCAATGATGCTGGGGAGGGGTTTGGAGCACAAGCCCTATGAGGAGAGGCTGAGGGAGCTGGGGTTGTTTAGCCTGGAGAAGAGGAGGCTCAGGGGAGACCTTATTGCTGTCTACAACTACCTGAAGGGAGGTTGTAGCCGGGTGGAGGTTGGTCTCTTCTCCCAAGCAACTAGCACCAGAACAAGAAGACACAGTCTCAAGCTGCACCAGGGGAGGTTTAGTCTGGATGTTAAGAAGTTGTTCTTCACAGAAAGAAGAAGCTGCTCAGGGAGGTGGTGGAATCACCATCCCTGGAGGTGTTCAAAAAGGGATTGGACATGGTATTTGAAGCCATGGTTTAGTAGTTGTGAGGTCTTGGGTGACAGGTTGGACTTGATGATCTTTGAGGTCTTTTCCAACCTTATTGACTCTATTGATTCTATGATACATAAGAATGAATTTCCTACCTCTGAAATTCAGCCAAAACAGATTACCCCAAATGTGACGAAACAGATAGGCTTTTCTGACCAAGCCACTGAGAACTAACTGAAGCTTATGGAGAGGACCTGCCTTTCCCATTCTCCTAGTTTCAGGAAAACTCTCAGTGCAAATGATTACCAGCAATATGAGTAAAAAGTTTTACTGTTGTGCAAGATCAGATCCAGCAGTCGATTATTGCTTAACTGAACAATAGAATATGTTAATAGAATAGAATAGAATAGAATAGAATAGAATAGAATAGAGTAGAATAGAATAGACTAGACTAGAATAGAATAGAATAGAATAGAATAGAATAGAATAGAATAGAATAGAATAGACCAGGTTGGAAGAGACCTTCAAGATCATCGTGTCAAACCCATCATCCAACACCACCTAATCAACTAAACCATGCAACCAAGCACCCTATCAAGTCTCCTCCTGAACACCTCCAGTGACGGAGACTCCACCACCTCTCCAGGCAGCCCATTCCAATGGGCAATCACTCTCTCTGTGTAGAACTTCCTCCTAACATCCAGCCTAAACCTCCCCTGGCACAGCCGGAGAATGTGTCTTCTTGTTCTGGTGCTGGTTGCCTGGGAGAAGAGACCAACCTCTGCCTGTCTACAACCTCCCTTCAGGGAGTTGTAGAGAGCAATAAGGTCACCCCTGAGTCTTCTCCTCTCCATGCTAATCAACCCCAGCTCCCTCAGTCTCTCCTCATAGGGCTTCTGTTCCAAACCCCTCACCAACCTTGTTGCCCTTCTCTGGACAGGGCAACAGTACAGGTGAACAGTTCATGAGATATCATTTGAGCTTCAAACAAAAAAAGGTCTATTCTGCTACTCAAAGCTAACCCATTCCTTTCTGTTTAACAGGCAAGTGACATCATTATTGCTCTTAGTTGTACGTGATCACAGGCATCACAAATATTCTTACTCCTAAGGCAATAGCATGATTTGCCACATGACCATTGCTGTTGAAGTATGTGGCAGTGACCAATTTGACACTAAATGTTATAGCACATCTTGTCTCAAAACAATCAGCAGCCTTTGAAGAACATGTGATTCTAATGCATGCTGGGTTTTATGTGGGGGATGGGTACCCAGTATTTATTGCTCTTGGAAAGCTCCCACTGAAACACATACAGCTTACTGACACAACTGGAACTGGAATGGTACCTTGGGATTAAATGCTGCACTGCAAATCACAAGTCAGCCTTTTATTTTTTAAACCATGATACAAACTGAAGCTGGTATTTTCTTTGCTATGATAAATGTCAAAGGAGCATATTAATCCTCAGTGTTCAACAACAGAAACTACAGACTCCTGCTAATGTTTTCTATCCATTTCGAAAGCACGATTTACAATCCTACACTGCAGATAACAGTGCACTGCTCACAAGATTAAAGTCAAGGTCACACATTGCACATACCCTTCTGCCTGTGAAACAGGAATCTGTTTCACAGACTTCACGTGCATTTTTAAGAAGGAGCTGCTCTAGCCATCGGTGAACAGCCCTTGAATTACAAAAGTGAAGATAAACTTTGTCTTAGAAGGTAAAATTTAAGGCTTCTGTGCCAAAACAGACTCCTGCAGATTCTCAAAAGTAAAGTAGTTCCTTTTATCCCTTCACAAAACCTGAAGGGGAAATCCCCAACGCTCTTAGCACAAGCCTTATTTGCCTTCTAAGAGAGGAAAAAGTGAAATTCTCACAAACTCTGACAGGAGCAGAGGTTGATCACCTTTGAAAAACGCAGGTTTTACAGTGTATCTTGCAGTCACTGCTCCCTAGATGTATCTGCTGTACCTTTTTCTCAGCAGGCACTTGTGCAGTTATTCACACTAGAGGTACAAGAGACACATTAGCACCATGCAAATGAAGGTTTGTAAACACAAAAGAGCTTTCTGACTTCCCCAGAGGACACCATTTGCACAAGATGTCCTTAGGGGATGCCACCAAATATCAGCAATTAGATGGAGGTGCAACAATTATTATCACATGCTGCTCATAAAAGGGCACTTCCAAAATGGAGCATTAGGCTTAATTAATGCATATTTAGATAGAGGTTCCAAAAATTCAGATTGCATAAAAAATGAGCAGCAAAATCTGGATATTTATTCAACTACAGTGATGGAAAGATCTTTAAGATGTGCACCAAGTAAACAGGTAGAGCAAGAAATTACTTTTAACTACCTAAAAATAGAGCCCATTCTCTTTTGCCCGGTGGAACTAGGCCTCTCTTCACTAGAAGGGATTAAATTGCAGCACCTTTGTGCAGTAGGGAGACATCCAGCAGAGATCAACTGCATGAACACAGTGAATCGGTGTTTGCACAGTCAGGATTTACTCATAAAGCTGACCCAAGGCCACGGGAAAAGGCAAACTTCTACCTTATCCCCTGACTTGCATCATCTGGCAGGTCGCTGCAAAAACTCCAGTAGTTAAATGCCTGAAAGCCCCATAACATTCAAATACAGAAATCCCCAACACATTAAAATTCAGAAGGAGAAAACAAAGGGCAGAAGGGATTTGCAACCTAGGTCACTTTAGCATGGTCTAGTATGTGATTTCAATTAGCTGATATGACAGATTCTGTTTTATACCTGTGAGAGACTAAAGCTTGTCTCTCCTGGTGTGACTCAACAAAGATAAAATCACCTTTGGTGCTTGCCCAGAAAATAGCTGATGTGTGTTGGGCAGAGCCACTGGACAACGACTCTTGGGAAGGTGCAAAGATAACATTGCTCACTGGGCCACAGCTGGCCTCACAACAATGGACCCAGGCCACCTTCGGGAATATGCACAAGACAAGATCATCCCCACCCATCAGGTACCCCGGAAAGGGAGGATGGTGAGACAATGGATTCACCACCTGCACCCTGATTTCCTGAGGGACAATACTTGGACACATAGCTAAGCACTAAAAAACTGTATAAAAGACTTGAGCAACTACTGGCTCAAGAGAAGAAAAACAGGGAACCAAAAACACAGAAGAAGGAAAACACAGAAGGAAAACACAGATGAAGAAAAACACAGGAGAGGGACAATGCTGCTGAGAAGGAAAACGGAGAGAATACCAGGAGAGGAAAAATGACAGAGACATCATCATGGAGCCTGGAAGAAGCAGAGCCCTCTCTCCGTGCCCTAAGTTCCACCTGCTGCAACTCACGCAGCTGCAGAGGCTGCCCAGAGGAACACACCTCTTCTACAGCCCAAGCCTCAGCACCCTTTCTCTACAGACCCAACATCTCCTGCAGCACCTTTCCTCCACAGACTCAAACTGTCTTGGGGGGGGGTGTGAAGGGTGTGATAAAATAATTCCTTTCCTCTTCTCTCCCTTCTCTCTCTCACTATTTTCTCTCTCTCCCCTTCTGATCCATCCATTTATTTATGCAATAAATAGTCTAGCTGCTGATATTTTGGCCTCATTTGTGCCTCTCATTTCACAGCATGGGAATATTCCCAAGAACTGAGTCTCTTTCCTTCTCCAGACTGAGACAATACCCTACATTTGGTTTTATCTTTTTCTGGAAATATTCTAAATTATCTACCATCCACATCTTATTTTAGTAGGCTGCATGACCAAAGTATAACTTGTAAGCCTGCATTAGCCAAAAAATTTCAAGTGGAGGTAAACTCCTAATGCTCTGCCTGCACAGTAACCTCCATCCTCCTGAAGGGAGGTTGTAGCCAGGCAGAGGTTGGTCTCTTCTCCCAGGCAGCCAGTACCAGAACAAGAGGACACAGTCTCAGGCTGTGCCCAGGGAGGTCTAGACTGGATCTTAGGAAGAAGTTCTATACAGAGAGAGTGATTGCCCACTGGAATGGGCTGCCCGTGGAGGTGGTGGAGTCACCTTCATTGGAGGTGTTCAGGAAGAGGCTTGATGGGGTGCTTGGTGCCACGGTTTAGCTGTTTAGGTGGGTTGGGTTGTATTGTATTGTATTGTATTGTATTGTATTGTATTGTATTGTATTTAGGTGGGTTGGATTGGTTGATGGGTTGGACGCGATGATCTTGAAGATCTCTTCCAACCTGGTGGTGTATTGTATTGTATTTGGGAATCCAGACTGATCCACCAGACATACACCAGAAAGCAGATAGACTTTATTTCAAAACTGGGGAGCCTCATGAGAAATGAGCCTCATTCTCAGGAGTTTTGAAAAGTCACCTGCTCAATGTCTAAATGTTTCAGTTTTGAGAATTTGTCCTGTACTTGTACTTTTGAGAACCTTGGCCTGAGTTGAGGACATGGGTTTCTTGGTATCAAACTTTCACTGATGCAAATAATACCACTAATACGAGACTGTGAAATGAACTTACTGAATCATAAAGAAAAGTTCCTCAATCTGCTGCTTGATATTAGGGCATTTTTCCCACATCCCTCAACAGTCAAAGTGTATCTCCATTCTTTACTAGACACCCGTGTGTGAGAAAGCCTGCTCTTCAGCCAGGCAACCAGCACCACAACAAGAGGACACAGTCTCAAGCTGTGCAAGGGGAGGTTTAGGCTGGATGTTAGGAAGAAGAAGTTCTTCACAGAAAGAGAGATTGGCCATTGGAATGTGCTGCCCAGGGAGGTGGTGGAGTCACCATCACTGGAGGTGTTTAGAAAGAGACTGATTGGGGTGCTTGGTGCCATGGTTTAGTTGATTGGATGGTGTTGGATGATAGGTTGGACTCTATGATCTCAAAGGTCTTTTCCAACCTGGTTAATTCTATTCTATTCTAGTCTAGTCTAGTCTATTTTTTTAAAAAAGAGCAGTAACACAGAACTCTTAACAGATAAGAGAGTGGCCTAAGTAACAGCTGCAGGACATACAAACTGATGTTATTTACATTCTGCTCTGCATGTTCACTAAGTATTTTGAAGCACAAATGATGAGAGCACTTGGTATCTCTTTAAGTGAAGTAAATTATTGTAGTATATATCACACTTCGGATCTCTTTGGGATCTCTTTTAAGTAATATAAATTATTGTAGTACGTGCATCACCATTAGATTTGAACTAATATGTTCAAGCAGCGTTTAACGGGGAGGGGAAATCTAGCTTGCAAAAGTATTTTAAAGCGACTCTTCTAAATGCAAACCCTTTAGTAGACAAGGGCTGCTTTATCATTGTCATTTGTTCTTCCCACCCCTTTCTAACATCTCACGTTGCATCATGTTGCTTCGCCTAGCAGCACCTCTGCGGCACTTGTGCCGAAGGCGAGGGAGAAGTGCACGGCCAGGAGAGACGCGAAGCAGCACAGCATCCACGCTGCCCCGCCAACGAGTGGGTTGCGGCAACGTGAGGGCGGTGCTCTCGTCCACTAAGCCCTCGCCTTTCCCCGCCTCTCTCTCGCACCAGAAACTGCTCGCCCGGCGACGAAGCGAGCCGGGACCGGCCTGGACCACCCCCGCCCCCGCCACGCCCCCACTGCACTGCCCGCCCCTCAGCCGTGGCCCTGGACTGCGCCCGGCCCGCGGTACCTCGGAGCCGGGGGAACTCGCGTTCCCGGAGGTCGCGCAGGTCGCCGCCGTACCCGTACTCGTACCCGGCGGGGCAGGTGGCCTGGAAGGCACGGAAGGAAAGCAGCTCTTCCCGTGGCGCCCTGGCCATGCTGCGGGAGAGAAGAGGCGACAGGAACACCAGCGCGATTCTCCCCGGGCAGCGGAGCCGCCCCACCAGCAGCGCTGCCGGCAGGCACTGCCAGCGGCCCAGCACAGCCCGGCCCAGTACGACCCGGCCCGGCCCCGCCGTGCCTTGCTCCTCCCGCCTCCCGCCTCCCGCCTGCCCACCCTGCCCCACAGCGGCTGCGGGGCAGGGGTTGGAGTAGGGCAGTGTCCGCCGCGGTGTGGCTGAAGCCGAGTCGGTGGCCAGGGCCAGAACGGGGAGGTGCACCTCTCCTATGAGGACAGGCTGAGCTGGGACTATTCACTCTAGAGAAGAGAAGGCTCCGAGGAGACCTTCTTGTGGCCTTCCAGTATCTGAAGGGGGATACAAGAAAGCTGGGGAGGGACTTTTTAGGGTGTCAGGAAGTGATAAGACTA
This sequence comes from Colaptes auratus, assembly GCA_015227895.2. Lineage (NCBI taxonomy): Eukaryota > Metazoa > Chordata > Aves > Piciformes > Picidae > Colaptes > Colaptes auratus. The sequence continues at coordinate 9,150,504 of CM037636.1, forward strand.
GGGAGAATGGAACATATCTAGAAATGGGTAGATTCAGATTGAATGTTAGGAAGTTCTTCCCCATGAGGGTGGTGAGACAGTGGAACAGGTTGCCCTGGAAGGTGGTGGAAGCCTCATCCCTGGAGGTTTTTAAGTCCAGGCTGGATGTGGCTCTGAGCAACCTATTGTAGTGTGAGGTGTCCCTGCCCACGGCAGGGGGGTTGGAACTGGATGATCCTTGAGGTCCCTTCCAACCCTTGACAATTCTATGATTCTATAATTCACATCAAAGAAGATTCTTCAGCACACAAAGGGCTTACTCCAACTCTGATGGAAGTTGGCAAGAGCATTACTGTGGGCTTTGAAGGAACATGGGATTTGCTTCTAAACAATTTACTAGCAGAAGAATTACTTAGACAGCCAGCTGCTCCTGCTTGCTAACTCACTGCATGTCCCCCGATGCTGTCAGGACTGTGACTAATGACACCCATTAGATGCTTAGTGCCACCTTGACAGCTGAGAAGTATTTTAAGAAAGGAGCGTGAGGGAGGGAAGCAATGCCTCACATCCCTGCAGGGTGCAGTGGGAAAGGTGCAGTCTTGGTAGTCGTAACCCCATAAACCTCAGCATTGTCCAGCCCATTGTGGTCAATCACTTGCAAAGCAATAGTCATGTGTCTTACAGCCATACTGCTTAATCTTTCCCCTGTGAGGGCCAGTGTTGGTAAACACAGATTAGCTGGTTGAGAAGATTCCTAAACCAGAAGAGCAAGAAGCTTGAGTTTGTGGATTTGGTGGGATTACCCACGAAGCCTACAAGCCAGGTTGCCTCTAGGTTCCCTGCCATTTCTGCCCTCCTGTTCCACTAATGTTCCCCACTTCTTTGTATCTTCAGTCTGTGTGCACTACCCTTCTCCAGTCTGTTTGCTGCACACTTTCTCTTCTATTTGTCTTTAAATCTGATTAATCCTTTCTCTGCCAATCCTCACACAAAGCCCCATCCCTTAGAAAAATAGCTACTATAGTGAGGTGGGCAAAAGAGTCTTGAAGGCATGGCTGACAATATTCTGCTCTGTTTCAACACTCCTTTTCTGGCCCATGTTTTTAAATTGTAAACTTTGGGACAGAAACACATTTTTCTGCTATTAATGAATGCAGTTTTTCAGTGTTTGATGCAATCAGCTGCTGTTCCAAGACAAACCTCAGTCTCCAACTTAGGCAGCAGGTAGAGAACATCTGAGAGGTTTAGGCCATAAGCACCAATGCTCAATAAAAGTATTTAATTCCTCCTAGTGTTACTATTAAACTTTATGGTCAAGGGGTTTAACAGTTATTAAAATATGATCCGTTGGAACGGCATGACAAAGCTTTGTGTTGCTAATGAGAATCCAGAAGTTCAAAGGGAAGCTTGATCACATAAGCCTCTGCTTTCAAGAAGCTGATTGTATTGCAAGTACGACATGCACTGACAAACAGTAGCTGGGCCATCTCATTAACTCATTCTGGCTAATTTCACTGGAAAGGCATTTGCATGCACCCCTTGCCACCCTAAGAATCAGGCAGCAGGCACTGGATAAAGATGTGGGGAAAACGGAGGAAAACACAAACCCCGAAGTTATATTATAACAAGGATATAAACCCAATGTGTTTGAAGAACTTCAACCCAAATACAGAGACCTGAAGTGAATATGGTTTGGTCTTCGGATTTTACTGCTTGTCCTCACCCATACCACCTGCCCAGACAGGGCATTTTCTTCACAAGATGCCTGTTACAAATCAGTGCTGCACACAGAAATCAGTATGAGTGATAAAGGAGCACTGGGTTTTAAACGATAGGTTTCGTTTCATAGCACATCCACCATGTAAATGTATGCAGCATACTAATGCTTTTTTGCTTTTAATCTAAAATAATCCAGAAAATATAAACACTTTTGGACTCTGACAGGGCTGCAAGTGTCACAAAAATATTTCACAGTGAATTATTAATGTGAATTGGAGAGTCGTAATCTTGCTGGTTGAGGCTTAGGGAGACTTTAAATGACAAACAGCTTTTCACAGTAATGAAATCCAGAATGTTCTTTATATCCACATGCAGGAATTCAGACAACATTTCTGTACCCATAATAGATGCAACACATCCACATGGGTCTTACATAACCATGGAGCTCACAATTTATACCTGGAATCACAAACTACCAAAAAACATTCTTGGCATTTCATCTTCTAGGCACTGGTGATTGTTAAAAATCTAGTTCTCTCTTTCTTTGAAATAGCTTTGCAGTCTTAAATCTGTACCTAAATATGCAGTATTGTTTCTCACCCCACATCCCATTCCTGAAGGCTTTCCATTATCATTAGAATAGAATAGAATAGGTTGGAAGAGACCTTTGAGATCATCACATCCAACCCATCGTCCAACACTATCTAATCAACTAAATCATGGCACCAAGCACCCCATCAAGTCTCCTCCTGAACACCTCCGTGGGCAGCCCATTCCAATGGCCAATCACTCTTTCTGTGAAGAACTTCTTCCTAACATCCAGCCTAAACCTCCCCTGGTGCAGCTTGAGACTGTGCCCTCTTGTTCTGGTGCTGGTTGCCTGGGAGAAGAGACCAACCCCCACCTGGCTACAACTTCCCTTCAGGGAGTTGTAGAGAGCAATAAGGTCTCCCCTGAGCCTCCTCTTCTCCAGGCTAAGTAACCCCAGCTCCCTGAGCCTCTCCTTGTAGGGCTTGTGTTCCAAACCCCTCACCAGCTTTGTTGCCCTTCTCTGGACACGTTCCAGCAAGTCAACATCCTTCCTAAACTGAGGGGCCCAGAACTGGACTCTTCAGATACTGGAAGGCCACAACAAGTTCTCCTCGGAGCCTTCTCTTCTCCAGACTGAACAGCCCCAGAAACTTTAATGAAGTGATTTGCTGACTATTCACAGTATCACAGTATCACGAAGGTTGGAAGAGACCTCAAGGATCATCGAGTCCAACCTGTCACCACAGACCTCATGACTAGACCATGGCACCAAGTGCCACGTCCAATCCCCTCTTGAACACCTCCAGGGACGGTGACTTCACCACCTCCCTGGGCAGCCCATTCCAATGACAAATGACTCTCTCCTTGAAGAACCTTCTCCTCACCTTGAGCCTAAACTTCCCCTGGCGCAGCTTGAGACTGTGTCCTCTTGTTCTGATGTTGTTTGCTAGAGAGAAGAGACCAACCTCTTCCTGGCTACAACCACCTTTCAATGAGAGCAATGAGGTCACACCTGAGCCTCCTTTTCTACAGGCTAAACAATCCCAGCTCCCTCAGCCTCTCCTCACAGGGCTTGTGCTCAAGGCCTCTCCCCAGCCTTGTTGCCCTTCTCTGGACATGTTCAAGTGTCTCAATGTCCTTCCGAAACTGAAGGGCCCAGAACTGGATACAGGACTCAAGGTGTGGCCTAACCAGTGCTGAGTACAGGGCACAAGGACTTCTCTGCTCCTGCTGGCCACACCGTTCCTAATGCAGCCCAGGATGCCATCGGCCTTGTTGGCCACCTGGGCACACTGCTGGCTCATGTTTAAGTGGCTGTCAACCAGCACCCCAGGTCCCTCTCTGTTTGGGAGCTCTCCAGCCACAATGTGGTCATTTCTCAAACTGATATCTACTGGCCTGCTATTGAAAAAGTAAAAAATGTTGGTTTTTTTCTTCAGTGGAGTCTTACCTACCTGAAATTCTTCTATACTAAATTCTGAAAGGCACTGCAGCCATCAGTTGTGGCTTTAGAAATGTATGTATGGCAAAAATGTTTGCCATCAGTAATGAGAAGTAAGTTAGATGTGATATGCTGACCGGCAGCCAGGGTTTCACACACCTGTATGAAATTTATTGGGTAAAACTCAACTGGGAGAATATTAGTATGTACTAATGTGTGCTTCTCCAGCACAGTGAAATAAATCACATCAGACAAGGGAGACAGGTACCTGGGTTTGACAAAGTAATTGTAAGAACAGAAAAGGGAAGGTCCTAGGTTGCAAACATTTGAACACCCATAATTCTCACGTATTTCACGTTTAACCCCTGAGCACCACTGAAAACACAGACCTCCACGACTCACGTTATGTTAATGCATTTAGAAGAGCATATGGGAGTTTTGGGTTTCTAAATACATGGGAAGTCTTTTGCATGATTTCTTTTAATCAGAGAATCTTCAGAAGTATTTCTGAGTAGGCTTTGGTAGAAACCCCTCTGGATACCCAGCTGTTTTGTTCAGAGGAGGTGTTTGGAAGGTGGTGAAGAAGAACAGTTGTGCAAATGCTGATCTCTGCTCAGATTTTCCATCAACTGTGACGTTTAACCTTAGAGGAGTAGATGAGCACAACAGTTGCTAAAGAGAAGGGGTGGCTTGACTTACTGGTAAAGCTGCAGACAACTCCTAACTGTGGCACAGGGGATGGGCTCCCACAGGCATTTAAACACAAGGCAGTGCAGCATCTCAGGCAGTGTCATCTCCAAGTATTCCCAACGGCTCTTTCCTTTAACTCATGGGCAGAATTAAGTGGGAACAAAACCAAACAGAATTCACTTGCAAGGAAACAATTTAAAGTAATAGAAACAAATCAAGGCAGAACTTGGGGAGATTAAGCTCGTAGGGAAATAAATTCTCTCCAGATCATCTGCTCGAGGACACAGTCTCAAGCTGTGCCAGGGGAGGTTTAGGCTGGATGTTAGGAAGAAATTCTTCATACAGAGAGTGATTGCCCATTGGAATGTGCTGCCCAGGGAGGTGGTGGAGTCACCATCACTGGAGGTGTTTAAAATGAGACTTGATGGGGTGCTTGTTGCCATGGTTTAGTTGATTAGATGGTGTTGGGTGATAGGCTGGACTCGATGACCTCAAAGGTCTCTTCCAGGCTGGTCTATCCTATCCTATCCTATCCTATCCTATCCTATCCTATCCTATCCTATCCTATCCTATCCTATCCTATCCTATCCTAACCTATCCTATTCTTTTCTCAAGTCTGGCTAGAGAGAAATTACTCCCTTCAGTTGCTGTGGTGAACTGGCAAATTATAAATCCAGAAAATTAATGTTTATAGGGTTACAGCACAGTGTCAAAATTCAAATTCAAAACAGGGACTTGAAATTGTACTGCACAGGACCGCTGTAAATGCTGAGTTTACTGGGTCTTCTTAATCTGGTAGCAGATTACATGCCACAGAAAAATATGTCATCTCATCAGACTGCAACAAATCTGGTGAACCTGACTCCAGAGCGTTGTGGATCCTGAATCTTCTTCCCAGTCCCTACTTACTGTCAAACATATTTTAAGCTTTATACAACACCTGTTTCTGGATGGAAAAGGACTGTACCATTAAGAACAAACCTGAGCCCAAGATCACTAGCATCAGTAAGTGTCATTGGAAGTGCTTTCTTGGACTCTATGTAATGGCTTTGGAGTTTGATGGTTTGTAACAGTGAAGAACTACATTGCCTAGCCAAAGAAAGGATCAATCACCTCATGTGTTGAATCTAAGAAGAAGAAACATAATGGAAATGAGATTAAATTACTGCACAATACAACTTGTGCCAAATCACAGGTTAGAGTTTAGAGTCAGATGTGCTGAAGTGACACTGGAAATCTTCTTGCATTTCAACCTATATCCTTTTAAAGTTTTAATTCAATTTTTTTTGTGTGTGCTTTTTTTTTTATGCTTCACTTAAAAAAACCCAAAAAGATTAAGAGAGTGTTTTCCTGCAAGTAAGAAGTACTGCAGAGGGACCTCAACAGGCTGGACAGATGGGCAGAGTCCAAGGGCATGAGATTGAACACATCCAAGTGCCGGGTTCTGCACATTGGCCACAGCAACCCCCCATGCAGTGCTACAGGCTGGGGTCAGAGTGGCTGGAGAGCGGCCAGGCAGAGAGGGACCTGGGGGTACTGGTCGATGGTAGGCTGAAGATGAGCCTGCAGTGTGCCCAGGCAGCCAAGAGGGCCAATGGTATCCTGGCCTGCATCAGGAACAGTGTGGCCAGCAGGAGCAGGGAGGTCATTCTCCCCCTGTATGCTGCACTGGTTAGGCAAAACCTTGAGTCCTGTGTCCAGTTCTGGACCCCTCAGTTTAGGAAGGAGGTTGACTTGCTGGAACGTGTCCAGAGAAGGGCAATGAAGTTGGTGAGGGGCTTGGAACACAAGCCTTATAAGGAGAGGCTGAAGGAGCTGGGGTTGCTTAGCCTGGAGAAGAGGAGACTCAGGGGAGACCTTTATTGCTGTCTACAGCTACCTTAAGGGAGGTTGTAGCCAGGCAGAGGTTGGTCTCTTCTCCCAGGCAGGCAGTACCAGAACAAGAGGACACAGTCTCAGGCTGCACCAGGGGAGGTTTAGTCTGGATGTTAGGAAGATGTTCTACACAGAGAGAGTGATTGCCCATTGGAATGGGCTGCCCGTGGAGGTGGTGGAGTCACCATCATTGGAGGTGTTCAGGAGGAGACTTGCTGGGGTGCTTGGTGCCATGGTTTAGTTGATTAGGTGGGTTGGATTAGTTGATAGGTTGGACGCGATGATCTTGAAGGGCTCTTCCAACCTGGTCTGGCCTATTCTATTCTATTCTATTCTATTCTATTCTATTCTATTCCGTTCCATTCCATTCCATTCCACTCCACTCTACTTTTAGAAGGAGCTGCATTTTTTAAAATGTTGAGAGGTAGCATTGTGTAATTGGAGTGGACAATTGGCAATGAGAATATGCACACTTGACCCTGCCAGGATGTCTCTTATCCTGCTTCTGTGCGCATGGACACATCCTTCTACAGCATTTGACTGGCAGGTACCAGCCTTCAGTCAGCTCTTCAGCTGGCTGAGATATCCCAGTAGAGCACTGGAAACAGATGATATTTATAGTACACAAAGAATCAAGGGATTTGTGAAATGGAAATGAATGAGGAGCCGTTTCTGGCTTCCCTTAAATTAATAGAAAATATTAACAGCACGAAAAATTTTGCACAGAAGTGAAAGCCAGGAAAGTCTGAGGAATTTGTTACACTGAAGGTGCTCATATATATATATATATATATACACATATACATACATATATACATATATATTTAATCCTTACAAGGCCCTGTTAGATGGCAGCAAATGAAGAAATGGAATGAAAGGAGCTCTGTAAATAAGACAAAGAGGGGAAAACAAGTCAGTGTCATAAAGGTTATGACATGAATATAATGAATATGAATGAAAACCTATTACCCACAGCAACAAGAAGTTCCTCTCTTTTTGAAAGATATACCTGAGTCTATCTCAGCTTTCCCATGGCAAGCCAGAACTGTAGATAGATACATATTTCTGTGCTGGTGGTGTTGGCATGTTTGCATAGGTCTTGCAGCAGTTCTTGCTGCCTTGTTTTGATGCCACCATTTCTGAGAATCAGAGGTTCTTGAATAAGAAATTGCTGTCACTTTGGAAAAATGTTGCTGTACAGCTTCACATCAATTTTTTTTAGCAGCCACATCATCCAAATTCACTCTATATACATCAATGAAAGAGTAATTGGCCAGTGGGATGGGCTGCCCAGGGAGGTGTTCAGAAAAGGATTTGATATGGCATTTGGAGCCATCGTTTAGTTGTCTTGAGGTGGTAGGTATTAGGTAATAGGTTGGACTTGATGATATCTGAGGTCTTTTCCAACCCAGCTATGATTCTATGAAAGTACTGTGAATTGCATTGGTGTACACCATTTAATAATAACACAATGATACAATACACCAGGTTGAAAGAGACCTTCAAGATCATCGTGTCCAACCTATCAACCAATCCAACCCACCTAATCAACTAAACCATGGCACCAAGCACCCCATCAAGTCTCCTCCTGAACACCTCCAATGATGGTGACTCCACTGCCTCCCCCAGCCAGCCAATTCCAATGGGCAATCACTCTCTCTGTATAGAACTTCTTCCTAACATCCAGCCTAAACCTGCCCTGGCACAGCCTGAGACTGTGTTCTCTTGTTCTAACCCTGCTTGCCTGGGAGAAGAGACCAACCTCTGCCTGTCTACAACCTCCCTTCAGGTAGTTGTAGAGAGCAATAAGTTTCATAGTTTCAGTCAGGGTTGGAAGGGACCACAAGGATCATCTAGTTCCAAACCCCCTGCCATAGGCAGGGACACCCCACACTACACCAGGCTGGCCAGAGCCTCATCCAGCCTGGGCTTAAACACCTCCAGGGATGGGGCCTCAACCACCTCCCTGAACAACCCATTCCAGGCCTTCACGACCCTCATGGTGAAGACCTTCCTCCTCACATCTAGCCTGAATCTCCCCACCTCCAGCTTCATTCCATTCCCCCTAGTCCTATCACTCCCTGATAGCCTGAGAAGTCCCTCCCCAGCCTTCCGGTAGGCCCCCTTCAGATACTGGAAGGCCACAATGAGGTCACCTCAGAGCCTTCTCTTCTCCAGCCTGAACAGCCCCAACTCCTTCAGTCTGTGCTCACAGGAGAGGTGCTCCAGCCCTCTGATCATCCTCGTGGCCCTTCTCTGGACAGCTTCCAGCACCTCCAGATCCCTTTTGTAATAGAGGCTCCAGAACTGGAGGCAGTACTCCAGGTGGGGTCTCAGCAGAGCTGAGTAGAGGGGGAGAATCATCTCCCTTGACCTGCTGGCCACACTTCTCTTGCTGCAGCCCAGGATCTGATTGGCTTTCCGGGCTGCAAGTGCACACTGAGAGCTCCTGTTGAGCTTCTCCTCCACCAGCACCCCCAAGTCTCTCTCCTCAGGGCTGCTCTCCAGCCAGTCACTGCCCAGCCTGTATTTGTGCCTGGGGTTGCCTCGACCCAGATGCAGGACCCTGCACTTGGTCTTGTTGAAGCTCCTGAGGTTGGCTTGTGCCCACCTCTCCAGCCTGTCAAGGTCCCTCTGGATGGCATCCCTTCCCTCCAGCCTGTCTGCTGCACCACACAGCTTGGTGTCATCAGCAAACTTGCTGAGGGTGCACTCAATGCCACTGTCCATGGCACCCACAAAGTTGTTGAACAAGCCTGGTCCCAGGACTGATCCCTGAGGGACTCCGCTTGTCCCTGGCCTCCACTGGGACATGGACCCATTGACAGCCACTCTTTGGGTGCGGCCATCAAGCCAGTTATTTATCCATCTAGTGGTCCATCCATCAAACCCATGTGTCACCAGCTTGGAGACCAGGATGTGGTGTGGGACAGTGTCAAAGGCTTTGCTCAGGTCCAGGCAGCTTCCTTATATACCCCCTGTTCTATCTGTCCTTCCCTCCACTGCCTGTAGAGTTTCTTTATAAGTAATAGTGTGTCCAGCAGCTCCTTGTTCATCCAGGCAGGCCTCCTAGCGTTCTTCCCTGCTTTTCTCTTTGTTGGTATACATAGCTCCTGGACACAGAGGAGGTGGTCCTTGAATACTGACCAGCTGTCCTGGGTCCCTCTTCCCTCCAGGGCTTCGTCCCACGACACTGTGGCTAGCAGATTCCTGAAGCGATCGAAGTCTGCACGCCTAAAGTCTGGGGTCATAAGCTTAGAATAGGTCCTCCTGATAGCCCTGAGGATATTAAATTCAACTGCTTCATGGTCACTGCAGCCAAGGCTGTCCCTGAGCCTCACATTGGTTACCAGCCCTTCCCTGTTGGTGAGAACAAGGTCCAGCAGAGCACCTTTTCTTGTTGGTTCCTCTACCATTTGGAGGAGGAAGTTGTCTTCTATGCAGTCCAGGAACATCCTGGATTGCTGGTGCCTTGCTGTGTTGTCCCTCCAGCAGATGTCAGGGTGGTTGAAATCACCCATGAGGACCAGGGCTTGTGACCTGGAAGCCGCTTCTATTTGCCTGTAGAGGGCCTCATCTGCTTGGTTCTGCTGGTCAGGTGGCCTGTAGGAGACCCCCACAGTAATATCTCCTTCCCTGTCTTGCCTTTAATTCTAACCATACACTCTCAACCATCTCATCATCCCTCCCCCGGTGGAGTTCTGCTGAATCCAGCTGGTTCCTGACATAGAGGGCAACACCTCCTCCTCTCCTTCCCTGCCTATCCTTCCTAAAAAGCTTGTACCCATCTATCCCTACATTCCAGTCATGGGAATCATCCCACCAAGTGTCAGTAATGCCCACTATGTCATGGCCTCCCAGCAGCACGGTGGCCATTAATTCATCCTGTTTGTTGCCCCAGCTGGGTGCATTTGCATAGAAGCACTTCAGCTGGGCTGGCCCTGTCGTCCTCTTGTGCCAATTCCCCTTGGTTTTCACAGGGTGTCCTGGTGTGTCATTTGTGTCTTGCCTCAGGGCAGCAAGTTGAGAGCCCTTATCAGCTCTCCATCCCACTGCCTCTGGTGAGCTGCCCCTCTGTTTGTCACAGGCCAGCAGGAGACTATTAACCCCCTTCCCCCTTCAAATCTAGTTTAAAGCCTTGTCAATGAGCCCTGCCAATTCCTGCCCCCAGATCCTTTTCCCCCTCTGGGACAAGTGTGCCCCATTAGTTGTTTGCAGCTCTGGTGCCTTGTAAACCAAGCCATGATTGTAGAACCCAAAGCCCTGTCGATGGCACCAGCCCCGGAGCCATGAATTGACCTGTTGGCTCTTCCTCAGTGTTCCCTCATCCATCATTGACATTAGAGGGATAACAGAGAACACAACCTGAGCTCCTGATCCCTTTAGCAGGTGCCCCAAGGTTCTGAAATCTCTTTTAATTGATTGTGAGCCTCTCGTTGGTGCATTGTCACTACCCACCTGAAAGACCAGCAGTGGGGAGTAGTCTGAAGGACTCATGAGGTTGGGAATTTTGCCTACAATGTCCTTTACTTGGGCACCAGGGAGGCAGCAGATCTCCCTATGAAATGGGTCTGGTCTGCATGTTGGGCCCTCTGCTCCCTTCAGTAGGGAGTCTCCTATAACGATGACCCTATGAGGTTTCTTTTCCGGTCTAGTTTTGATAGCTGGTCTGAGGCAACCTGTCATTGGTGCAGCTTCTGCCTTCCTTGAGTCCTTGTCCTCACCTATGACCTGTTCCTCCTGCAGAGCCTCATACCTATTCTGTACCTGCACTGTAGGCAGTGTGCTGCTCAAAGTAGCAGGCTTGTTCTGTCTGCATTTCTTCCGTCGGGCAGAGACCTGCTCCCATTGGCCCTGCCCTTGTGGGTTACTGCAGGGAGGCTGAGAGGCTTGCTGATGAGAAGGTACCAAACTCCCTGTTCCACTAAGAGTCACCCCCTGTTCTGGTTTAGTAGAAGTTAGATTTTGGAAATAGTCAATGTTCCTTTTGCTGTCTCTTACAGCTCTTAGCCTTTCTACCTCTTCTTTTAGCTCAGCCACCATGCTCATCAGATCCCTGATCTGCTCACACCTGACACAGGAGCTGTTCCTGCTGTCCTTGATATCGAGTGCCAGATCCCAGCACTCACTGCAGCCACCCACCTGAACACCTGCATGCTTGTGAGTGGCCTCTGTTTGGGTGCCCACTGTTCTTCTACTAGCCTTACTTCTAGTAGTAACCATGTTGCTGTAATGCTGCTGTAAGCACCCTCTTAACCACCCTCTCCACCCGGCGCCTTTTTTTTTTTTTTTTTTTTTTTTTCCCCCTCTCTCAGTGAGAAGGCTCTCAGAGCCGAGCGCCTCGCCGCTGCCTGCTCTCTCAGCCACGCGCTGGGGTCTGTTTGGTTTGCGCGCGGTTTCCGCGGCAACCCCTCCCCCTGCTAGCACGTAGGCAACCCGAGCCTGCTGCCCCTCCTCCCCTCTCCAGGAGGTCCCGAGCCACCAGCCCCCTACCTCCTGAAAAGCAAGGAAAGCAAAGCCAAAAGCAAGCTCTCAGAGCCGAGCTCCTCGTGGCTCTCTCAGCCACGCGCTGGCTGTCACCCCTGAGCCTCCTCTTCTCCAGGCTAAGCAACCCCAGCTCCCTCAGACTCTCCTCATAGGGCTTGTGTTCCAAACCCCTCACCAACTTCATTGCCCTTCTCTGGACACCTTCTAGCAAGTCAACCTCCTTCCTAAACTGAGGGGCCCAGAACTGGACACAGGACTCAAGGTGTGGCCTAACCAGTGCAGTGTACAGGAGCAGAATGACCTCCCTGCTCCTGCTGGCCACACTGTTCCTGATGCAGGCCAGGATGCCATTGGCCCTCTTGGCTGCCTGGGCACACTGCAGGCTCATTTTCAGCCTACCATCAACCAGTACCCCCAGGTCCCTCTCTGCCTGGCCACTCTCCAGCCATAGATCTTAAAGGCAAAACTAACAGCATCACTGGCCTTGTATACAGGAATTCAAGAAAGGATTTGGCCTTAATAGAGACAGACTTTCAGCCGCGTGCCTTGGCCCCTTGTTTCTTGTACTATGATACTCTACAAGAGATATTTTTTTTCTTAACCCCAAGACTCCACTGCCCAGGCCAAGAGAGATTAGCAGTACAGCAAAAATATGAGAGCTTTCAGGGATTAAGCAAGTGGTTGTGTTTCTTCTGTCTCCTAGCAAACTGATAAGCATGCTAAAAGAAAAGGAGTCAAACAGGCTATTGCCTTTTTCATATGAATGTGCAAAATCATAGGAATCAGGGGTGGAGGGGAGGCAGTTGAGATCATGATGACACCAATTCCACTGAGCCAATGGTAAAGGTGACATTGTAGAGCAGGACAGGCTGCTTATCACATGAGGGATATGCATGTTTTTGTGACTCTTAAGAAAATATTGAAGGCTTTGCAAACTTACATTCATCTCATGACTGGTAAAACCCCCCAAAAAATAACCTTACACAAAGAGACAAGTAAAATTTTATGTAATGCAGAACCAGGACTTACCTGAAATTTTTTTCATTCCCATATAATTTTGCATCACCAGAACAAGAGGATACAGTCTCACGCTGCACCAGGGAAGGTTTAGGCTGGATGTTAGGAAGAAGTTCTTCAAAGAAAGGGCGATTGGCCATTGGAATGGGCTGCCCAGGGAGGTGGTGGGAGTCACCATCACTGGAGGTGTTTAGGAAGAGACTTGATGGGGTGCTTGGTGCCATGGTTCAGTTGATTAGATAGTGTTGGATGATAGGTTGGACTTGATGATCTCGAAGGTCTTTTCCAACTTGGTTAATTCTATTCTATTCTACTCATAAGTAAGCTCAGATAGGATATTGTGACAAAATATAAGCATGGGATCCTTGTTGTTACACAAGACAGCAAAAAAACATAAACAAACAAACCCCCCACAAAAACAACCAACCTAAAAAACAATGAAACATTTTCAAGGGTCAGAAACAGCTTCATGGTAGCAGTCTCTGTTTTCCCTTCACACACTTTCTCCCTGACTCATGGGGAGAAATAGATAGTGCACTTATCTTGGGGATACAGAAAGAAATCTCTTTCATGCTGTAGGGTGGTGGTGTCACCATCCGTGGAGGTGTTCAAGAGGGGATTGGACATGGCACTTGGTGCCATGGTTTAGTCATGGGGTCTGTGGTGACAGATTGGACTTGATGATCTTTGAGGTCTCTTCCAACCTTGGTGATTCTGTGATTCTGTGAACTTGCAAAGTGAAATTCTTGAAGCATGTAGTTCTGCAAACAATGGTTGGAAGCATATCATTCCAGGTTGTGCAAACCCTCATAGGCCTATAGCTGTCAGAAACCACCCCAGTATTTATGTTTCTATCATCTACGAGCATTGTATAATAGAACAATTAATAACAATATTGCTTTGGCTTATATGTTGCTTGTCAATTGAAGTTATCAAGATGCTTAACATTCAGAAGGGATTTAAAGCCTCAGTTCTCCATGGCATAAACAGCCTCAATATAGAATCATAGAATCATAGAACCAATAAGGTTGGAAAAGACCTCAAAGATCATCAAGTCCAACCTGTCACCCAACTCCTCATGACTACTAAGCCATGGCACCAAGTGCCACGTCCAGTCCCCTTTTGAACACCTCCAGGGACAGTGACTCCACCACCTCCCTGGGCAGCCCATTCCAATGGGCAATCACTCTCTCTGTATAGAACTTCCTCCTAACATCCAGTCTAAACCTCCCCTGGTGCATAGGCACCACTACAACATGGACCTACAGGATAAATTTCCTCTTTCTCAGTCCTGTGCTTTGACCAGTAGAGCACACTAATATTCATCAGTTTCACACAGCTGTGGTGTCAAATATTCTAACTGAGGCTATTTGTAGCATAGGAAGAAATTAAGTATTACTACATATATGCCTCAAAAATCTATGCAGCGCTACAGGCTGAGGTTGGAGTGGCTGCAGAGCTGCCAAACAGAAAGGGACCTAGGGGTAATGATTGACAGCTGGCTGAACGTGAGCCAGCAGTGTGCCCAGGTGGCCAAGAAGGCCAATGGCATCCTGGCCTCCATCAAGAATAGTGTGGCCAGCAGGAGCAGAGAAGTCATTCTGCCCCTGTACACTGCACTGGTTAGGCCACACCTGGAGTCCTGCGTCCAGTTCTGGGCCCCTCAGTTTAAGAAGGACATTGAGACTCTTGAACATGTCCAGAGAAGGGCAAGAAGGCTGGGGAGAGGCCTTGAGCACAAGCCCCTACAAGGAGAGGCTGAGGGAGCTGGGGTGGTTTACCTGGAGAGAAGGAGGCTCAGGGGAGAGCTTCTGCTCTCTACAACTACCTGAAGGG
>CM037636.1:9165578-9203078 GCA_015227895.2 Colaptes auratus
TTTCCCTACAGGAGGCAGATGTGTCCCTGACTGTCCGGCAGGAGAGACGTCCCAGGATGTGCCACAGGTTGTGAAGGCGCACCCTCGAGGAAGAGCCTCTCTCTTCTGTGCCACCAGAGGAGGAGCTACAGCTCCAGACCTTGCCTCCAAATCGCTGTGGAGCAGACACCTCCCCAGAGATGGAGCTGGAGCAGACCCCTGCCCCACACATGTACAGGGCGCAGACACCTGTGCCACACCTCGTCACGGCCGGCAGCTGTAGCTGAGCTCTGACCGCTGCAGCCCCGGCACTCACAGAATCAATAAGGTTTGGCAAAGACCTCAAAGATCGTCAAGCCCAACCGTCACCCAACTCCTCCTGACTACGAAACCATGGCTTCAAGAGCCATGTCCAATCCCCTCTTGAACAGCTCCAGGATGGGACTCCACACCTCCCTGGGCAGCACATTCCAAGGGCTAACAACTCTCTCTGTGAAGACTCTTCTCCTCATCTCGGCCTCAACTTCCTCTGGCACAGTTTGAGACTGTGTCCTCTTGTTCTGGTGCTGCTTGCCTGGAGAGAGACCAACCCCCTCCGGCCTCCAACCTCCCTTCATGAGTTGTAGACAGCAAGAAGCTCTCCCCCGAGCCTCCTCTTCTCCAGGCTAAACCACCACCCCCGCTCCCTCAGCCTCTCCTCACAGGGCTTGTGCTCGAGGCCTCTCCTCAGCCTCGTTGCCCTTCTCTGGACACGTTCAAGAGTCTCATGTCCTTCTTAACTGAGGGCCCACAACTGCATGTAGAGGCTGTGGTGAGGCACTGCCTGAGGTGCTCTGGGCAGACCTCAGGCATGATGGCAGAGCCCAGCTGCCACCACCCAGGCCCCAGCTCCCTACAAAGTTGGGTCGGGCTTCTTCAGGAGGAGGGAAGAAACACAAGGGCTTCATCATAACTGGTTTAATATATTCCCTACTTTCTTTTTCCTCGTATGAGTGGAGATACAGTGTCAACAATGCCAATACTTCTTTTTCTTCCTCTTTTGAGAGCTGACTTCACTTCTTTGAGGTTAGCGGAACGACAGCCTTATGCCATCATGAGCCGTGTGTGGTGCCAACGCAGCCTGTCCCGTCACTCTGCAAGCTTGTGCCATAACTCTCTCCAAACAGAGAGAAAGGAAAAGTAAAATCCAGTTGACCACTGTGCTGAAGCTGATCAATGCCTCTCTTTCCACTAGCATTGAAATTGAAAAGAAACAAATCAGTTCGACTTAGTTTCATGAGGAATTCAGGAGATGTCTTCCAAGAAAATAATGATAATGTCACGCAAAATGTTCAGCTGGGAAGCAGACATCAGCTCTGCTGGCCCAGACCTTTGGAGCACTTACTGTGTTCTGCTTTGCCTCTCACACCCATGCTTTTCCACGAGAGGTACCCGGGAAAGGGGAGTGGAACCTCCAAATGTGCTCATACAGTACTTCGTCCTTTTCCCTTTCTCATATTCTTTTCCTTGCTTCTCTTTCTTCTTTCTCTTTCCTACTTTCCTTTACGTTTTCTCCTTGCTTTTTCTTTTTCTTTCTCTTTTTTCTTCTTTTTCATTTTCTTTTCCTATTTCTTTTCTTTTTCTTTTCTCGTTTCTTTTCTTGTTCTTTTCCTTTTCTTTTCTTCTTTTTCCGTTTTCTTTTGATTTTTCCTCTTTCTTTTTCTTCTGATTTTTTTCTTTTTGATTTTCTTTGTCTTTTTCTTTCTCTTTTTCCTTGTTATTTTTTCTATGGCTTTCATGAAAGTAGAAATAGAGTTCCCCATAATATATTCTAAAAAAGGCTTGCTCTCCTTCCAGGGATAAAATAAGACAGAGGGTTAGACATCCATGTGCTCCTCTACCTCAGCACATTCCTGCTGCAGAGCCTGATGCTTGCTCCTGTGGTTGTGGGAGAGACTAAAGCTTGTCTCTCCTCAGCTGACTCAACAAGAGACTCACCTTGCTGCTTGCCCAGACATACCTGATGTCTATTGGAAGGACTCTTGGGAAGGTGCAAAGATAACTTGCTCACTGGGCCACAGCTGGCCTCACAACAATGGACCCAGGCCACCTTCGGGAATATGCACAAGACAAGATCATCCCCACCCTCCCCGGAAAGGAGGATGGTGAACAATGGATTCACCACCTGCACCCTGAGTTCCTGAGGACAATACTTGGACACATACCTAAGTTCTAAAAGCCTTATAAAAGGCGGAAAACCTTATCAAACACTTGAGCAACTCCTGGCTCAAGAGAGAAACACAGGAAAGGAAAACACAGGAAAGGAAACACAGGAGAAGGACATGCTGCTGAGAAGGAACCACCAGAGAAGGAAAGCCTCGGCAAATGCTGCTCTGAAGAAAACGGGAAGAAAATGACAGAGACATCATCATGGAGCCTGGAAGAAGCAGAGCCCTCTCTCCGTGCCCTAAGATCCACCTGCTGCAACTCACGCAGCTGCAGAGGCTGCCCAGAGAACACACCTCTTCTACAGCCCAGCCTCAGCACCCTTTCTCTACAGACCCAACATCTCCTGCAGCACCTTTCCTCCACAGACTCACTCTGTTTTGGGGGGGGAGGGGTGTGGCGAAATAATTCCTTTCCTCTTCTCTCTCTCTCTATTTTCACTCTCTCCTCTCCTGATCCTCCACTTTAATTATGAATATATATAGAAATAGCTGCTGATATTTTGGCCTCGCTGTGCCTCTCATTTCACAAACGGGAATATCCCAAGAACTGAGTCTCTTTCCCTCTCCGGACCCATACAGGTGCATGTCTTCCCTCAAGCTCCGTATGGCTAGCTGCATTAGTGGGGGGGGGCAGCACATGAGGAGGCCACCCCCTTTTGCCTGGTGGAGACCACTGCTCCTGCACTGGGCTGCTCCCCTCAGCAAGAGAGGCTTCCCCTGCCCACTCACCCTGTCTGCAACAACTGCCATGCCAAAGGCTGCCGCACCCTGCCCTTCCTGAGGCATCACACCCTGCAGGCCTACCCTGTTTGATGGCACTCCCTGGGGGTGTTTCAATGGCTCATTCAGGCCTGCTCACAGGATAAAACCTCCTGCTCCCAGCCCCCATCCCTCCTCCTGATAACCAACTCCCCGCCTTGTTTCCCCTGCCATGCCCCCTAGGCCCATGGTGCCCCTCACTTCCAGGCCCCAAGCAACGCTGGGGTGCTCGCATCAATCAAGGTCATCCTCTTCCTCTTCACAGACTTGAAACACCTCTGTCCTGGCCCCCAGTGCAGCAACAGCTTGGCAAAGCTTCCCTTTGTCCTTCTCCAAAGCCAAAGCAAGAGGATCACTGGGTGCCAGGCTCATCCCACATTCTTTAAGCCATCCTGGATGGCTTCTTATAGAACAGCTCAGCATCTACAGCTGCATCCCCTGGCTGCTCTTCTCTTCAAACCCGCACTCGTTCTAACCCAGCACTAGAACTGCGCAGACCATCCACAGGCCACTTTCCTCCTCCTCCTGTTTCCTATAAAGACCACCACTGATGACAAAACTTCAGTGAGGGGTGAAGCTCTTTCACAAGCTGTGGCAGCCAGAGGTGACAGAGCTGGAAGGCCTGAAGACACCAGGGAGATGGAGGACTGGCTGGAGCACAAAGGCCATAGTGGTCCCAGCAAGCAGTGAGAAGGAGCAGAAGGAGGGACAGAACTCGAAGGGCCAGACAAGGAACCAAAGGCCTTGTCCTGGGAGGAGAGGGAAGATGTTCCTCAAGGGGAAGACAGCATAGGAGTGCACCAAGGAAGAGAGGAGGCAGAAGAGGGGGCAGCTGGTGACCTGCAGAGCAGGGCTCCCACTCCTGTCAGTGCCACAAGAGGCCAAGGCAGCAGCTCTGCAAGAGCCTCTCTCCTGTGACAGCCGAGGGGATGAAGGCCTCTGATGGTTTTGTTCAAGCCTTGCAGACAGCAGCCCTGCACAGCCCCGCAGCCTGCTCCTTGCTCTCACTGCTACCAGCCCACATCTTGGCGGAGGTCCTGGAGAAGGACCAGCAGCAGCAGCAGCTGGGGCGTGTGCTCAGCAGGGAGCAAGTCCAAAGCTCAGGCCGGGGTGGCTGTTAGCTGGAGGCCGGGGCGGGAGTCATTGCTCTCCACCCTCGCTACATCCAGAAAATCCTACTCCTCCTCTTCTAGTTCACCTCTGAAGCACCTGTAATGGTGCCCAGGCCTGCAGAACATGGCCACCGTCAGATGCCACCTCTGATTTCTGGAGGGACAGCCCAGTGCCTCCTGAAGGCCTTTCATCTGGCAGGGAAGGGCCGAGGAGGGTCTGGGCATCACCACGGCAACTGCTTGCCCCATAATGGCACCATGGAAACTCTGCCCCATAATGGCACCATGGCAACAGCCTGCCCCATAATGGCACCATGGAAACTCTGCCCGGGACCGGCACCATGGGACCTGCCCCACCCTCCAAAGCCTATAAAAAGGGGGTGCAGGCTGGTGGGAGCAGGCAGTCGGCGTCGACAGCGCAGTCTGTTAGCCCCTGCCAGCTCTCAGCAGTGCTGGGATCCCGTGGCTGCTGAGGGTGGAGTCTGAGGAGCACACCGCAGAGTGTGACCTGAGCTTCTACAGCATGTTCAAACGCAGGTGTCTGGACATGCTGTGGGGGTACTTGGGGCTGAAGTTTGCCCTGAACTGGGCACTGCGTCTGGCCGCCTGGCTATGGGTAAGCGACCACTGCACCCCCACAATGGTGCCATGCATAGCAAGATGTGGAGAGGTGGGGAGGACGAATGGGATGGGATGTAGTAGAGTTCTGGTGGGCATGGGGGCCCATGGCCAGGAGCGTCTCAGTGTAAGGTGGGAGCCAGGCTGCCTTGACAAACCCTCCCTCTCTCCTTTCAGACCTGGCTCTGGCAGGTCATGGACAGGCTGTGGTGGCCAGGCCAGAAGAGGGACCAAGAGGCTCTCCAAGACACCCCTGAGGAGCAGGATGAGCAGGAGATGAACATCCCGGATGCTGGCAGTAAGTTGATCGAGCAGTGGATGATGAGGGCAGAGGCAGAGGGAGAACTGCAGAGGGCAGAGAGTCAGGCCCCTGGCACAGAAGGAAGAGTGAGAAGATGTTCCCCAAGGCGATACTGACGTGGTCACTGTCTTTCTCGCAGGGCTTTTCCCGGCTGGAGACATGCAGAAGGGCTCTCCCCGTCCAGCATGTCCGGGAGCCAGGAAGCCTGCAGGTGTGGAGGAAGATGGTGCCCAAGAGGAAGGTGGCATTGCCGTGCCCCCAGGCAGTGAGGAGGCAGAAGAGGAAGCAAATGCTCCTAAGGTGGCAGCACCGGGGAAAAAGCCTGCCTCTGCTGTGCCACGACAGGAGGAGGCAGCCACAGCTTCTCCCGCGGCTGCCACTGGCACAGCCCAGCCCCTGGCTGCGGAGGAGACACTGCCTGAAGCCCTCAGGCGTGATGGGCAGAGCCCAGCTGCCCCCAGCCAGGCCCCAGCTCGCCGGCGCAGGTCAGGCTTCTCCAGGAGGGTGCGGAAGGGGCTGAGCAGGGCACGCAAGGCCTTCCTCTGTGCCTGCTGCCTGTCAGTGCCAGAGGACAACTAGCAGCATGGCCTGGGGCCGGGGCCAGGCCGGGCCAGGCTGGGCCCCAAGGATAACACCTGGCCCTGAGACGACACCTGGCCCTGAGATGACACCTGGCCCTGAGAAGACAGTTGGCCCTGAGATGATAGATGTCCAGAAGATGACACCTGGCCCTGAGATGACACTTGGTCATGAGATGACAGCTGGCCCTGACAATACACTTTGTCATGAGATGATACCTGGTCATAAGAAGACACCTGGCCCAGTGATGACACCTGTCCCTGAGATGACACCTGGCCATAAGAGGACGCCTGACCCTGAGCTGATACCTGGCCCAGAGATGACATCTGGCCCTGACACTACGCCTGGCCATATGATGACACTTGGCACAGTGATGACACCTGGCCCTGGCATGACACCTGGTCCTGAGCTGCTGCCTTTGTCACGCTTTGGTTGGGCTGTTCCAGCTCAGCCAAAATGGTTGTGGCACTGGCAGTGACCCTGCTGTGGGCAGCAGTCAGCCATGCCCCAAGACTGACAGAGGTGGGTGAGCCACTGCTTGGCACTGTCCCCTGTGCCCTGCTGTCCCATGGGTGGGCTGGCAGGTGATCTCCGGGTGGGAAGGGGGCAAATCCACGGGTGTCTGCTGCACTGGGAAGTGCAGGAGGGTCCCTGGCAGCAAGAGAGCACCACCAGAGCTGTGCCAGGCAGGCTGCCCGGGCAGATGGCAGAGGTGCTCCCGGGAGTGCCCGGGGCTGCAGGGACCCAGAGCTCTGCCCCAGATGGAGACAGGAGAGCCCCAGCACAGGAGCTCTGCCAGCTGCAGTGTGGCGTTGTAGGAGCAAGGAGCAGAGCCAGGCACAGATCTCTGTGTCTCTCTTGCAGGCCCTCATCTCCTGAGCAAGAGTGCAGTGAGCATGAGATAGAGGAGATGGAGGAGGTGGAGGAGATGGAGGAGGAGGAGGCAGCAGCAGAGGTTCAGAAAGGTGAATGCCGGTGCCAAGCTCTGCAGGAGCTGGCTGGGGACCTGCATGGGGTGCGGGGGCAAGGCCTACAGGCATGGAACCTAACATATCTCTGTGTGTCTCTTGCAGAGCCTTCCACTTTCTAGCCCTTGGAGCGGCTGGACAACCAGGAGCTGGACAGCTCATCCAGGAGAGATGTGTGCCCCCGCCATGCTGGGCAGGTGAGTGCCAGTGCCAAGGCGAGGGCACTGGGGACACGGCAGGACGGGGCAGAGGGTGACTCCCCATCATCTGCCTGCCCTGAGCTGCTTCATCATCCCCATCCTCTCTGCACCATTCCTGAGCCAGAAGCAGCTATCATCAGGTCCTGCGGCCCAGAACTTGCTGGAGGGAAGCAGGGGACCTTGACAGAATCTTCCTTTCCCTACAGGAGGCAGATGTGGCCCTGACTGTCCGGCAGGAGAGACGTCCCAGGATGTGCCACAGGTTGTGAAGGCGCAGCCCTCGAGGAAGAGCCTCTCTCTTCTGTGCCACCAGAGGAGGAGCTACAGCTCCAGACCTTGGCCTCCAAATCGCTGTGGAGCAGACACCTGCCCCAGAGATGGAGCTGGAGCAGACCCCTGCCCCACACATGTACAGGGCGCAGACACCTGTGCCACACCTCGGCACGGCCGGCAGCTGTAGCTGAGCTCTGACCGCTGCAGCCCCGGCACTCACAGAATCAATAAGGTTGGCAAAGACCTCAAAGATCGTCAAGCCCAACCTGTCACCCAACTCCTCCTGACTACGAAACCATGGCTTCAAGAGCCATGTCCAATCCCCTCTTGAACAGCTCCAGGGATGGGGACTCCACCACCTCCCTGGGCAGCACATTCCAAGGGCTAACAACTCTCTCTGTGAAGACTCTTCTCCTCATCTCGAGCCTCAACTTCCTCTGGCACAGTTTGAGACTGTGTCCTCTTGTTCTGGTGCTGCTTGCCTGGGAGAAGAGACCAACCCCCTCCTGCCTCCAACCTCCCTTCAGTGAGTTGTAGACAGCAAGAAGCTCTCCCCCGAGCCTCCTCTTCTCCAGGCTAAACCACCCCCGCTCCCTCAGCCTCTCCTCACAGGGCTTGTGCTCGAGGCCTCTCCTCAGCCTCCTTGCCCTTCTCTGGACACGTTCAAGAGTCTCAATGTCCTTCTTAAACTGAGGGGCCCACAACTGGACATGTAGAGGCTGTGGGGGAGGCACTGCCTGAGGTGCTCTGGGCAGACCTCAGGCATGATGGGCAGAGCCCGCTGCCACCACCCAGGCCCCAGCTCCCCTACAATTTGGGTCGGGCTTCTTCAGGAGGAGGGAGAAACACAAGGGCTTCATCATAACTGTTTAATATATTCCCTACTTTCTTTTCCTCGGATTAGGAGTGGAGATATACAGTGTCAACAATGCCAATACTTCTTTTTCTTCCTCTTTTGAGAGCTGACTTCACTTCTTTGAGGTTAGCGGAACTGACAGCCTTATGTCACATGAGCCGTGTGTGGTGCAACGCAGCCTGTCACCGTCACTCTGCAAGCTTGTGCCATACACTTCTCCAAACCAGAGAGAAAGGAAAAGTAAAATCCAGTTGACCACTGTGCTGAAGCTGATCAATGCCTCTCTTTCACTAGGCAATTGAAATTGAAAAGACAAATCAGTTCGACTTAGTTTCATGAGGAATTCAGGAGATGTCTTCCAAGAAAATAATGATAATGTCACGAAAAATGTTCAGCTGGGGAAGCAGACATCAGCTCTGCTGGCCCAGACCTTTGGAGCACTTACTGTGTTCTGCGTTTCCTCTCACCCCATGCTTTTCCACGAGAGGTACCCGGGAAAGGGGAAGTGGAACCTCCAAATGTGCTCATACAGTACTTCGTCCTTTTTCCCTTTCTCATATTCTTTTCCTTGCTTCTCTTTCTTCTTTCTCTTTCATACCTTTCCTTTTACGTTTTCTCCTTTGCTTTTTCTTTCTCTTTTTCTTCTTATTTTCATTTTCTTTTCCTATTTCTTTTCCTTTTTCTTTTTCTCGTTTCTTTTCTTTTCTTTTCTTTCTTTTCTTTTCTTTTCCTTTTTCTTTTGATTTTTCTCTTTTCTTTTTCTTCTGATTTTTCTTTTTGATTTTCTTTGTCTTTTTCTTTCTCTTTTTCCTTGTTATTTTTTTCTATGGCTTTCATGAAAGTAGAAATAGAGGTCCCCATAATATAGTCTAAAAAATGGCTTGCTCTCCTTCTAGGGGATAAAATAAGACAGAGGGTTACATCCATGTGCTCCTCTACCTCAGCACATTTCCTGCTGCAGAGCCTGATGCTTGCTCCTGTGGTTGTGGGAGAGACTAAAGCTTGTCTCTCCTCAGCTGACTCAACAAAGAGACTCACCTTTGCTGCTTGCCCAGACAATACCTGATGTCTATTGGAAGGACTCTTGGGAAGGTGCAAAGATAACATTGCTCACTGGGCCACAGCTGGCCTCACAACAATGGACCCAGGCCACCTTCGGGAATATGCACAAGACAAGATCATCCCCACCCTCCCCGGAAAGGGAGGATGGTGAGACAATGGATTCACCACCTGCACCCTGAGTTCCTGAGGGACAATACTTGGGACACATACCTAAGTTCTAAAAGCCTTATAAAAGGCTGAAAACCTTATCAAACACTTGAGCAACTCCTGGCTCAAGAGAAGAAAAACACAGGAGAAGGAAAACACAGGAGAAGGAAAACACAGGAGAAGGACATGCTGCTGAGAAGGAAACCACCAGAGAAGGAAAAGCCTGCGGCAATGCTGCTCTGAAGAAAAACGGGAAGAAAAATGACAGAGACATCATCATGGAGCCTGGAAGAAGCAGAGCCCTCTCTCCATGCCCTAAGTTCCACCTGCTGCAACTCACGCAGCTGCAGAGGCTGCCCAGAGGAACACACCTCTTCTACAGCCCAAGCCTCAGCACCCTTTCTCTACAGACCCAACATCTCCTGCAGCACCTTTCCTCCACAGACTCACTCTGTTTTGGGGGGGAGGGTGTGGTGAAATAATTCCTTTCCTCTTCTCTCTCTCTCTATTTTCACTCTCTCCTCTCCTCTCCTGATCCATCCACTTTATTTATGCAATAAATAGTCTAGCTGCTGATATTTTGGCCTCACTGTGCCTCTCATTTCACAAGACGGGAATATTCCCAAGAACTGAGTCCTTTCCCCTCTCCGGACCGGCCCAGACAGCTGCATGTCTTCCCTCAAGCTCTGTATGGCTAGCTGCATTAATTGGGGGGGGGGCAGCACATGAGGAGGCCACCCCCTTTTGCCTGGTGGAGACCACTGCTCCTGCACTGGGGCTGCTCTCCTCAGCAAGAGAGGCTTCCCCTGCCCACTCACCCTGTCTGCAACAGCTGCCGTGCCAAAGGCTGCCGCACCCTGCCCTTCCTGAGGCATCACACCCTGCAGGCCTGCCCTGTTTGATGGCACTCCCTGGGGGTGTTTCAATGGCTCATTCAGGCCTGCTCACAGGATAAAACCTCCTGCTCCCAGCCCCCATCCCTTCTCCTGATAACCAACTCCCTGCCTTGTTTCCCCTGCCATGCCCCCTAGGCCCATGGTGCCCCTCACTTCCAGGCCCCAAGCAAGGCTGGGGTGCTCGCATCAATCAAGGTCATCCTCTTCCTCTTCACAGACCTTGAAACACCTCTGCCCTGGGCCACCAGTGCAGCAACAGCTTGGCAAAGCTTCCCTTTTGTCCTTCTCCAAAGCCAAAGCAAGAGGATCACTGGGTGCCAGGCTCATCCCACATTCTTTAAGCCATCCTGGATGGCTTCTTATAGAACAGCTCAGCATCTACAGCTGCATCCCCTGGCTGCTCTTCTCTTCAAACCCGCACTCGTTCTAACCCAGCACTAGAACTGCGCAGACCATCCACAGGCCACTTTCCTCCTCCTCCTGTTTCCTATAAAGACCACCACTGATGACAAAACTTCAGTGAGGGGTGAAGCTCTTTCACAAGCTGTGGCAGCCAGAGGTGACAGAGCTGGAAGGCCTGAAGGACGCCAGGGAGATGGAGGACTGGCTGGAGCACGAAGGCCATAGTGGTCCCAGCAAGCAGTGAGAAGGAGCAGAAGGAGGGACAGAACTCGAAGGGCCAGACAAGGAACCAAAGGCCTTGTCCTGGGAGGAGAGGAAAGATGTTCCTCAAGGGGAAGACGGCATAGGAGTGCACCAAGGAAGAGAGGAGGCAGAAGAGGGGGCAGCTGGTGACCTGCAGAGCAGGGCTCCCACTCCTGTCAGTGCCACAAGAGGCCGAGGCAGCAGCTCTGCAAGAGCCTCTCTCCTGTGACAGCCGAGGGGATGAAGGCCTCTGATGGTTTTGTTCAAGCCTTGCAGACAGCAGCCCTGCACAGCCCCGCAGCCTGCTCCTTGCTCTCACTGCTACCAGCCCACATCTTGGCGGAGGTCCTGGAGAAGGACCAGCAGCAGCAGCAGCTGGGGCGTGTGCTCAGCAGGGAGCAAGTCCAAAGCTCCAAAGCTCAGGCCGGGGTGGCTGTTAGCTGGAGGCCGGGGCGGGAGTCATTGCTCTCCACCCTCGCTACGGCCAGAAAATCCTACTCCTCCTCTTCTAGTTCACCTCTGAAGCACCTGTAATGGTGCCCAGGCCTGCAGAACATGGCCACCGTCAGATGCCACCTCTGATTTCTGGAGGGACAGCCCAGTGCCTCCTGAAGGCCTTTCATCTGGCAGGGAAGGGCCGAGGAGGGTCTGGGCATCACCACGGCAACTGCTTGCCCCATAATGGCACCATGGAAACTCTGCCCCATAATGGCACCATGGAAACTCTGCCCCATAAAGGCACCATGGGACCTGCCCCACCCTCCAAAGCCTATAAAAAGGGGGTGCAGGCTGGTGGGAGCAGGCAGTCGGCGTCGACAGCGCAGTCTGTTAGCCCCTGCCAGCTCTCAGCAGTGCTGGGATCCCGTGGCTGCTGAGGGTGGAGTCTGAGGAGCACACCGCAGAGTGTGACCTGAGCTTCTACAGCATGTTCAAACGCAGGTGTCTGGACATGCTGTGGGGGTACTTGGGGCTGAAGTTTGCCCTGAACTGGGCACTGCGTCTGGCCGCCTGGCTATGGGTAAGTGACCACTGCACCCCCACAATGGTGCCATGCATAGCAAGATGTGGAAGGTGGGAGGACGAATGGGATGGGATGTAGTAGAGTTCTGGTGGGCATGGGGGCCCATGGCCAGGAGCATCTCAGTGTAAGGTGGGAGCCAGGCTGCCTTGACAAACCCTCCCTCTCTCCTTTCAGACCTGGCTCTGGCAGGTCATGGACAGGCTGTGGTGGCCAGGCCAGAAGAGAGACCAAGAGGCTCTCCAAGACACCCCTGAGGAGCAGGATGAGCAGGAGATGAACATCCCGGATGCTGGCAGTAAGTTGATCGAGCAGTGGATGATGAGGGCAGAGGCAGAGGGAGGACTGCAGAGGACAGAGAGTCAGGCCCCTGGCACAGAAGGAAGAGTGAGAAGATGTTCCCCAAGGCCATGCTGACGTGGTCACTGTCTTTCTCGCAGGGCTTTTCCTGGCTGGAGACATGCAGAAGGGCTCTCCCCGTCCAGCATGTCCGGGAGCAGGTGTGGAGGAAGATGGTGCCCAAGAGGAAGGTGGCATTGCCGTGCCCCCAGGCAGTGAGGAGGCCGAAGAGGAAGCAAATGCTCCTAAGGTGGCAGCACCGGGGAAAAAGCCTGCCTCTGCTGTGCCACGACAGGAGGAGGTGGCCACAGCTTCTCCCGCGGCTGCCACTGGCACAGCCCAGCCCCTGGCTGCGGAGGAGACACTGCCTGAAGCCCTCAGGCGTGATGGGCAGAGCCCAGCTGCCCCCAGCCAGGCCCCAGCTCGCCGGCGCAGGTCAGGCTTCTCCAGAGGGTGCGGAAGGGCTGAGCAGGCACGCAATGCCTTCCTCTGTGCCTGCTGCCTGTCAGTGCCAGAGGACAACTAGCAGCATGGCCTGGGGCCGGGGCCAGGCCGGGCCAGGCTGGCCCCAAGATAACACCTGCCCTGATGACACACCTGGCCCTGAGAAGACACCTGGCCCTGAGACGACACCTGGCCCTGAGATGATAGAAGTCCAGAAGATGACACCTGGCCCTGAGATGACACCTGGCCCTGAGAAGACAGTTGGCCCTGAGATGATAGATGTCCAGAAGATGACACCTGGCCCTGAGATGACACTTGGTCATGAGATGACAGCTGGCCCTGACAATACACTTTGTCATGAGATGATACCTGGTCATAAAAAGACACCTGGCCATATGATGACACCTGTCCCTGAGATGACACCTGGCCATAAGAAGACAGTTGGCCCTGAGATGATAGATGTCCAGAAGATGACACCTGGCCCAGAGGTGACACCTCGCCTACAGATGACACCTGGCCATATGATGACACCTGTCCCTGAGATGACACCTGGCCATAACAGGACGCCTGACCCTGAGCTGATACCTGGCCCAGAGATGACATCTGGCCCTGACACTACACCTGGCCATATGACGACACTTGGCACAGTGATGACACCTGGCCCTGGCATGACACCTGGTCCTGAGCTGCTGCCTTTGTCACACTTTGGTTGGGCTGTTCCAGCTCAGCCAAAATGGTTGTGGCACTGGCAGTGACCCTGCTGTGGGCAGCAGTCAGCCATGCCCCAAGACTGACAGAGGTGGGTGAGCCACTGCTTGGCACTGTCCCCTGTGCCCTGCTGTCCCATGGGTGGGCTGGCAGGGTGATCTCCGGGTGGGAAGAGGGGGCAAATCCACGGGTGTCTGCTGCACTGGGAAGTGCAGGAGGGTCCCTGGCAGCAAGAGAGCACCACCAGAGCTGTGCCAGGCAGGCTGCCCGGGCAGATGGCAGAGGTGCTCCCGGGAGTGCCCGGGGCTGCAGGGATCCAGAGCTCTGCCCCAGATGGAGACAGGAGAGCCCCAGCACAGGAGCTCTGCCAGCTGCAGTGTGGCGTTGTAGGAGCCAGGAGCAAGCCAGGCACAGATCTCTGTGTCTTCTCTTGCAGGCCCTCAGAGCTCCTGGACAAGAGTGCAGTGAGCGTGAGATAGAGAGATGGGAGGAGGTGGAGGATATGGAGGAGGAGGAGGCAGCAGCAGAGTTCAGAAAGGTGAATGCCGGTGCCAAGCTCTGCAGGAGCTGGCTGGGGACACTGCATGGGGTGCGGGGGCAAGGCCTACAGGCATGGAACCTAACATATCTCTGTGGTGTCTCTTGCAGAGCCTTCCACTTTCTAGGCCCTTGGAGCGGCTGGACATCCCGGAGCTGGACAGCTCATCCAGGAGAGATGTGTGCCCCCGCCATGCTGGGCAGGTGAGTGCCAGTGCCAAGGCGAGGGCACTGGGGACACGGCGGGACGGGGCAGAGGGTGACTCCCCATCATCTGCCTGCCCTGAGCTGCTTCATCATCCCCATCCTCTCTGCACCATTCCTGAGCCAGAAGCAGCTATCATCAGGTCCTGCGGCCCGAACTTGCTGGAGGGACCAGGGACCTTGACAGAATCTTCCTTTCCCTACAGGAGGCAGATGTGGCCCTGACTGTCCGGCAGGAGAGACGTCCCAGGATGTGCCACAGGTTGTGAAGGCGCAGCCCTCGAGGAAGAGCCTCTCTCTTCTGTGCCACCAGAGGAGGAGGCTACAGCTCCAGACTTTGGCCTCCAAATCGCTGTGGACACCAGGGAGATGGAGAACTGGCTGGAGCACGAAGGCCGTAATGGTCCCAGCAAGCAGTGAGAAGGAACAGAAGGAGGGACAGAACTCGAAGGGCCAGACAAGGAACCAAAGGCCTTGTCCTGGGAGGAGAGGGAAGATGTTCCTCAAGGTAAAGACTGCATAGGAGTGCACCAAGGAAGAGAGGAGGCAGAAGAGGGGGCAGTTGGTGACCTGCAGAGCAGGGCTCCCACTCCTGTCAGTGCCACAAGAGGCCGAGGCAGCAGCTCTGCAAGAGCCTCTCTCCTGTGACAGCCGAGGGGATGAAGGCCTCTGATGGTTGTGTTCAAGCCTTGCAGACAGCAGCCCTGCACAGCCCCGCAGCCTGCTCCTTGCTCTCACTGCTACCAGCCCACATCTTGGCGGAGGTCCTGGAGAAGGACCAGCAGCAGCAGCAGCAGCTGGGGCGTGTGCTCAGCAGGGAGCAAGTCCAAAGCTCCAAAGCTCAGGCCGGGGTGGCTGTTAGCTGGAGGCCGGGGCGGGAGTCATTGCTCTCATCCAGTTCCAACACCCCTGCCATGGGCAGGGACACCTCACACTACAGCAGGTTGCTCACAGCCACATCCAGCCTGGCCTTAAAAACCTCCAGGGATGAGGCTTCTACCACCTCCCTGGGCAACCTGTGCCGGTGTTTTATTGTTGTTTTTGAGTAAGCTTTAGTAACATTTGGTAAGAACGTCTCCATTTTATATTCAGCTACTCTAGGCATTGTTTGTAACATAGCATAACAGTCTTTCAAGAAGACAGTGTGAGAGGCTGAACTGTTTGGGAGGTGGTGGGAAGAGCAGCTCCTAGCTGAAAGCTGGGGAACAACATATCTGCAGGAAAGCCTAAAGCACAGGCTGACTCTTGACACAAGTCCTGTTTCTGTCTTTCAAAGGCATCAAATTCTGTCCCCTGCCTCATTCCACTGGGTGTTTCTTCATTGGAGCTTTCAGCAAGCCCTTCAAATGTTGTGTCTTACCCTGCTGGGCACAAATAATGTAGGCAGAGCCTCTGGCATGACCTTCTCAACACAGTTTCTCTGTATTCTGGGTAAGAAGGTTTTCCTTAACTTCCTGATTCATTGGCATCAGAATAGGCAAAAAAAATATTCCTTTTACTCAAGAAGCCTAAGAAGTGTTCCATGTAAACCTGACAGCTGATATCCCTGACATTCCCAATGCTTCAAAATTCCAAGAACATTCAGCTTTTCCTAATGACCATGGCTTCTGTTCAAGCAAAGCAACCCTGGAGTTAAGGGCTTGCCTAATGGTAAACTTGACCTTACATGCCTTTCTGACTGGAGAAGGCAAATAGAAGAGGCAGCATGGAAATGCAAATGCTTCTCTGATGAAGTAGAAGCACATAGAAAATAGCTGATTTTGATCTTTGGTACTAGAATGTATGGATTCATACAAGTGTATTTGTGAGGAATGTTTCTTTAGTTACACCTGTGTGTAATATTAAAACAGATTCCAAACTCCATATAGGAACTGTGGGCCCAGCACACCCATGTATAACTTTACTTTGACATATGTATCACCAAGAGACTAAGGTGGGCACAATGAGCAAGCACCATCTTCAAACCCTCTTCCATGCTGGCATTGCCAGCCCTCCTCATTTGTAGTTTTCTTAGAGAAAAAACAATCAGGCTAATGAAGTTCAAGACCATCCAGCTCCTCAAATTCTGAAGGAGTTCAGAAAGGGAGATTCTGGTTTGGTCTGCCTTTTTTGTGAGTTTTGGGTTTGCTTTGCTTGGGCTCCCCAGTCTAAGAAAGACAGAGAACTGCTAGAGAGAATCCAGCAGAGAGCTGCAAGGATGATTAGGGGACTTGAGCATCTCCCCTGTGAAGAGAGACTGAGATCCCCGATGCTGTTTAGTCAGTGGTTGGAGAAGACTGAGATGGGATCTGACCAATGTGTGTAAATATATGAGTGGGTGTCAAGTGGAGGGGGCCAAACTCTTTTCAGTGGTGCACAGTAATGAGACAAGGACCAACAGGTTCAAGCTTGAACACAGAAGGTTTCAGCTCAACATGAAGAGAAACTTCTTTACAGTGAGAGTGACAGAGCACTGGAACAGGCTGCCCAGAGAGATTGTGGAGTCTCCTTCTCTGGAGACTTTCCAAACCCAACTGGATGCATTCCTGTGCAGACTACCCTAAGTGATCCTGCTTTGGCAGCGGGTTTGGGCTTGCTCTCTTTAGGTCCCTTCCAACCTCTAATGTGTGATAATATGTGAAAATAAGTTTTTTAATAGGCATATAAATATTATTCTGCTTCCAACGGTGTCTTTATTCTCCCTACCCTAGTCACCCTTTCCCAGTCAAAGAAATAGAATGCTGCCACTGGTATCCTTGTGTTTTAACATAGGGTTATAGATTATAGTCTAGTTTCATATAACACTACTTTTTATTTATTTGGTAATGCAATACTTTGCACTTTTCCAGTTACTGCAGAACTGAGTGAAGCAGACAGAAAATATCATAATCACCCAAATGCCTGTCTGGAGGAATAGTTAACATAAGCAACTACCAAAAGGTTATACTTCATTCAATATGTGTATAATGCACCAATGAAAATTATATACACATGCACCTGTAATAAGAGACTTGTAAATACTCAGAGAAAATGCATGCATGCCAAAATAATATTCTGCTTGCAGTAAAATAGTGTCTAAAGCTGGCAGCAATACATCAGTCAAAGTAACCCATGGCAGAGAGTGGGAAGTCCATGACCTTTTTATTACTCAAATCACCACAGGATGAAATGCAGTTCAGTTGCCTATCCTGTCCTTACCTAAACATCTTTCTCTTGCCCTCCACAATGGAACAGTAAACTTTGCTGGTTGTCCTGTCAGTCAGAGCTTGAACAGTGATTTCCCACCTTCAGTGAGACAAGCTCAGAATGAATCTGCTGACTGCACATCTATGCCCAAGGTAACGAAACAGGAACCAGACTTCCTATTCACAAAGCCACTGTGTAAAGACATCCAGATCTTTCTGAGGCTCTTCAATTTCCAGTTGAAGGAAAGCAGTTGTTCCATGAAAGGCTAAGGAAGACACAAGATTTATATCAGATATCACTGGGATAAATATAATGAAGTTAATTACGTGGCTGCTTGAATTCATAGAATCATAGAATCAATAAGGTTGGAAAAGACCTCAAAGATCATCAAGTCCAACTTGTCACCCAACACCTCATGACTACTAAACCATGGCACCAAGTGGCACATCCAGTCCCCTCTTGAACAGCTCCAGGGATGGTGACTCCACCACCTCCCTGGGCAGCACATTCCAATGGCCAAAAACTCTCTCTGTGAAGAACTTTCTCCTCACCTCCAGCCTAAAACTCCCCTGGTGCAGATTGAGACTGTGTCCTCTTGTTCTGGTGCTGGTTGCCTGGGAGAAGAGACCAACTCCCTCCTGGCTACAACCTCCCTTCAGGGAGTAGTAGACAGCAAGGTCTCCCCCTCAATTCAGTGCATAGTGAGACAGCTTGGTTGACTTGTGCTTGGTAATTGACTTGTGCATGGTAACCATACACGTATTTGTTCATATTTATATCACTAGGAAATGTGCATGCCTTTGGGAAGAAAAAAATACTTGGGTTTGGTTACTCTTATTTGTACCAATACATGCCCATTTAAACAGTTTACATGGAATTTAAAGATAAATTGTATCAGGTTCTTGAAATGCTGAAAGTAACTGCTTGTCCTGCAGCATTACTGTTTGTTTATCATTTCAAAGTTCACAAGGTAATTGCCTCATTATCTGTTCATCTAATTTCCTAGAGAAATGACAATCCTTAGCTGCTGAGGTCATGGCCCATCAAAAATTATACTGCCTCTAATTTTATATCCGATGTCTGGTAGATCTTAATTTGCTTATCTCAGTTCTCCTATATTGACTAAATTGCTGAATTCTATTAGAACTTCCAGCAGCTGCCCCAGATACAAGACTGAACTACTGAATTCAGACTTATTGAATTGTTAAAACATTATTGCCTATGTAAGCTAGTAGGGGAAAAAATTAATTAAAATAGACAGGATTAATAAGCCTTTGAGTTTCCTGTTTACAAATTGAATTAATTTTCAGCGTGGCTCTGTGCACACACAAAAAATATTCTATTGCCTCCTTTGGCATGACAAAGCCACATTTCTGTAGTTTTTTTTCTGTGTGTATACAGTTACACTGACATTAGCTTCAAGAGCTTTGAGAATCAAAGCTGCTAATAAAATAGTTGCTCACATGTCCTTGGCTGGATAGTGTAGCATTTTTCAGTCTGTACTTTCCTATATAATCACAGTATCACAGTATCACCAAGGTTGGAAGAGACCTCAAAGATCATTGAGTCCAACCTGTGATGTTTCAAATTGATCCCTCTGAAATGTTATTCTGAAGTATTTACTGGCAGCTGTGTTCTGTAAGGAGTTATACTTCTCAGGATCTCAGGCAGTGATAGGGACTAGGGGGAATGGAATGAAGCTGGAGGTGGGGAGATTCAGGCTGGACGTGAGGAGGAAGTTCTTCACCATGAGAGTGGTGAAGCCCTGGAATGGGTTGCTCAGGGAGGTGGTTGGGGCCCCATCCCTGGAGGTATTTAAGCCCAGGCTGGATGAGGCTCTGGCCAGCCTGATGTAGTGTGGGGTGTCCCTGCCCATGGCAGGGGGGTTGGAACTAGATGATCCTTGTGGTCCCTTCCAACCCTGACTGATACTATGATACTATGATACTTAATACTGTATTTACCTTTCTACTCTAATCTCCAAGCATATACACATTCCCTACAGAAAAAGGAAGCATGACATGTACTCTGGTGATGTTCATTCTTGAATTCAAAGTATTCATGTTTGGCAGTTGCTGCAACATATCTGATGTTGCAGGAGGGAAGAGGCTTGCACAAGTAGACAAAACCAGTACCCAATAAATCCCTGGTGACCAAATATTGCTTGGCCTTGGCATGTCATCTGGAAATTTAATCTCTTGACCTCCCCCTTCATCTTCACTGAGTGAGACTGTTGGCCTCAAGGTGATCTTGGCCACTGGAATGTGCTTCCCAGGGAGGTGGTGGAGTCATCATCACTGGAGGTGTTTAGGAAGAGACTGGATGGGGTGCTTGGTGCCATGGTTTAGTTGATTAGATGGTGTTGGGTGATAGGCTGCACTTGATGATCTCAAAGTTCTTTTCTAACCTGGTTAATTCTATTCTATTCTATTCTATTTACATTCTATTCTAATTCCATTCTATCCCACTTGAATAGACAGCTCTGCAGAAGTATTATCTTAGCACTAAGTGTTATGCTTTTCCACTTAGGTTTCCACATATTGTTTCTGCTGGCATCTTGTTGCAGTTTGGGCTTCGTGCCTGTGAGAGACTAAAGCTTGTCTCTCCTGGTGTGACTCAACAAAGATAAAATCACTTGCTGCTTGCCCAGACAATAGCTGATGTGCATTGGGCAGAGCCACTGGAAGGACTCTTGGAAGGTGCAAAGATAACCTTGCTCACTGAACTGCAGCTGGCCTACAACAATGGTCCAAGGGCCCAGCCATCATGCCTTCAGGACAAGATCATTTCCAGCCATCAGATACCCCAGGAAAGGACAATGGAATCACCACCTGTTTCCTGATGTGTAATGAGTGTGTGGGTAGGTAGATGGAGCAGGAGGAGGTGGAGGCCTCCCCCTTCTTCCATTCAGACGGCTGCCCAAACTCACCTGAGTACACAGAAAGATTTCCTGGGGAACAATACCTGGACACTTACCTAAGGATGATTTCCCAGAACGATATCCTGGGGAACGACACCTGGACACTTGCCTGAGGACTAAAAAACTGTATAAAAGACTGGAGCAACTACTGGCTTGTTAGAAGAAAACTGGAGAAGAAAAATGCAGCACCACACGCTGGAAAGATCACGGGCCAACACAACGGATCCTGGACTCTGAAAACCCTCTCTCCGTGCCCTAAGTTCCGCCTGCTGCAACTCATGGAGCTGAAGAAGCTGCCCAGAGGACCACATCCCTTCTACAGCCAAAGCCTCAGCACCCTTCCTCTACAGACCCAACATCTCCTGCAGCACCTGTCCTCCACAGACTCAAACTGTCTGGGGGTGAGGGGTGTGGTAATATAATTCCTTTCCTTTTCTCTCTTCTCTCTCCCCTTCTGATCCATCCACTTTATTTATGTCCATCCACTGTATTTATGTAATAAATAGTCTAGCTGTTGATATTTTGGCCTCGTTTGTGCCTCTAATTTCACAACACGGGAATATTCATTAAAAACCTGAATCTCTTTCCCCCTCCGAATCGAGACAGTGCCCTCTGCTACATGAGGTGCTTCCTGTGTCCAGAGGTCCAGCCCAGTGGGTGGACACAGGAAACTAGGTATTGCTACCATAATTCTCTGCACCACCACTATAAGATCCAGTGCGAGGTCTGGCACCTCCTCTTTCTTCCTCGCCGGTGCCCGGTCACTGGAAGAGATGTTGTCTCCCAGCCATGGGCCTGGCTAGGCCCAAGGCCATGGGGGGATGGGCAGTCTCAGATCTGGCCAGCTGAGACTAGCCTAGCAGTGGGGAGGGGGGAAGAAGGAGCCCTGGGGGTCTTGGATGTGCCCCCAGGTGGGGATGTGATCTTCCTGGGTATGTTTTGGGATTTCCTTTTGACACTGCTTTCTGGCTCTCTGTAAACATTCACTGCTTTTTCATTTAAACTTTCCATCACTTCTGCAATCCATTTGTCTGAGTTGTTATTTTTGCCCGTGGTGGGGAGGGGGGCTGCCTCAACCCTCTACATTATTGGTAGCAGAGGATGGATTCGATGGGGAGGGGGTTTGCACTCAACCCCTGGCGAGTCAGCCAGGAGTAGGAGTTTGTTACTGTGCTCACTCTGCAGATCGGATTGCAAAAGACGGAGAGTTTAAATCTAGTTCTGGGCGTCGGTTTGGGTTTTAGAAGTTGGGGCTCAAGTTTTGTTGCTGGGGCGATTGTGTGAATTCTTGTGGATTGCAGGGGGGCATCTGGTGCGTGGCCGGTGGCACGGAGCCCCCTCCCGCTGTTTTATGCAGGGGTGGTTCTTGACCATCGGAATTGGGGTACCGCTTAAGAACGCGGAACCTGCCCTTCCTCCACCTTTATTCTCTGCGGAGCGACAGAAGCGGCGGGGAGTGAAGCGGGGGAGGGGCAGCGGCGAGCAGGTCAAAGTCAGGTCCGTTCTCGCTGCGGGGATAGAGCCAGCCGTGGCGAGCGGGCGAGCCCAGCTCCCGAAACTCGGGAGGGCGAACGGGGACCCCAGCTGGAAAGCCGTTCTCAAGGGCTCTGAGAACGCGTTTATGGCTTTCGCTGGAGGAGCTGTTTGAATGCCCGAGGGGTGGAGGTGATTTTGATTCTGTACCGCGGCGGTAGAGGTGGCCGGAGCCCTGCTGTATACTCGGGCTGCGGCGGCGGTGGGCTCGGCCGTGCGCTCTGAGTGGCGACGGCGGCCTCCGGCCGTCCACTCGGGCTGTGGCGGCGGCGGCCCCGGCCGTGCGCTCGGGCTGTAGCAGGGCCGGCCCTAGTCTCTTCCCCGATCTTTCGGACGAGTTCTGAAAATGGCGCCAAGCACCTGGCACTACCTCCCTTCTTCTCAGTAGGTTGTGGTGCAGCCCCTCCCTCTTCTGGGGGAGGGTTGTGTAGTCGGATGCTGTCACGCCTCGGTACGCGAACGCCCAGCGGGAGGGCGGTGTACTGTGACATACATCTGTAGAGCTTCGGGCCGCGGCTGGAAGCGGTCAGCACTGGGCTTGGGATAGGTCCGTGCAGGGTTGTGGAAGGCTCAGCGTGCTATTTTCCTGGAGGGGTGGAGAAGCAGTTAGAGCCTGATTGTTCTGACTGGCTTGCCTCAGGGGTGGAAATATGCCGCTGAGTAAATAGAGATGGAAATAAAGGTTTGGTTGAGAAGTTGTGAGGCTTTTCCAGGTGACCAGCATGTCCAACGGATCCATAAAGAACTTGCACTGCAGAAGAGTGAACTCTGCATTGCTGGGAGGTTCCATTAGATGAGAGAAGAAGAACTGGAATGAACTGATGCGTGAGCCTGAATGAGAGACTGTTTGGGTGGACGCCCAGATGAAGATATGGACCTCGTTGGACATGTCATCAGAAGATTTCTGATTTGATGATATGTTTGGGGTGCAGAGATTATGGTATGAAATAAGGGGTGGCATGTTGTAGTTTGGGCTGGGTGCCCTCTGCTACATGAGGTGCTTCCTGTGTCCAGAGGTCCAGCCCAGTGGGTGGACAGAGGAAACTAGGTATTTCTACCATAATTCTCTGCACCACCACTATAAGATCCAGTGCGAGGTCTGGCACCTCCTCTTTCTTCCTCGCCGCCGCCCGGTAACTGGGGGAGATGTTGTCTCCCGGCCATGGGCCTGGCTAGGCCCAAGGCCACAGGGGGATGGGCAGTCTCAGATCTGGCCAGCTGAGACTAGCCTAGCAGTGGGGAGGGGGGAAGAAGGAGCCCTGGGGGTCTTGGATGTGCCCCCAGGTGGGGATGGGATCTTCCTGGGTATGTTTTGGGATTTCCTTTTGACACTGCTTTCTGGCTCTCTGTAAACATTCCCTGCTTTTTCATTGAAACTTTCCATCACTTTTGCAATCCGTTTGTCTGAGTTGTTATTTTTGCCCGTGGTGGGGAGGGGGGCTGCCTCAACCCACTACACATCTCCACCACCAGTGGGATCCCAGCAGTTAAAAGGACTACCAGTATAGTTAGAGGTAGTCGCCATACTTCAGTACACACAGGTCTCTAAATCTGAGTAAACTGTGCTGCAGCTAAATGTGTAGTCCCAGTGCCTGTTGACCAAGTGCCTCTGCTTCATCACTCTGTCACAGAAAGACCAAGCTAAAGCACACATCTGTCAAAGATAATTTCCTTTCTGTAGATCAAGTGCCCAAGGTGAGATGCAACCTTATAGTTTCCTACTAGAACTCAAAGGTAGTCTCTAAATGAAAGACAAAAACAGATCTTCTAAATATGCCCCAAAACACTGATTCTTTACTGGAGAGAAATTGTAACCTCCCTTTGCCATTTTTCTTACATGGCAGAAATATGCTCAAAGACAAAGAATTTGGTAGTGTTTAGCATCAAAGGGAAAAAAATAAAATATGAAAGATGCTTACCAGCACCTCCCATGGGGCTGCTAACTGGTTGTGCATGGAAGTCAAGAGATGATTAATCACAGGACTAAAAGATCAGGTTTTCATAAGCTGTTCAAGACAGCCTTGGTACTTCATGATCAGCTTGGTACTGTGCAGCAGAAAGGAAAGTCAGGCATGGGATTCAGTGCACCCTGAGGTCACTTACCTCCCATGCTTTGCTGGAGGCAGAACTTTGATTGCTTTTGTTCTTGTAAGTCATTTGGCAGCTTATTCAATATCTAGAACTGGATCATTTTGTGACTTTGTGGTGGTTTGAGCCTTAACTGGAAGTTAAGAGCTCAGGTGGGGGCAAGGCCGAGAATCTCTCCCCCACTCCCGCCCCCCCCGCCCTCCTTCCAACAGAGAGGGGAGAAAAGGAGCAAATCCACCAAACAATAATTTGGAGTCGGCTTGGAAGTAGAGAGGCAAAGAGTTGTCTTTAAGCATATATATATATATATATATATATATATAAAACAACAACAGGAAAAAGGTTCACAAGGGCAAGGAACAAGGATGGATGGGAGGGGGACAAAAACAAGAGAATAATACAAAACCAGCCTGTCTCTGAGGAAGCGTGGAGGCACCAGGGAGAAGGATCAGGTCTGACCACGTGGCAGAGGAGCAGGAGGGCAGCTGCAGTAGCTCTCATCCAGCAGAGGCAGGAGCCAGAAAAGCAGGTCCCAACAGCTACAATGTCCTGCTTTTTATACCCAAGCTGGGCAGGGAGGGGGGAGGGGAACAGACTCAGCTTCCCAGGTGAAAAATGCCCTGCAGGGAGTGAAAAGTACCTGCAAGCCCTCCACCCTGCTTTGTTCTTTTGTTCTCAGAAAAGGGTGTTAATCCACCAAAGACTTCATGTGTGCATCTCTACTGATGACCTCAGAAGTCTTCAGAACTACTCTGTTAGGATGCTTCACATTCAGGATTTTCTAAAGGTTGCTCTGTTTCAGGAAAGTGGGAAGATTGCAGCCGGCACCAGAACAGGTGCGCCAGGGCAGGTTTAGGCTGGATGTTAGGAAGAAGTTCTATACAGAGAGAGTGATTGCCCATTGGAATGTGCTGCCTGGGGAGGTGGTGGAGTCACCATCATTGGAGGTGTTCAGGAGGAGACTTGATGGGGTGCTTGGTGCCATGGTTTAGTTGATTAGGTGGGTTGGATTGGTTGATAGGTTGGATGCAATGATCTTGAAAGTCTCTTCCAACCTGGTCTATTCTATTCTATTCTATTCTATTCTATTCTATTCTATTCTATTCTATTCTATTCTATTCTATTCCATTCTATTCTATTTTGCTACATGCTAGTTTGGGGGCCCAAGAGGAAAAATATACTGCTGTGGAAAAGTGCATGTTGGTTCTCTGGGTAAGGAATCAAAATCCTGCCACTGTGACTACAGAGTGGGAAGAAACACTAAAGAAAACGACAGTCCATCTGCAAAGGGCAGAAACTAAGGTAGCAAGGTGTTTGCTGAAATCACATCGAGGAGGCACTGAGACTGAGTAGTGAACTTGCTGGGGTTTTAGATACAATATGTTGTTCTTGCAGTGTTCTGCACATAAAAGCTGTAAGCATGGTCTGTGGTGGGGTGAGAAAGTTCCCTCCCCACACACAGGGAAAGAAACCACAGCTAGCTCAGTCGGAAAAGCAGATGAAAGCTCTATTTACAGGCATAAATGGAATGCAATGAATATATACACAAATATACAATATTTACAATATATACAGGAAAATACAGCAATGAACACAATGCAGAAAAACCTTTTCCCTCCAGCCGGCCAGGGGGGTTCCCTGAACCCCCCCCTCTCTCCCTCCCTACCTCCCCTTTTTCCCAAAACGGGTTAGAGAGAGAGAGAAAGGCAATTAAGGAAGAAAAATTCTGTTAGCTCAAAAGCACATGCAAGAATTAGTTTTCTTACCTGGTTAGCTGTTAACTCAAGGCCGTTCCTGCTTCAGAAAGAGAGAAGCCGTCCAGCCCACAGGACAGAGAAGCACAGACTGCACCCAGCCTGAACCCAAACCAGACTGAACCAACAGAACCCAAACTCAAAATTGCATTTCTACAATCCACCAATGAAATTAGTTTAGACTATCTTGGTTTTGTTCAAATATCAAAAACATTCAGCCAGAGTGTTCAGCAACTGTCTCTTTCTTAAAGACACAGCCTCAACCGGTCACATGGTCCCAATAAACTTTGCACAAAATGTAACAACTACATTCCCCCCTTTCTCTTACTCCCATAGCTTGGACCAGACCTAACATAAGGATAAACTAAGCTGTTCACAGCAGCTAAGACAGCCTCCTTGCTCTGTCCAGCCTGATCTAGGGTAGAGTGTCCCTGCCCATGGCAGGGGGTTGGAACTAGATGATCCTTGTGGTCCCTTCCAACCCTAACTGAAACTATGAAACTATGAAACTATAAGCTTCAGTCAGCTCCGCTTCTATCCCCAGGCAGAGCTCTGTGTGCTCTAGATGGAATCACAGAGTCACAGAATCAGCCAGGTGGGAAGAGACCTCCAAGATCATCAAGTCCAACTGATCACCTAACTCTAACTAATCAACTGGACCATGGCACCAAGTGCTTAATCCAGTCTTCTTAAACACTTCCCAGGGAGGCTCTCCCCACCACCTCCCTGGGCAGCACATTCCAATGGGAAATCTCTCTGTCCGTGAAGAACTTTTATCTAAGATCAACCCTAAACTTCTCCCTGCACAGCTTGAGACTGTGTCCTCTTGTTCTGGTGCTGGTTGCCTAGGAGAAGAGACCAGTCCCCACCTGGCTACAAACTCCCTTCAGGCAGTTGTAGACAGCAATAAGGTGTTCCTGGAGCCACATCTTCTCCAGGCTAAATACCCCCAGCTCCCTCAGCTGCTCCTCATAGGGCTGTGCTCCAGACCCCCTCATCAACTTTGTTGCCCTTCTCTGGACACTTTTGAGCAATTCAACATCTTTCTTAAACTGAGAGGTTAGGTGTGGCCTAACCAATGCTGAGTACAGGGCAGAATGAGTTCCCTGCTCCTGCTGGCCACACTATTTCTGATACAGGCCAGGATACTATTGGCTCTCTTGGCCACCGGGCACACTGCTGGCTCATGTTCAGCCTACTGTGAACCAGTACCACCAAGTCCCTGGACAGTGACATAGATGGAGACACTGCTGTCATTCTCTGCTTGTCATTCAAGAGCCTGTATTCTTCCATTCCAACACTCTAGTCAGGAGCCATCCCACCACACCTCCATGACACCAATAAGATCATAGCCCTGCAGTCATACACACATCTCTGACTCTCCGTGTTTATTCTCCATGTTACAGGCATTTGTTTTCATGAACACCATCTCCCAGGACATCTGCAAGAGACTCGTTTCATAGGAGTATGTAGGTAAAACTTGGTGAATGTGTATTGACTGGGAAACAATTTCATGTTTTTCTCCAAGCTGTTTATGAGCAAGAGCTCATTTCTATTAACATATCCCTTAACAGAAAGTATTGGCTAGCCAATTTAGACATTTTCTTCTGGATGTCAGCAAACTCTTCCATCTTCTCTGCTTGCTCCCTGTGGTTCATCACTAGTCCTAAGTTACCAGACTATGTTTGTGCTTCTTGATTAAATTTATGAAGCTCTTTAAACAAAGGACAAGAAAACAATAGATACTGAATTAATGAATTAATACTGAATTAATACTGAATTAATGAATAACACCATGCTTCTGCTAAGAACTGTTTGATGAAAAATCACCCACACCAAAGATTAACCACAGACAAGCAGGAGGGAAGGGATGCCACCCAGAGGGACCTTGACAGGCTGGAGAGGTGGGCCCATGACAACCTCAGGAGGTTCAACACGACCAATGCGAGGTCCTGCATCTTGGTTGGGACAATCCCAAGCACTGATACAGGCTGGACAGTGACTGGCTTGAGAGCAGCTCTAAAGAAAAGGACTTGGGGTGCTGGTGGATGAGAAGCTCAACAGGAGCCAGCAGTGTGCACTTGCAGCCCGAAAGCCAATCAGATCCTGGGCTGCATCAAGAGAAGCAGAGCCAGCAGGTTGAGGGAGGTGATTCTCCCCCTCTCATCTGCTCTGGTGAGACCCCACCTGGAGTACTGCATCCAGTTCTGGAGCCCCTATTACAAGAGGATCTGGAGGTGCTGGAAGGTGTCCAGAGAAGGGCCATGAGGATGATCAGAGGGCTGGAGCACCTCTCCTGTGAGGACAGACTGAGGGAGTTGGGGCTGTTCAGTCTGGAGCAGAGAAGGCTCTGAGGGGACCTTATTGTGGCCTTCCAGTATCTGAAGAGGTCTACAGGAAAGCTGGGGAGGGACATTTTAGGGTATCAGGAAGTGATAAGACTAGGGGGAATGGAGCATATCTAGAAATGGGTAGATTCAGATTGGATGTTAGGAAGAAGTTCTTCCCCATGAGGGTGGTGAGACATTGGCACAGGTTGCCCAGGGAGGTGGTAGAAACCTCATCCCTGGAGGTTTTTAAGGCCAGGCTGGATGTGGCTTTGAGCAACCTGCTGTATAGTGTGAGGTGTCCCTGCCAAGGGCAGGGGGGTTGGAACTGGATGATCCTTGAAGTGCCTTCCAGTCCTGAGAATTCTATGGTTCTATGAATCATGAACAATCTAAACTTCACGAACATTTTGAAGAGCACCTGGTGGTTGTTACAACAAATAACACAGCTAAAGAACAACTACCAAACGAAGCAAGGCCATTTATTCAGAACTGTAATGATGAATCTACATTTCCTCTATCCAGTATTTATTGTCCCAAAAGTATCTTTCCCCCTACCGCTACAGAAAGTAATGTGTAATATGTTTGCCTCTCCCTCTGGCCTCAGACAATTACAAACAAATAGGATATTAAGCCTAGCACAGCACAATTACTCAGATTATGGGTTTATGTTGCATTGAGTAATGTGCTACAGCTCCTTCCAGCAATGTGCATGTTCTTTACTGAGGTGATGAGTCTGGCTGGCCGCTACCTCAGCAGCCTGCTAGCTGTAATTTAAGTAGTCTCTATTTGCATCAGTGGTCCTGACTCACAGGCTGGTGAAACTGGCTGATTGTATTGGGAACTTGAAGAAGCAGGCATGCAACTCCAGTGCCTGTTGTCTCCTCTACTCACCATTGCCTTCTGTTTCACAGCATCTGGTTGAGCTTTCAATCTCACGGTTTAACTGATTGTGAAAAGAGAGAGAGTGCATGTTACCCTCTCTCTAGCCCAGGTTTGTCCTTCTTTTGATGACAGATTTTCTTCTCCCCTGAAATTTTGCTTTGGAAACAATTATTGTGAGAATACATAAAAATGTAAGAAAATCCATACTGAGTTAGACAAGCATCTGCCTCCAGTCATGTGCTCATAACTCATGCCTCACAACTACCTGAAGGGAGGTTGTAGCCAGGTGGGGGTTGGTCTCTTCTCCCAGGCAACCAGCACCAGAACAAGAGGACACAGTCTCAAGCTGCACCAGGGGAGGTTTAGACTGGATGTTATGAAGAAATTCTTCCCA
Organism: Colaptes auratus; assembly: GCA_015227895.2. Lineage (NCBI taxonomy): Eukaryota > Metazoa > Chordata > Aves > Piciformes > Picidae > Colaptes > Colaptes auratus. Next base: position 9,194,497 of record CM037636.1, read on the forward strand.
GAAAGAGAGATTGGCCATTGGAATGTGCTGCCCAGGGAGCTGGTGGAGTCACCATCCCTGGAGGTGTTTAAAAAGAGCCTGGATGAGGCACTTGGTGCCATGGTTTAGTTGATTAGATGGTGTTGGGTGATAGGTTGGACTTGATGATCTCAAAGGTCTTTTCCAACCTGATTAATTCTGTATTCTATAAGAATTAAGGGAGGCACATGGCAACAGTGGCCCAGCATCCTCTCCTAACCTCCTTGGGTGCTACCTGCTTTAAGAGCTTCCTGAAGCAGTGACTTTGAGTTTCACCCAGGGACATGCCCAATGCCTTTTCAAACCTGGAGAACTTTAGGGTCTGTCACACCCTATGGCTGGGTGTTCTACAGCCACAGGACAAGTCTTTGTTTTTTTGAACCTTGAGCACAAGCCCTATGAGGAGAGGCTGAGGGAGCTGGGATTGTTTAGCCTCAGAGGTGACCTCATTGCCCTCTACAACTACCTGAAAGGTGGTTGTAGACGGTTGGTCTCTTCTGGACACAGTCTCAAGCTGTGCCAGGGGAGGTTTAGACTCGAGGTGAGGAGGAAGTTCTTCACTGAGCGAGTCATTCGTCATTGGAATGGGCTGCCAGGGAGGTGGTGGAGTCGCCGTCCCTGGAGGTGTTCAAGGGGAGATTGGATGTGGCGCTTGGTGCCATTCTAGTTGTGAGGTCTGTTGGGACAGGTTGGACTTGATGATCTGGGGTCTCTTCCAACCTTGGTTATACTGTGATACTGTGATACTGTGAACCTGGCCTGTGCTGGTTTATTTAATGCCTTGTAGTCCTTTTGTATGCAAACCTTTTAATCCTGCAAAAGTAAATATTAGCCATCTTTTATCTAATAATATCAGATCCCAGTGTGTGTTGTCAAGGAGATCATTGTCATCTCAGTACTATCAAAGGCAAACAGACACTACAGTAGGCTGGGCAAAGGTGATAGCAGGGCTGCAGCAGAGATCCTGTCTGGTGTGTTCTACCATAAGAACTGTAAACACCTCTTTTCAGTGTTAGTCATGCCTACAGCCAGTCTCCCTAACACTGACTCTCTGTTCAAACTATGCAAATCCCAAACCTCATTAAAACAGCAACATTAATTTATCTGCCCAAGAGGAAAGCAGGCTGTCTCAGGTCTTCTCAGGATGACTCTGGATGCCTTGCAGACTAAAAAGTGATGCAGCAGTGCAGTGTGCTCTTTGCAGAGGAGACAGGGCAGAGACATTCAAGCCCACTAACATGTGGCCACAGATGAATCTGTCAAATCAGGCATTAAAGGTGAAGAAGACCAGGTTCTGCATTGCCATTATAGGTTAAATCATCAGCTGTGAAGTAGTCCAGGTCCTCCCTAGGACTGTTCAGCTGAGTAAGAGAACTTGTGAACAGAGCTGCCATCTATCAGAGACTGAATATATGTGAAATCTTCAGGTCTGGGTCAGCATGCCCCTGCTGTGTTTGAAGACTAACAGATATATGCTCTGAAAGTATAAAACAACAACAAAAGTTACTCAGCATCACAACTGAAATGTCTCACAGAAAAAACAAACAACAAAAAAACCCAACACAAACCCAAAACTGTCTGCAGCATATTCAGGGCTCTGTCACTGGTTAAACAAGAAATCCCACCCTACAGAAACCAGTAAACTTATGATTACAGTCATAGAATTGTTAAGGTTGGAAGGGACCTCAAGGACCATCTAGTTCCCATCCCCCTGCCATGGCCAGGGACACCTCACACTACAGCAGGTTGCTCACAGCCACATCCAGCCTGGCTGCAAAAACCTCCAGGGATGAGTTTTCTACCACCTCCCTGGGTACCTGTGCCAGTGTTGCCCCATCCTCATGGGGAAGATCTTCTTCCTAACATGCAATTTGAATCTACCCATTTCTAGTTTTGTTTCATTACCCGTGGTCCTATCATTACTTGACACCCTGAAAAGTCCCTCCCCAGATTTCTTGTAGACCCCTTCAGATACTGGAAGGCTACAAGAAGGTCTTCTTGGAGCAGCCCCAACACCCTCAGTCTGTCCTCATAGGAGAGGGGCTCCAGCCCTCTGATCATCCTCGTGGCCCTTCTCTGGACACCTTCCAGCACCTCCAGATCCCTCTTGTAATAAGGCCTCCAGAGCTGGATGCAGTACTCCAGGTGGGGTCTCACCAGGGCGGAGCAGAGGGGGATAATTGCCTCCCTTGACCTGCTGGCTCTGCTCCTCTTGATGCTGCCCAGCATGTGATCGGCTTTCTGGGCTGCAAGTGCACACTGCTGGCTCCTGTTGAGCTTCTCATCCACCAGCACTCCCAATTCCTTTTCTTCAGGGCTGCTCTCTAGGCAGTAGCTACAGAGCCTATATCAGTGCTTGGGCCACAGGAAAGACCTAGGCATGCCCCAGTTCTGAATTGCTGAGATTTTACCCAGTGTTTGCTCAATAGCCAGCATATTGTCTGTTCTGTGAACACACGTTTTGTTGCGGGCCATTACTTTTAGTTAGATACTGAGAAGATTTGGCTCAAAGGACACCATGCAGGCCAAGACTGAATAAGAAAATCAGGTAATAATTGGCACATGAATAAAGTCATTTAGGCTTAAATACTTTCCCTAATATAGGCTTAAATACTCCCTATTATTGGAGAAGAAAATAAACAACACACTTTTCTATGTAGTTTGTCTCCAGTTAATTGTAACCCATCAAAAGAAAATGTTCCTAAATAAACATGAGTCATAGTATCATAGTATCAGTCAGGGTTGGAAGGGACCACAAGGATCATCTAGTTCCAGCCCCCCTGCCATGGGCAGGGACACCCCACACTACATCAGGCTGGCCAGAGCCTCATCCAGCCTGGGCTTAAACACCTCCAGGGACGGGGCCTCAACCACCTCCCTGGACAACCCATTCCAGGGCTTCACCACTCTCATGGGGGAGAACTTCCTCCTCACGTCCAGCCTGAAGCTCCCCACCTCCAGCTTCATTCCATTCCCCCTAGTCCTATCACTGCCTGATAACCCTGAGAAGTCCCTCCCCAGCCTTCTTGGAGGCCCCCTTCAGATACTGGAAGGTCACAATGAGGTCACCTCGGAGCCTTCTCTTCTCCAGACTGAACAGCCCCAACTCCCTCAGTCTGTCCTCATAGGAGAGGTGCTCCAGCCCTCTGATCATCCTCGTGGCCCTTCTCTGGACACCTTCCAGCACCTCCAGATCCCTCTTGGAATAGGGGCTCCAGAACTGGAGGCAGTACTCCAGGTGGGGTCTCACCAGGGCTGAGTAGAGGGGGAGAATCACCTCCCTTGACCTGCTGGCCACACTTCTCTTGCAGCAGCCCAGGATCTGATTGGCTTTCCGGGCTGCAAGTGCACATTGAGATCTCCTGTTGAGCCTCTCCTCCACCAGCACCCCCAAGTCTCTCTCCTCAGGGCTGCTCTCCAGCCAGTCCCTGCCCAGCCTGGATTTGTACCTGGGGTTGCCTCGACCCAGATGCAGGACCCTGCACTTGGTCTTGTTGAAGCTCCTGAGGTTGGCTTGTGCCCACCTCTCCAGCCTCTCAAGGTCCCTCTGGATGGCATCCCTTCCCTCCAGCCTGTCTGCTGCACCACACAGCTTGGTGTCATCAGCAAACTTGCTGAGGGTGCACTCGATGCCACTGTCCATGGCACCCACAGAGATGTTGAACAAGCCAGTCTTAATGTTGTATACTAAACAGTTCTCAGTCTGCATATTGTGTTATACTGATGAGAAACTGTCAAGGGATGGGGATTATACCAGACATTGTTATATCCCCTTAAGGAGGTGTCTCCTCTTTAATTTTTCTAGGATCCTGCTGCTGGAAATGCTACTGTTCTGATTAGGCCTGTTTGCATGGCAGCCTTATTCTGCAGGTCCAAAGAGGAACATGTGTTGGAAATCTATGAGAAAAGCTCTTTTAATCATAGAGCTTTAATCATAAAGCTTTAGTCTAGATGTTGATACTTGTGATGTAATACTTGCCATAATTCTAAGGTAATCCCTACAGAGATCAGCCTGGAGGAAATGAGTATTTTATACAGAGCTTGCAACTGAAAATCACTAATGCATAAAACAGTCTTTGTGGCTTAAACTACCTGAACAAAGCAGCATCCTAATTTTATACAGTTGTTTGGAATTTGGCTCTGTGCAGATTGCATTCCATCTTGTTAACTACCATCATATAAACAAAACCATTAGTATTCTCAGACATGGTCTTAATAAAACAAGTATATAAATATTGTGTTACTTTTTCTGTGCTCAGGAATCACTATCATTTGAATTTGACTTGGAAGTCCTACTACTGCTTTCGTAAATATACTATACTTGGGTCCAGTTCTGCTGCTGCTGCCTTGCCTTTGAAACCAGTCTGACTAACCTGGCTGCAAACCACAAAGTAAGGATTTTACATGTGGACAAATATAACTTTGTTACAATACAATACAATACAATACAATACAATACAATACAATACAATACAATACAATACACCACCACCAGGTTGGAAGAGACCTTCAAGATCATCGCGTCCAACCCATCAACCAATCCAACCCACCTAAATACAATACAATACAATACAATCCAACCCACCTAAACAACTAAACCATGGCACCAAGCACCCCATCAAGTCTCCTCCTGAACACCTCCAATGAAGGTGACTCCACCACCTCCACGGGCAGCCCATTCCAATGGGCAATCACTCTCTCTGTAGAGAACTTCTTCCTAAGATCCAGCCTAAACCTGCCCTGGTGCAGCCTGAGACTGTGTCCTCTTGTTCTGGTACTGGTTGCCCGGGAGAAGAGACCAACCCCTGCCTGGCTACAACCTCCCTTCAGGTAGTTGTAGAGAGCAATAAGGTCTGCCCTGAGTCTCCTCTTCTCCAGGCTAAGCAACCCCAGCTCCCTCAGCCTCTCCTCATAGGGCTTGTGTTCCAAACCTCTCACCAACTTCATTGCCCTTCTCTGGACACCTTCCAGTAAGACAACATCCTTCCTAAACTGAGGGGCCCAGAACTGGACACAGTACTCGAGGTGTGGCCTAACCAGTGCAGTGTACAGGGGCAGAATGACCTCCCTGCTCCTGCTGGCCACACTGTTCCTGATGCAGGCCAGGATGCCATTGGCCCTCTTGGCTGCCTGGGCACACTGCAGGCTCATGTTCAGCCTACAATCAACCAGCACCCCCAGGTCCCTCTCTGCCTGACTGCTCTCCAGCCACTCTGACCCCAGCCTGTAGCACTGCATGGGGTTGCTGTGGCCAATGTGCAGAACCCAGCACTTGGGTGTGTTCAATCTCCTGCCCTTGGACTCTGTCCATCTGTCCAGCCTGTCGAGGTCCCTCTGCAAAGCCTCTCTGCCCTCCAGCAGATCAACTCCTGCCCCCAGCTTGGTGTCGTCGCAAATTTACTGATGATGTTCAGATGGAAAGAATTGGTTGGGTTGGTTTTTTTTACTTCAGTGCTCAGGCAAGTGATTCTCTTCTTTGGAGCAGGTGGAACCAGATCAATGAACTGCATAAATTGAGTAGTTGTTCTTAGTTAATGCACATGAGCAAGATCCACCCCACTAACTGGAAGTCAGGAAATCCTGCTCTAGTGCTGCACAGAACTAATTGCTTGGCAGCAAGCTTCACACATTTTTCACTTCAAACAAATCTCTGAAGTCCCATAAATTTAGATTTATCATGTTTATAAGGCTACAGACCTCCCAGTTTGTACTCTAATTACATTTTGTTGCTGTTGTTATCATCGTATTCTTGCTATGAGCGTTTTTGTATCACTTGAAATTGATGCTAATACTGCCTGACATGCAGCCTGACATGTATTAAGAATGCAGAGAATGAAATGACAGAACTAATTAAAAATCCATCTGTTCAGTTAATTTAGAGGTGTGCCAAGCAGTTCAAATGTGGCTTGGTCAGCAGCAAAACACATCCACCTCTACCATTTGCTTAACAGTTACTGTCCTGAGTAATATTATTTCCTTAGAAACTCTCCTACTATTCAGTTCATAGACTTCATGCTGAGTGGTGAGAGCATGAAAAGCACAGCTATTACTCTTGAACAGAAATAGGATACATAAAAATGTAGTACAAGCCTAATAAATGGGGAAAAAATACAAACAAATAAGAAGGCACAAACAAAATGCTGTATATCATGTTGACTCACTCCATTAACTGTAACGACTGTGTCTCCAAGACACAGAACAACCACATCACTATTACCTGTAGAGATATTGTAGCTCTCTATTTTTGGGGGAAAAAGAATTCCCCCTTTAATGTCTATACAAGTCTAGGAGGCTTTTCTCTGCTCTAAGACCAGCAAAGATAATACATTTATTCCCATCTGCTCGTGGCACACTGAACATGTTATCTTACAGCCTGGCTGCTGTGTTGCTGCTTTACATGCAGAAAACATAACAATTCAAAAAAGCATTCAACTGGCAAGCTGGATGTGTTGGGGTTTCTTTTCCTCATAAAAAAAGAAAGGAAAATAAGCATGTCTCAGTCTGGGGAGCCGTGGTCTGCTGTGTGGCAGAACTGTATTATCACAGATAGAATAGAATAGAATAGAATAGAATAGAATAGAATAGAATAGAATAGAATGGAATGGAATGGAATGGAATGGAATGGAATGGAATGGAATGGAATGGAATGGAATGAATGGAATTAACCAGGTTGGAAGAGACCTTCAAGATCATCATGTCCAACCTATCATCCAACACCATCTAATCAACTAAACCATGCAAGCAAGCACCCCATCAAGTCTCCTCCTGAACACCTCCAATGAAGGTGACTCCACCACCTCCCTGGACAGCCCATTCCAATGGGCAATCACTCTCTCTGTAGAGAACTTCTTCCTAACATCCAGCCTAAACCTCCCCTGGTGCAGCTTGAGACTGTGTCCTCTTGTTCTGGTGCTGGTTGCCTGGGAAAAGAGACCAACCTCTGCCTGTCTACAACCTCCCTTCAGTAGAGAGCAATAAGGTCACCCCTGAGTCTCCTCTTCTCCAGGCTAAGCAACCCCAGCTCCCACAGTCTGTCCTCACAGGGCTTGTGTTCCAAGCCACTCCCCAGCTTTGTTGCCCTTCTCTGGACACATTCCAGCAAGTCAACATCCTTCCTAAACTGAGGGGCCCAGAACTGGACACAATACCCAAGGTAGCTACCAGCCTATCTGATTCTAAAGCCTTGTTAAGGCAGAACAAGGATGGGAGAAAATAGTTTTTGTGTTTTAGAAGTAAACTAATTAGTAGAGATGTAAAGGCAAAATGAAAACTCCCTTTAGAGAAAAGATGATTTTTCAAATAAGACTGGATGAGGCACTTAGTGCCATGCTTTAGTTGATTAGATGGTGTTGGGTGATAGGTTGGACTTGATGACCTTGAAGGTCTTTTCCAACCTGGTTAATTCTGTATTCTCTAACCAAGATTCAGGTCAAGATCACTCAGCTTTGTTAAGAAACATTCAGTTCCGTTTCTGTTGTACCATCTTCCAAAAAAAATTCCTCCCTCCCTGAAAAAAAATACAAACATTAAGCAATCTGAGTGCTTTTTTTCCCACAAAAAAAATAGCACTTTTGTAATGTCTCAGCAGCTCTAGGAAAATATTTGCAGGATGACAAATCTATAGTGCCCAGATCCCCTGGGGGGAAATTAGCATGTCATTATGGTTTGTGTTAACATTTGGCTTATATCCCAGTCTAACTGTTTGGGTGTTGTTGTTGTTGCTGTTGTAAACTGTGGTTAGGTCAAGGTTATGCACACCCATTGCCACATCTGATCTAAAATGACATTTGCAAGGCTTTCCAGGTTTGCATGCCAAAACCATTGAGTTCTGATGTCGTCTGAAACCCATTTAAAGAAGCTTTAAGACTGAGGAATATGCAACTGTGATTATTTTAGCCCAGAAAATATTGGCAGATTTATAGAGTAAATGAAATATTCTGAAAAGATAGATTCATGCCAGCGGAAGGAAGAAGTAGCCTTGGGGTTCATTGAGGTGTTTAGGAGGAGACTGGATGGGGTGCTCGTGCCATGGTTAAGTTGATTAGATAGTGTTGGATGATAGGTTGGACTCAATGATCTCAAAGGTCTCTTCCAACCTGGTTAATTCTATCCTATCCTATCCTATCCTATCCTATCCTATCCTATTCTATTCTATTCTATTCTATTCTATTCTATTCTATTCTATTCTATTCTATTCTATTCCAGTATCACAGTATCAGCAAGGTTGGAAGAGACCTCAAAGATCATCAAGTCCAACCTATTACCACAGACCTCATGACTAGACCATGGCACCAAGTGCCACGTCCAATCCCCTCTTGAATACCTCCAGGGTTGGTAATTCCACCACCTCCCTGGGCAGCACATTCCAATGACAAATGACTCTGTGAAGAACTTCCTCCTCAGCTCCAGCCTAAACTTCCCCTGGTGCAGCCTGAGACTGTGTCCTCTTGTTCTGGTGCTGGTTGCCTGGGAGAAGAGACCAACCCCTTCCTGGCTACAACCACCTTTCAGGTAGTTGTAGAGAGCAATGAGGTCACCCCTGAGCCTCCTCTTCTCCAGGCTAA
>CM037636.1:9204120-9250230 GCA_015227895.2 Colaptes auratus
ATGCCCTAACCCAGACAATGGGCTAAGCATCTGTGAGTGTGCAAATCTGGACACTTCCTGGGGTCCAGGCAAATGTGTAGCAAGTGTAACTAGCCTTGTAACACAGCTCTGAACTGTGTGTGCCCATGGCCATGTTTGAATATGCCCTATCCTATAGGTTCAGCTGTCAGGTTTCTCTGGTACCAAAGGCCATTGATTGTCTTTGGACAGTATGTAAACCAGCTGAGATGGTAGCCAATTTGCCTTGTTCTCACCAAGAAAGCAACAAGCCCCAAATGCTGCTGAAGTTGCAATTGAAGAGGCTGCTCGAGCAGGCAAACTACAGCTGGGCCTTGTTCTCACCAAGGTAGCAACAAGAGCTAAATGCTGCCAGAGCTGCAGCTTAACAACCTATCCTAGCAGAGAAAACAGACCAAGGCAGCCAACACTCCTACAGCCCAGTGACAGAGCATGAGAAGTGAGAGGCCCTTTAGCCCTCTCCAAGCCAAGGAAAAGCTCAGACCATGAACTGGGCAAGAGAAGAGAGGTAGGTCCCTGAGCCAAGCAAAGGCTATAGCCTGGTGATAGAGCACATGAATGAGAGGTCCCTTAGCCCTCTCTGAGCCAAGGAAAAGTTCTAGCCTGTGGACTGGGGAAGAGGAGAGGTTCGGAAAGGAGAGGTTCAGAGAGGAGAGGACATGTGAGGAGAGAAGAGGAGAGGTTCAGGGAGGAGAGGACATGTGAGGAGAGAAGAGGAGAGGTTCAGGGAGGAGAGGACATGTGAGGAGAGAAGAGGAGAGGTTCAGGGAGGAGAGGACATGTGAGGAGAGAAGAGGAGAGGTTCAGGGAGGAGAGGTTCAGGGAGGAGAGGACATGTGAGGAGAGAAGAGGAGAGGTTTCGGGAGGAGAGGACATGTGAGGAGAGAAGAGGAGAGGACATGTGAGGAGAGAAGAGGGAGAGGACATGTGAGGAGAGAAGAGGAGAGGACATGTGAGGAGAGAAGAGGAGAGGACATGTGAGGAGAGAAGAGGAGAGGACATGTGAGGAGAGAAGAGGAGAGGACATGTGAGGAGAGAAGAGGAGAGGAGAGGTTTGGTTCAGAGAAGTTCGGTTGGAAAAGACCTTTGAGATTATTGAGTCCAACCTATCATCCAACACCATCTAATCAACTAAACCATGGCACCAAGCGCCCCATCCAGTTTCTTTCTGAACACCTCCAGTGATGGTGACTCCACCACCTCCCTGGACAGCCCATTCCAATGGTCAATCACTCTCTCTGTGAAGAAAGAAGTCCTGTTAGCCCTCTCAGAGCCAAGAGATGCTTGAATTACAGTTACAGCATCTGGGAAGATACCGGCCAGAGGGGCAAGCCGTGAGTACCCAGGTAATCTGCTACAGAATCCCCCTTGTGGGAAACTGCAGGTGGTGGCACCTTTACTTCCAATTTGAATCACTATTGCAAATGCTCAGATTTGTGCTTGAATCATTTAAGTGCCTTCATGTGTGGAATGTATTACTCACAACCAAATAACAGAACCTGTAAATATACTTTGTAAATACCACCACCAGGAAATATTACATTTAAAATCTATATTTGATTACAGCAATGCATAGAAGAAATGCTTCCTCTCCAAAATACAGAAGCCTCCCTCCAGCTTTACTGACAACTGTTTAAATCTCACTCCATCTCCCCAAATAAAGCAGGTGAAGATTTAGGTTTATTTATTTGGGTTTTTTTTTCCAGTATGAAAATGTACAAGAGAAAACAGACAAGGATAAACATTGCCCACAAATCCCTGACATGCTGAGAGTAGCTCTCAGCATTATGAGCAGCTCATATTGTGCTGCCCAAATAAACTGAGTCATCCTCTCTCTAGACACTGTTACCTAATTCAGCCTGCGTGGCTTGACCTTGGAGTTCATAAAGCTACACTGGAATAGAAACGATCTGAGCGAGCTCATAAACCTAAGAGGAAAACTTCTGAGGGCTTTAAAAAGAGATTGCATTTTTCTCCCTTGAGAAGTTTGTGGGTGCCTTGTGTTTGCATGTATTTGTCACCACACTGGTTTTTCACTTTAGTTATGGGTGCACGTTTTCAGGTCTGCAGCTTACATTTTACCACTGAACAGCACTGCGTCCTAAATATGCCAATCCTGCCTGCAGCACTGTGAGAGACTAAATGTTGTTTCTCTTGATGTGACTCAACAAAGACAAAATCACCTTTGCTGCTTGCCCAGACAATGGGTGATGTGCATTGGGCAGAGCCACTGGAACAACTCTCGGGAAGGTGCATGGATAAAGGTTGCTCACAAGACTGCAGCTGCGCTGGAAATGGGCAGAGGCCACTGCTATTGATACTCTCTGCAATATACATACCTACAACTGTATATAGGATCTGAGCTGGCTCAGGAGAAGGAAAACACAGGAGAAGGAAAACATGGTGAAGGAAACGACCTGGACAATGCTGCTCTGAATTAAAATGGAGAGAATACCAGGAGAGAAAAATGACAGAGATCACCATGAAGCCTGGAAGAAGCAAACCAAGAGGAACCCTCTCTCCATGTTCTAAGTTCTGCCTGCTTCAACTCATGGAGCTGAAGAGGCTGCTCAGAGGACAACACAGCCAAAGCTGCAGCACCCTTCTTCTACAGCCAAAGCTGCAGCACCCTTCTTCTACAGCCAAAGCTGCAGCACCTTCTTCTACAGCCAAAGCTGCAGCACCCTTCTTCTACAGCCAAAGCTGCAGCACCCTTCTTCTACAGCCAAAGCTGCAGCACCCTTCTTCTACAGCCAAAGCTGCAGCACCCTTCTTCTACAGCCAAAGCTGCAGCACCCTCTTCTACAGCCAAAGCTGCAGCACCCTTCTTCTACAGCCAAAGCTGCAGCACCCTTCTTCTACAGCCAAAGCTGCAGCACCCTTCTTCTACAGCCAAGCTGCAGCACCCTTCTTCTACAGCCAAAGCTGCAGCACCCTTCTTCTACAGCCAAAGCTGCAGCACCCTTCTTCTACAGCCAAAGCTGCAGCACCCTTCTTCTACAGCCAAAGCTGCAGCACCCTTCTTCTACAGCCAAAGCTGCAGCACCCTTCTTCTACAGCCAAAGCTGCAGCACCTTTCCTCCACAGACTCAAACTGTCTTGGGGGTGAGGGGTATGGTAATATAATTCCTTTCCTCTTCTCACTCCCTCTTCTCTCTCTCTCTCTCTCTTCTCTCTCCTTCCGATCCATCCACTTTATGTGTGTAATAAATAGTCTAGCTGATGATATTTTGGCCTTGTTTGTGCCTCCAATTTCATAACACAGGAACAGTCAAAAGAACTGAGTCTCTTTCCCTCTCTGGACCGAGACAAGCACTAAACTATGACACAACAGTAGGCACAGGATGATTTAACACTAAAAGAGTGGGCAGAGCTCTGGAGGGGTGATAAGGCTGAGCACATGCTGTACAATATGACAGATCAGATTGTGTTAGTTTCAGGCTGTGCCTAGAAAATTTCCATGGATCTTGAACAGAAAGTAGTAGAATGTAACTAAGTCACCACTGGGTGTAAAAAGGAAAATGATGATAAACTCTAAACAATCCTATTGGAGGGTATCTTCCATCAAAGTCAGTTTGGTTACTAGCTAGCTAGCTAGCTAGCTAACTAACTTACTTTCTCTCTTATTGCTTCCTTCACTCTGGCTTGTGCTTCTGCTGGGTTTTGCCAGCCTTGGCTGTGTTCCTTGTTGTGGCTAAGTACTAACAGACAACCCTCTGCTCTTTCTCTTGTCCCTTATGTACAGGGCGGGTAGGGGGAAGCGGGCAGGGAGTAGAGAAGCTCTTATTAGCCCCCTGGGTTTATCCAGGAGGGTTCTTGTGCTGTTCATAAATTGTAAATAGCTGTAAATATATGTAAATATTGTATATTTTGTATGTATTCATTTTAGATTGCAGTTTTGCTTGTAAATACAGCTTCATTTGCTTCCAGCTGAGCAGGTCTGGCAATTTTATGTTGGGGGAATTTTCAACCCACCACGTAAGATTCAAACCATTCATTTGCCATCTAAAAATGCTTCATTCTGCAGGAAATATTTACCCCTTTACTCAGTGTATAAAGTGGTCAATTCCCTGTATAACCTTTAGCAGTTTGGTTTGAAATGCTGCTACAGCTGAAATACACGGGCATCTGATTAGCCAAACCCACATTCATTCCTGCTCACCCCAAACCTCAACACCACCCATTTCACCCCTGCTCCTTCCAGCTACCTTCATTCAAAACATCAGCAGGGTTCACTTGGAAGGGGGACTGTGACATCTTTGGGGCATTACAATTTCATGATTCTCTCCTACCCTTACATAAAATTTACTCTTACTGCTCTGCAGCGGCTGGTTCTAACTACATAGCCCTGAAACACAATGTGTTGCCTGACTCAAAGTTTCAAGCCCAAGCAAAACAAGTAGTGAAACAGAAAGCTTATTTCCCATAATGGCATGAAAGGCTGAAAGAACAGTGTTATAGGATCATAGAATCAATAAGGTTGGAAAAGACCTCAAAGATCATCAAGTCCAACCTGTCACCCAGCTCCTCCCGACTACTAAACCATGGCACCAAGTGCCACATCCAATCCCCTCTTGAACACTTCCAGGGACGGTGACTCCACCACCTCCCTTGGCAGCACATTCCAAAGGACAACAACCCTCTCTGTGAAGAACTTTATCCTCACCTTGAGCCTAAACTTCCCCTGGCACAGCTTGAGACTGTGTCCTCTTGTTCTGGTGCCGTCTGCCTGGGAGAAGAGACCAACCCCCTCCTGGCTACAACCTCCCTTCAGGTAGTTGTAGAGAGCAATAAGGTCTCCTCTGAGCCTCCTCTCCTCCAGGCTAAACAACCACAGCTTCCTTTGCCTCTCCTAATAGCGCTTGTGCTCGAGGCCTCTCCCCAGCCTTGTTGCTCGTCTCTGGACCCATTCAAGAGTCTCAGGGTCTTTCTTAAATTGAGGGGCCCAGAACTGGACACAGTACTCAAGGTGTGGCCTAACCAGTTTATACCATTTATAATGCATATGTCCTTTTGCTTTGCTTTGACACAGACCAGACTGCTGTGCTCTCAGAAAGGCATATTCAAAAACGAACCTCAGGGCCAGGAAGATTGCATAGTAGCTAGCTAACAGTTCATAGTCAGTTTAAAGGAGAGTGCCTGCCTGCTGGTTTGATTAGCTTTCTGATAGACAAGCTTTCAATGCACAGAGATAGCATTATGGCATTATGAGGAATATTTGGAAAGCTCTAAATAACTTGTGCAAATGCTATTAAACAATGCCTCGGTTCTAGGCTTCCAAAGTTGTTGCATCTATCTGAAAGCTAGCATCACATTTGTACTTACGTATTTTGCTTCTCTGAGAGCACACTTTTCTTTATTCCTTTCAGAAGATGCATTTGAACCTCAAAAGTGTGACAATCAGCTTAAGCAGAATCAGAATAGTTGAAGTCATGTATAAAGACAGCATTATCCATTTCTTCTAAGCCTATTGAAGTCAGGTCATAATAAACAAGGGATAAAAATAATTGGGAGGTAAGTTACTACCTTCCAAAGGAGGTCAGAATCCCAGCGGTAAAACAAACATTAACCAAATAGGTAACTGTTGTACTAAGGTGTGACCGGTTTAGGCTGTGTCTTTAAGAAAGAGACAGTTGCTGAACACTCTGGCTGAATGTTTTTGATATTTGAACAAAAACCAAGATAGTCTAAACTAATTTCATTGGTAGAGTGTAGAATGCAATTTTAAGTTTGGGTTCGGTTAGTTCAGTCTGTGTCTGGTCTGGGTGCAGGCTGGGTGCAGTCTGTGCTTCTCTGTCCTGTGGGCTGGATGGCTTCTCTCTTTCTGAAGCAGGGACGGCCTTGAGTTAACAGCTAACCAGATAAGAAAACTAATCTTGCATGTGCTTTTGAGCTAACAGAATTTTTCCTCCTTAATTGCCTTTCTCTCTCTCTCTAACCCTTTTTGGGAAAAAGGGGAGGTAGGGAGGGAGAGAGGGGGGTTCAGGGAACCCCCCTGGCCGGCTGGAGGGAAAAGGTTTTTCTGCATTGTGTTCATTGCTGTATTTTCCTGTATATATTGTAAATATTGTATATTTGTGTACATATTCATTGCATTCCATTTATGCCTGTAAATAGAGCTTTCATCTGCTTTTCCGACTGAGCTAGCTGTGGTTGCTTTCTTTGTGTGTGGGGAGGGAACTTTCTCACCCCACCACATAAGGAAACCCAGATGTAGCACTTTATTCTGAATAACGCAACTATCAGAATCTCATGCCAGACCCATACAGCTGGAAAGGGAGAGGAGACTACCATCATCCTTTGTAATGTTCTCTCAGGCATTTGGATTTTATCAAAGCACAGAGAATGGTCAGGTGTGGTCTACCAAGTAGGTTGTCCATAGTTAAATCCCATTAAGCAGCTTCAGGAATAAGCTACGGGGCACGTTCATCAACTGCTGGCCATTCTTTTTTAGTGTTTATGGAACTTCCTATTTATCTGAATTTCACTGGCCCCTGCACGGTCTTTAAGCCTCACAAATCCCAGAACTTCATCCTATGCTAAGCAGAGCTCGTGCCTTACATTGACATAAAAAATTTGAGATGGGTAACCTGTGAGGATTATTGCTGAGACTCTTTCAGAGGATGACTTGGCTTTGGGTTTTCCTTTTAATGGACGGGTATGATTTAGTTGCCCTTAAATGATATTAAATAGATGAAGGTCTAGGTCTCGCACTTGATCTTGAGCTTCTACAATGATAGCAATTATGCAGTCTTACCTGAAGGTTTGTTCTATGTCACCTTTGCTTTGTATGGGAAGGTTTTCCTTAATATCAAAGTTACATTTTCCCTCTTCACTTGAGGCCTTTGGCTTCTTATCTTCCTCGGTAAATTAATCTTCTGTGACTACAGCATGCTTAATGTAGAAATTATCCCTTGGTCATCTTATTTCTTGACCAAACCTGCCCAGCTTTGATTTTTCCCTGGTACATTCTTATTTTCCAGACCATTTACTAATGCTTTGCTATCTCTCAGTTTTCCTCAATTTGTCTGTCTCTCAAAAAATGTGAAACCCATAATCAAGTGAGCAACTCTGCAAGAGCAATGAGGTCTTACTTGTAAAAGTGACAGGGTGACATCATATCATTCCTGCTTTTCATATTACGCTGACAGAGTGTTCGCCTGTTGTTTTGATCCATTATTATTCTCACTGCTCAAACGTCTTTTCACCGAAGATCTTATGACTGAAACTCAAAAGGTGTCAAATGTGCAGTGTAGGTAGAGCTGTCAGAGCAACTGGTTGTCAGGATTTGACTTGAGACAGAGCACACTGTCATATAAATTAACTGAAAAGGTGATGGAAAAAAATAAGGTAGTCTGTCAGAAAAACCTGGAAGACCTGCTGGCTAGGAAATTATCCAGGAAGGAAGTAGAGAACTGAGGAAAGAAGTGAAAAACCAAAAGGAAAGGGCAAAATTTAAATAAATCTTAATGAGGTAAAAAATCAAATTTAACATGGGAGGTAAGATATAAATTGTGAGGGCTGATCAGACTTAACACATCTAAGTGCTGGGTTCTACACATTGGCCACAACAGCCCCATGCAGTGCTACAGGCTGGGGTCAGAGTGGCTGAAGATCACCCAGGCAGAGAGGGACCTGGGGGTGCTGATTGACAGCTGGTTGAACATGAGCCAGCAGTGTACCAAGGTTGCCAAGAAGGCCAATGGCATCCTGGCAGGTATCAGGAACAGTGTGGCCAGCAGGAGCAGGGAGGTCATTCTGGCCCTGTACACTGCACTGGTTAGGCCACACCTTGAGTCCTGTGTCCAGTTCTGGGCCCCTCAGTTTAGGATGTTGACTTGCTGGAATGTGTCCAGAGAAAGGCAACAAAGTTGGTGAGGGGTTTGGAACACAAGCCCTATGAGGAAAGGCTGAGGGAACTGGGGTTGCTTAGCCTAGAGAAGAGGACACTCATGGGAGACCTTATTGCTCTCTACAACTGCCTGAAGGGAGTTTGTAGCCAGGCAGAGGTTGGTCTCTTCTGCCAGGCAGGCAGCACCAGAACAAGAGGACACAGTCTCAGGCCAGCCAGGGAAGGTTTAGACTGGATGTTAGGAGGAAGTTCTATACAGAGAGAGTGATTGCCCATTGGAATGGGCTGCCTGGGGAGGTGGTGGAGTCACCATCATTGGAGGTGTTCAGGAGGAGACTTGCTGGGGGTTTTGGTGCCATGGTTTAGTTGTTTAGGTGGGTTGGATTGGTTGATAGGTTGAACGTGATGATCTTGAAGGTCTCTTCCAACCTGGTGTATTGTATTGTATTGTATTACTTTGAAATTTTGAGTCAGTGTGGTAAATTTACTTCTTGGGGTAAATTTCCAGTTTGTCAGGGTCCAATCCTAAACTACAACAGTAGAATACATTTTCTTCAAGTTATGTTCTCAGTGATACTGAGAAGAAAATTACAGATGAACTAAGTTAGCAAGTCTTGTGGGTGTGCAGTGCAGCCTAGCCCCACCAGGCTATTAGAAGAATAAAGGAAATTTTCCCAATTTTTGAATTTATTTTTTTTTTTTAGTTGTGGTGGTTTGAGCCTTAACTGGGAGTTAAGAGCTCAGATGGGGGCAAGGCTGAGAATCTCTCCCCCACTCCCTCCTCCTCCCTCCCAACAGAGAGGGGAGAAAAGGAAGGAGCAAGTCCACCAAACAATAATTTGGAGTCAGCTTGGAAGTAGAGAGGTAAAGAGTTGTCTTTACACAATATATATATAACAATAACAGGAAAGGTTCACAAGGGCAAGGAACAAGGATGGATGGGAGGGGGACAAAAAAGAATAATACAAAACCAGTCTCTCTCTGAAGAGGTGCGGAGGCAGCAGGGAGAAGGATCAGGTCTGACTACGTGGCAGAGGAGCAGGAGGGCAGCTGCAGTAGCTCTCATCCAGCAGAGGCAGGAGCCAAATGGGCTAACAGCTATGATGTTCTGCTTTTATACCCTAGCTGGGCAGGGAGGGGGGAGTGGAACAGACTCAGCTTCCCAGGGGAGAAACACCCTGCAGGGAGTGCAAAGTACCTGCAAGCCCTCCCCCCTGCTTTGTTTTTTGTTGTTTCCAGAGTGGGCATTAACCCACCACTTCAGTGAAGTTACCAGATAGAGTCTTCAATGCAAATATCTGCAGTCAGATCAAGGGAAGAAGAGCAACTATTTGAGGCTTACATTTTTCCAAACAAAAATGCACTTGAGAATTTGTCATGTTTTCAAACAGTCTGCTCTGACAAGAAAGCCTTCCCCCCTGTCTGGGTCCGGAGAGAGAAAGAGACTCAGTTCTTGGGAATATTCCCATGTTGTGACAAGAGAGGCACAAATGAGGCCAAAATATCAGCAGCTAGACTATTTATTAATAAAGTGGATGGATCAGAAAGGGAGAGAGAGACAAAATAGAGAGGGAGAAAGAGGAGAGAGAGAGAAGAGGAAAGGAATTATATTACCACACCCCTCACCCCTCCAAGACAGTTTCAGTCTGTGGAGGAAATGTGCTGCAGGAGATGTTGGGTCTGTAGAAGGGTGCTGAGGCTTGGGCTGTGGAAGAGATGTGGTCTTCTGAGCAGCCTCTTCAGCTGCATGAGTTGCAGCAGGCGGAACTTTGGACACGGAGAGAGGGTTCAGTCTGCCTCTTCCAGCCTCCATGGCCTCTTTTCTTTGGAGCAGCATTGTCCTGGGCTTTTTCTTCTCTTGTGCTTTCCTTCTCAGTGGCATTGTTCTTCTGTGTTTTTCTTGATCTGTGTTCTCCTTCTGTGTTTTTGGTTCCCTGTTTTTCTTCTCTTGAGCCAGTAGTTGCTTAAGTCTTTTATACAATCTTTTAGTCCTTAGCTAGGTGTCCAAGTATTGTCCCTCAGGAACTCAGGGTGCAGGTGGTGAATCCATTGTCTCACCATCCTCCCTTTCCGGGGTACAGGATGGGTGGGGATGATCTTGTCTTGTGCATATTCCCGAAGGTGGCCTGGGTAGCTGATTTTATCTTTGTTGAGTCACATCAAGAGAGACAAGCTTTAGTCTCTCACACCCCCAAAGATCAGAAGGGAAAATAACACAAAAAGCCCGGAGCTGCTGGCTGTTAGGAATAAGTTCTTCATAGAAAGAGTGATTGGCCATTGGAATGTGCTGCCCAGGGTGGTGGTGGAGTCACCATCACTGGAGGTGTGTAGGAAGAGACTGAATGGGGAGCTTGGTGCCATGGTTTAGTTGATTAGATGGTGTTGGATGATCAGTTTCATAGTTTCATAGTTTCAGTCAGGGTTGGAAGGGACCACGAGCATCATCTAGTTCCAACCCCCCTGCCATGGGCAGGGACACCCCACACTACATCAGGCTGGCCAGAGCCTCAGCCAGCCTGGGCTTAAACACCTCCAGGGACAGGCCCTCAACCACCTCCCTGGACAACCCATTCCAGGCCTTCACCACTCTCATGGGGAAGAACTTCCTCCTCACATCTAGCCTGAATCTCCCCACCTCCAGCTTCATTCCATTCCCCCTAGTCCTATCACTACCTGAGAGCCTGAGAAGTCCCTCCCCAGCCTTCTTGTAGGCTCCCTTCAGATACTGGAAGGCCACAATGAGGTCACCTTGGAGCCTTCTCTTCTCCAGACTGAACAGCCCCAACTCCTTCAGTCTGTCCTCATAGGAGAGGTGCTCCAGCCCTCTGCTCATCCTCGTGGCCCTTCTCTGGACATGTTCCAGCACCTCCAGATCCCTTTTGTAATAGGGGCTCCAGAACTGGAGGCAGTACTCCAGGTGGGGTCTCACCAGAGCTGAGTAGAGGGGGAGAATCACCTCCCTTGACCTGCTGGCCACACTTCTCCTGATGCAGCCCAGGATCTGATTGGCTTTCCGGGCTGCAAGTGCACATTGAGAGCTCCTGTTGAGCTTCTCGTCCACCAGCACCCCCAAGTCTCTCTCCTCTGGGCTGCTCCCCAGCCAGTCCCTGCCCAGCCTGGATTTGTGCCTGGAATTGCCTCGACCCAGATGCAGGACCCTGCACTTGGTCTTGTTGAATCTCATGAGGTTGGCTTGTGCCCACCTCTCCAGCCTGTCAAGGTCCCTCTGGATGGCATCCCTTCCCTCCAGCCTGTCTGCTGCACCACACAGCTTGGTGTCATCAGCAAACTTGCTGAGGGTGCACTCAATGCCACTGTCCATGGCACCCACAAAGATGTTGAACAAGCCTGGTCCCAGGACTGATCCCTGAGGGACTCCTCTTGTCACTGGCCTCCACTGGGACATGGATCCATTGACAGCCACTCTGTGGGTGCAGCCATCAAGCCGCTGGACTCGATGGTCTGAAAGGTCTTTTCCAGCTTAGTTAGTTGTATTGTATTGTATTGTATTGTATTGTATTGTATTGTATTGTATTGTATTCTATTCTATTCTATTCTATTCTATTCTATTCTATTCTATTCTATTCCATTCCATTCCATTCCATTCCATTCCATTCCATTCCATTCCATAGAGTTTACTGGAACAATAATGCAGTGTACAATTACCTTGCCTGTTTTACTTACTCTTAACAATTTTTATTTAAGTTATTATCCCAGAGTACATTAAGGTCTACCTTGATTTGCATTCTTTCTGAATTCAGTCCTCATTCTGTTCTCCAGCTTTGTATTTCAGGAAGATGCTGCTGAAATTCAGACACCACTTGTTTTCCTCTAAAAATTTCCTCTTCCATTTCTGGTAGGTATGCACACCTACTGCTGTTTCAAGACATGCTGGATCTTATTTTTGCTCAGGTCATAGGATAGCTCAAAATCTTTAATGTTCAAAGAATTCATTGCAGAAAGTTCTTGTGTCTTCTCTTGCAAGTTGTATTGACACACTTAAGCAAATCTAGTCATGTTCTGCTCTAATGTAGGATCAAGCATGACAGGTTTCCAGTCAGAGTATACTGCTTGTCTTCTGCCAGAGCCATCTAGACATATGCCTGGAATCAAGGTCTTTTGTTTGGTGAATGATAGAAGACTCAAGGGTGTACCCAAGTGTCATTTCACACAGAATCACATATTTTCAGGGGCTGGAAGGGACCTTGAAAGATCATCCAGTCCAACCCCCCGCTGCCAGAGCAGGATCAGCTACGCCAGATCACACAGGAACGCATCCAGGGGAGATTTGAATATCTCCAGAGAGGGAGACTCCACAACCTCCCTGGGCAGCCTGTTCCAGTGCTCTGTCACCCTCGTAGGGAAAAAATTTTCCTCATATTTATGTGAAACTTCCTATGCCTCAACTTCCACCCATTGGCCCTTGCCCTGTCATTAAGCATCACTGAGCAGAGCCTGGCTCCATCAATCTCGGGACTCACCCTTTACATATTTATAAACGTTGATGAGGTCACCTCTCAGTCTCCTAATCTCTAAGCTATTTCATCCCTTAGAGGCAAACCATCAGTGACTTTATGGTAGTTTCCATGAGATGCAGCCTTGGTTAGGATCAATAACAGTCATGATTAATTTGTCTAGAGTTTATTGTTATCCATTACAATACAATACAATACAATAAATCCAGGTTGGAAGAGACCTTCAAGATCATCGCGTTAGAAGATGCTAAACAAAAAGAGAGCTCACTTTCTGTTCTCTGTTCACTCTCTAGGCTGCACAGTAAATCTGAGTGCATCTTGGGCACTCCACTTGCTGTTTAGGCGTGCTAACGCGGAGAATCACACCTCAGAGCTTTTGTCCATCCAACATGTCTGTCTGGATGATATGTGTTCCCTGCAAGGAGAGTCACAGGAGGAGACTGTTGACACGTAGCATTCCACCATCTCATACAGCATGGAGCTATCTGGGTCGTCAACAACAACAACAACAAAGAATTAGTAAAAGCTTATGGGAAATATTCTCTTCACAAAACTCATGACAGGCTCAACACACAAGGGAGAGATTTAGACCTATGTTTTTATTTCAGTTTCTCATGAATCGTTTGTCCAGCTAATGCACTAAAGGGAACTATTGTCTAGTGCTTTACTGTGGCTAAAGGCTTAATTCCAGCTGTCTAACATATCTCTTCTGAGCTTCTCTGCCAGCTTTTGGGCATAATGTCAATGTTTTACTGATATTTAGTGCTCTTGCTCAGGGAAGAGACAGATTCTAAGGCATCATTTGGCATCCCATTACACCTTATCAGTAATCATTTTATGGTCACAGTTTGTGCCCTTATCATTGAGAAACTGGGTTTATTTTACTTTAAGGACTACTGGAATAGAATAGAATGGAATGGAATGGAATGGAATGGAATAGAATAGAATAGAATAGAATAGAATAGAATAGAATAGAATAGAATAGACCAGGTTGGAAGAGACCTTCAAGATCATCATGTCCAACCTATCAACCAATCCAACCTACCTAAACAACTAAACCATGGCACCAAGCACCCCATCAAGTCTCCTCCTGAACACCTCCAATGATGGTGACTCCACCACCTCCCCAGGCAGCCCATTCCAATGGGCAATCACTCTCTCTGTATAGAACTTCTTCCTAACATCTAGCCTAAACCTGCCCTGGCGCAGCCTGAGACTGTGTCCTCTTGTTCTGGTGCTGTCTGCCTGGGAGAAGAGACCAACCTCTGCCTGTCTACAATCTCCCTTAAGGTAGTTGTAGAGAGCAATAAGGTCACCCCTAAGTCTCCTCTTGTCCTCTTGTTCTCTTGTTCTCGTGCTGGTTGCCTGGGAGAAGAGACCAACCCCCACCTGGCTACAACCTCCCTTCAGGGAGTTGTAGACACCAATAAGGTCTCCCCTGAGCCTCCTCTTCTCCTGACTGTACCATAAATCCAAAATAATATTGAAATATAGGTACGTGATATGAAACTATTGACAAACTGATCATCTGAGCTTTGATGAAAACTTGCTACAAATCTTTGCCCTTTTCCTTTGCATCCTCCTTATTTTTTGTTTGCTGTCTCATCATGCATATAGGGCATATGTTCAGTTCTGGGCCCCTCTATTTAAGAAGGACATTGAGACTCTTGAATGTATCTAGAGAAGGACAACGAGACTGGTGAGAGGCCTTGAGCACAAGCCCTATGAGGAGAGGCTGAGGGAGCTGGGATTGTTTAGCCTGGAGAAGAGGAGGCTCAGGGGAGACCTCGTTGCTCCCTACAGCTACCTGAGGAGAGGTTGTAGCCAGGTGGGGGTTGGTGTCTTCTCCCAGACAACCAGCACCAGAACAAGAGGACACAGTCTCAAGTTGTGCCAGGGGAAGTTTAGGCTCAAGGTGAGGAGAAAGTTCTTCACAAAGTGAGTTGTTAGCCATTGGAATGTGCTGCCCAGGAAGGTGGTGGAGTCACCATCCCTGGAGGTGCTCAAAAAAGGATTGGACGTGACACTTGGTGCCATGGTTCTGTAGTCATGAGGTGCTGGGTGACAGGCTGGACTTGAGGATCTCTGCGGTCTTTTCCAACCTTATTGATTCTATGATTCTATGATTGCATGATTCCATACTTTACAAGCCATTGCCACCATCATAGTAATTCAGATGATAATACAGTGTGAGGTCTGTAAGCAGTTGGGAGTGAGGGTGAGTCATTTACTACACCTCTCCCTCCCCACACAGATATAAAAATAAATGTTCTGCATTGGAGTACTTGGCATGCACAATTATGCTATTTACTCCAGACTTCTCTGTCTTGCAGTTGCAGCTGTTAGTCATTCTCCTCTTGACTGTTCCTTCAGTATATTCATCCTTCTCTGAATGTTGTTTGCAGCCTTGCAGTTGTGGACATTCTTTTCTTTCTTCAAGTATTCTGGTCATGGTTTTTTAGTGATTCCTAGGGATCAGGCCCCCAACGTGAGACGTGAGGAGAACTGCTAACTTCATATGCTTAAACCTGGTTGAAAATCCCACTCTTCTTTTAGGCAAGGTCAAGACTATAATGTTAAAACTTATATATATATACTTTCAGGCCATAAACTTGCAAATATTTGTGTGCAAAAGTTGAGTTAAGCATGTGCAGAAACACCTGCAGTATGTGGATTTAAATGGAGATTTGATGAGAAAAAGACCATTATCACAGAATCACAGAAACACCCAGGTTGGAAAAGACCCTCAGGACTACCAAGTCCAGCCAGTAACCCTACTCTGCAAAGTTCACCCCTAAACCATATCTCCAGGCACCACATCCAAAACACCTTGAAACACATCCAGGGTTGGTGACTCAACCACCTCCCTGGGCAGCTCATTCCAGTGCCTGACCACTCTTGCTGGGGAAATTTTTTTCCTAATGTCCAGTCTAAACCTACCCAGTCATAGCTTGAGGCCATTTCCTCTTCTTCTATCACTAATTACCTGGGAGAAGAGACCAGCACCAGCCTCTCCACAACCTCCTTTCAGGTGGAGCAATGAGGTCTCCCCTCAGCCTCCTTTTTTCCAAACTAACCATCCCCAGCTCCTTCAGTCACTCCTTATAACCAGCACCAGAACAAGAGGACACAGTCTCAAGCTGCACCAAGGGAAGTTTAGGCTCGAGGTGAGAAGAAAGTTCTTCACTGAGAGAGTCATTTGTCATTGGAATGTGCTGCCTGGGGAGGTGGTGGAGTCACCGTCCCTGGAGGTGTTCAAGAGGGGACTGGACATAGTACTTGGTGCCATGGTCTAGTCATGAGGTCTGTGGTGACAGGTTGGACTCGATGATCTCTGAGGTCTCTTCCAACCTTGGTGATACTGTGATAAGGCTTATTTTCCAGGCCCTTCAGCTTCCCTGCCCTTCTCTGCACTCACTCCAGCATACATCTGCAAGGAAATGCCCATTTGAAGGACCATCTCAATACACCAGTGTCTCTGGGCTCCCTAGATACTTAGCAATGGAAAAAGCCAAACTTTTTAGCTCTGCTGCAGCTTTGGATTAGCAAGCAGCTCCTGCACGCACGTCGTATTTTATACACCGTGAAGAGTTTTCTCTTTATTAATCCAGCATGCAAGGCTTTCATTTCCTACTGAGGCTCATCTCTTTGTTACTTGCAGATTCTAAAATCTGTTGTGTTGGCACTTCACTTCTTGGAGACCACTGGTGTCATTTTCTCCAAATTGTTAGCGTAAACAGTCTGTAACTCGAGCAAGCCAAATGTGGGTGGATTAATCTTCCTAGTGCCAGCTAAGCAAGCCTGGCAAGGCACAGTTTAATTCTGATACCATAAAAATAGGGAATAATTTCCTCTTCTTTTTTTTTTTTTTTTGCCTCTTTAGCACTGAAGGACCCAGATCCTTGTAAGCATATTCAGCTCTTGTAAAGTTAAGAGATAAATTCAAGATGAAAGAAATTCTTCTAGCAATCATATACACTAGCAAGGATGAGCAAGTTGGGAGAGGAAAAGAAGAGGGGGAATACTGTAAAGAGTGGTCAAAAAGGAGAGTGTCATGTCCAGACAGCTGGCATCATCAAGTGTGAGTTAAAGACTGCCTCTATTACATCAAATAAAGCAACACAGAACTTAATGAGTGTTCTGCAAGAGGAATTAGCTAAAAACTGACTACTACTAAACACTCTTCAAAAGACCTGCCACTCTCTTTCAAGAGAGTTCTGCCTCGCAAGCCACCATGTCAACCTCAGCATATGGTGGTGTCGTGAGATGTCCTCCTGTGCTGTGACCATGGGGTAGCCCAGGTCAGCTTCCTGTGTAATCCTCAAGCCTGACTTTCAGCACCAAGTGTGTAATACAAGCCTCAAAGCTTTCTCTGTATTAGCAGAAGGTGTGATGGCAGACGTCCCACTCCTTGAGTTGAATGTCAGGAGCTGTTACTTCCACAGCAATGTTCCCCTTTCCCCTGCAGCTCACAGATAGAGCTCACTGGGTTTCTGGATCAGGATTGATGGCACAGAGATGCAGGAGGGTAGAAGGCAGGATGGTGCCAAGGGAAAAATACAAGCTGTTTGCAAGGACATTGCTGGGGCTTTGGGAACATACATGGGCAACTTGCTATCCCCTAAACATTCAAAACATCCAGGGAGATTATCAGCACTCTGGAGCTGATTTCATGCTTTCTTCTAATTGGGGAGCAGATAGAAGATCCCAGCAAAGATCACATGTAATCTGAATCCCTGTGAAATTAAGGCAAGCCCTGTGTTTATGGGCTTTATGTCCATACTCCATGATGTACTTAAATGCTTTCCTTGGGACCAGAGCTCCTTGCCATCTGAGCATGGGTTACCAGGGAAAGGGCAGCCTAACATAACACCAGCTTCAGCCTCGTAAAAACGTCATGGATCAGTTCACCTACAGGCTTAAGAATGACCTGAAATAAATCACCCAAGATCACAAGCTTTTGAGTTCCAAGCACTCTTACAGGGTGAAATGAGCTCCTCAGTACTCTACTATCCCCAAAGTTTCAGTATTTATACCTATTGAAGAAGTCTGCAGACCTACAGAGCGCTGGATTTCTGTAATATGTTCTCCTTGACAGGAGATGATAAAACTCTCTGGAAAAAGAGGATTGGATAATATGTCCCAGAAGCTTTACACATAATAATTATTTTCTACTGTGCTTTCAGGCTTCTCAGGCACACATGGTTTTGCACCCTGCTGGAAGTGTACTCTGTCAGAACTCTGGTGTTACCGTATGAGGTCAACAGCACATTTCAGAAGGGCTCTGAAAGCTTTGCTTTGCTGGTTTGGTTCTTGGTTTTGTTTGGTTTGGGGTGGGGGTTTTGTTTGGTTGGTTTTATATTGTGAGAAAGAAGATCCTCCCTAATCTGCAGTGGCCATTCTCCTCCTAGCAAAACAGCATCCAGCTCCTTCCTTCCAGACCTGGACAGACAGCTTAAACCTACTGCTCTCTGCCCTGTGATAACAGCAGAGAATGCCATAGCTCTTGCTTTTCTCTAGACAACGCAGCAGAGAGAAAAGTGGGAGAGATGCTGCTGAATCCTAGCAAAAGCATGTCTTGGCTTGTACACACACTTTCACATTTGTAAAGTAAAATTTACTGTAGCTGCAAAGGTATTTCTGTTAAAAGAAAGTGTTGCCTTCTCCTGCTTGAAATCAATTATTAACATTGCATTTTCTCTGATGCTCCTGAAACGAACGCAAACAATCACATAGCTACAAACAACAATGATCTGTCTGTCATAGCCCATCACTACTCATTCTACAAGTGGACAAGATCAAAATATGGGACAAGAGCCAGTAAGAAAAATAATACTGCAGGAGGCTTTAATACTTACTGTAACATAGCCTGAAGCATCAGCATTCCAGATATCAATAATTACAGGAATAGATAATGACAATAGCTTGGCTGAACTTCTCATATGCCCCACAGGAAATAAATTGACTGAGGTAACTGGAGATATACTGCAGTGAGTTCTGAAATACCACATTCTGCAGTTTGGGTCTAGTACTGTTTATAATGTTGCTAAGAGATGTGAGGGTTGATCTCATCTGTTGATGTAAGGGAGAGTCCTGGCATTTATTTCAAGTAGCTTTTCAATGAGGTCCCTCACAGAATTTCTCAAGAGGCTTTAAACACTAAACCAAGTCATTAACTTAGTCTTCAAAGGAAAAAATCCTTCATGCTGTCCACTTGCAAAAACTTAGACACCTCTGGGATGTCAGACAGCAAAGACTGAACGCAAGGAAGATGTTATTGTCCCACTGAAATAAATGGGTATTTCACCATTGGTTCTGAGACTAATTTCCTATGGTGGAAACACACAAACACAGAGACAAGAGGAGGAAGATCCACAGGTGATTTAAGGAAAATCTGTACCAACCCTTTCTAAGTGAAAAGTAAAGCCCACTTCCAGTCTGAGAAATTTGAACTGTGAAACAGAAGTGCAGAAGCAGAAAGCCAATGCAAATGCCTTTTTGCTACAATGGGCATGTGGTTTTAAATACCTTCAATTCTTCTTCCTTTCAGTAATATACAGTGAAATAACACAACAAGAAGAAAATGCTATCAAATTCTAATGAAACCAGATACTTTAATATGCTGGTGACAGAACCAATACCTCTTTCATGGTTTATGGAGAGGTGTTACGGATGGACTCAATTTCCTTTTTCCCTCTGCTTCAGGACAGTTCACTATTTAAGCCGAGAAGCAACAACACAGCAGAGGCTGGACTGGTGCTGGGCAAAGGAAAGTCCTTGGGACAAGCTGGATGATAAATAACCTGTATAATGTCTATGTTTTCCATGTTCCCACACATGTGGCACTTTTTATTAATCTGATATCTGTGTTCCCATCACTTTGAGCCAAACTTACTTTACACTCCCAGGTCTCTTTTCTATTGATTGGTGTGGTACCTGATTCAGGTTGCAAGTAAGGGTCAATTCTAGGCAATCAAATACCCAGAGATTGAAATCAGTCACGAGACTGTTTTTGAAATCATGGGAATCTAAATCAAAGCAGCCAGTGGCTTGTGTAATATGTTTACTCTTAGCTTTCATGGGTTCTGGATGTTTGTTTTCAAAACCTGCCTGCAGCTGTGACAGCTAGAAGATCTTTTGAAACTGATACACACATTAGCATGCACTCATGTGACCACTGATGCTTTATGAAACACAAGCCATACCAGGAAGCACAAAGTATGTCTTAGTAAGACAAGACTTGTTGTGAGAGAATTCCTATCTAAATAAGCCCACTCTGCGTGTTTGAAGGTGTGGTGGGTTGAAAATTCCCCCAACATTTAATTGCCAGACCAGCCACGTTGGAAGCAGATGAAGCTGTATTTACAAGCAAATCTACAATGGAATGCAATGAATATATAGAGTATTTACAATGCAAACAAAATGTACAGTATTTGCAATATCTACAGGTATTTACAATTTATAAAGAGCTCAAGAAGTGCCCTGGCCAAAAACCAGGGGAGCTGCTAATAGCTTCCCACTCCCTGGGCTCCTCAGTTTAGGAAAGATGTTGACTTGCTGGAACGTGTCCAGAGAAGGGCAACAAAGCTGGGGAGGGGTTTGGAGCACAAGCCCTGTGAAAAGAGGCTGAGGGAGCTGGGGTTCTTTAGCCTGGAGAAGAGGAGGCTCAGGGGAGACCTTATTGCCATCTGCAACAATCTGAAGGGTAGCAACAGAGCACAGTCTCAAGCTGCACCAGGGGAGGTTTAGGCTGAATGTTAGGAAGAAATTCTTCACAAAAAGAGAGACTGGTCATGGGAATGGGCTGCCCAGGGAGGTGGTGGAGTCTCCATTGCTGGAAGTGTTTAGGAGACTGGATGAGGCACTTAGTGCTGTGGTTTAGTTGAATAGATGGTGTTGGGTGATAGTTTGGACTTGATGATCTCAAAAGTCTTTTCCAACCTGGTTAATTCTGTACCTCTCAGCCTCTCCATGCAAGAAGTCAGTTAAAAACAGGATAGGGAACAGAGGTTTCACCCAGCCATTTATAATCAGTCACAAAGGTATCTCCTAATAAATAATCAACTAAAATTCAAGCATGCTGAATTTGCATTTCACTTAATTACCTTGTTACAAATAATATAACAACATGGTCTTTGTTCTAAGTCCACAGGGATAATGTCAAGGCACTTATATTACATGATGCCAGATTTATATTATTATATGATTTAGCTCCCAGTGACTTAAATTTCAGGTGGCAAGTTTAGCATTCTGAGCAATACCTCTGGAAAAGTGGCAGTATATTTATTGCTACCTTCTATCTCCTCTGAGTACGTATAGCAGAAATTACTGTAAAGCTGTAGTGGGCCTGTAATGCAATAAATATAGCACTGCATAAGATATTTGGAAGCCTGTGACAAGGCAAAACCACCAGAAATGTATTCCTCAATAAATCTCAGGTTTGGTAGAGCACCAACTGACCAATGCTTAAATATTGTGCAAATGAGTTCTGGAGCAGGTTTACTGGCAATGGGGAGAGCTGAGAAAGGGTTTTCAGTCCAAATCAATTAATCTTAGTAGTGCAGGGCCCTCTCTTTTTAAGATGACTCAAGATAAATCCAAAGCTACTTTGAATAGACTAGACTAGACTAGACTAGAACAGAATAGACCAGGTTGAAAGAGACCTTCAAGATCATCGCGTCCAACCTATCAACCAATCCAACCCACCTAAACAACTAAACCATGGCACCAAGCACCCCATCAAGTCTCCTCCTGAACACCTCCAATGATGGTGACTCCACCACCTCCACGGGCAGCCCATTCCAATGGGCAATCACTCTATCTGCATAGAATTTCTTCCTAACATCCAGCCTAAACCTCCCCTGGTGCAGCCTGAGACTGTGTCCTCTTGTTCTGGTGCTGGTTGCCTGGGAGAAGAGACCAACCTCCGCCTGGCTACAACCTCCCTTCAGGTAGTTGTAGAGAGCAATATGGTCACCCCTGAGTCTCCTCTTCTCCAGGCTAAGCAACCCCTGGAGAAGAGTTACAGTGAAGCTCTACCTGCCTCTGGCACGTGATGTGCATCCTAGATGTATATATTGCAGGCACATCATTCAGTCGTAGCCTGTTTGTGACAAATGCAGGTGGTACACTTATATATTCTGTACTTTTTGCTGATTGGTATAAACTGACCCTCAGTAATTTGTTATTTGGTAGCTCCAGCTTCACAGAATTGACATTATGACACCCATCCTATTTTCAAAGTCTGTGAAGGTTAATAAGTGTTCATAGCATCATAGAATCAATAAGGTTGGAAAAGACCTCAAAGATCAAGTCCAACCTGTCTCCCAACACCTCATGGCTACTAAACCATGGCACCGAGTGCTACATCCAATCCCCTCTTGAACACTTCCAGGGATGGTGACTCCACCACCTCCCTGGGCAGCACATTCCAATGGCTAACAACTCTCTCTGGGAAGAACTTTCTCCTCACCTCGAGCCTAAGCTTCCCCTGGTGCACCTTGAGACTGTGTCCTCTTGTTCTGGTGCTGATTGTATGAGAGAAAAGACCAACCCCTCACCTGCCTACAACCTCCTTTCAGGTAGTTGTGGACAGCAATAAGTTCTGCCCTGAGTCTCCTCTTCTCTAGGCTAAGCAACCCCAGCTCCCTCAGCCTCTCCTCACAGGGCTTGTGCTTGAGGCCTCTCCCCAGCCTCGTTGCCCTTCTCTGGACACATTCAAGAGTCTCAATGTTCTCCTGTCTTTTCATGAAGTGCTTGATAGAACTGGACCTTCTCTAAAGGTAGGATATGATTAATATAACCTTGCCCCCAGATCTAAGAACACTTTGATTATTTGCCCAGATAATCAAAGCTGTTTACTTGTTCCATGAAAGGCCAACTTAAACAGAGTGTGAACCTTAGCCTAGGGATAATTCAAGTTTTCTTTAGCTTGTTCCTGGCAAAGGATGAATTTTAACACTAACATAATTATTTGATCATTATGAGCATAGTGAGGCTGGTACAGATGCTTCCTGAAAATGGGATTATGATCTAAGTATACTGCAGATATGCAGAAAGCTGTCAGCTATTTTGTGAGCTTACCTAAAGGCTAGAAATAAATTGTTCTTTAAGGAAATGTGGAGCACTAGCTGCAACTTTTAAAGAGCTCAGGAAATTGTGTTAACAAAATACAAATATGCCCAGCTATGCATCTCTGTGGAATGACCAAATTACTGTCATTCGGGTCACCCAAACATGTGTCAAGCTTTCTTCCCCTGCAGGTTCTGATGTTGCAGTTTTCTTTCTTAATGCTATGTTCATCAGTATTCTCTTTAGCCTTGTGGGAGGATGAATTATTAGAGGCAGAGATGATAGCCAAAAGGCACAGAGTGTGAAATCTTTGCACACAACTGCCAGGAAAAGACGGTGTGTTATAAGGCCATGTCTGTGTCAGGAGGTTATGCCTTTATCAGGTGTGATGGAAATTTGGACTGCATTATTTCTGCTCACTTAACTCTCTCTGTAGGCATCCATATTTAGAGGCAAGGGAGAAAATTTTTGGCTCTGGGATTAACTTAAAGAGCTGCAGAGGACTTAGGGGGAGTGATATTGGCAGCCACTGCTTCTGAGAAGGATGCTATGAGTTGCAAGGATGACTTGCATTGGTAGACTGAGTGGGTGTTCTTAATCTGCTTCACTGCAATTGCCAAGGTTAGACAAAGCAATCTTTCCTGTCTTCACTTGGGTCACAGGTGCAAGGTTTTCCTGGCATCCTGGCCTGCATCAGGAACAGTGTGGCCAGCAGGAGCAGGGAGGTCATTCTGCCCCTGTACACTGCACTGGTTAGGCCACACCTTGAGTCCTGTGTCCAGTTCTGGGCCCCGCAGTTTAGGAAGGATGTTGACTTGCTGGAAGATGTCCAGAGAAGGGCAACAAAGCTGGGGAGTTGGAACACAAGCCCTGAGGAGAGGCTGAGGGAGGGGGTTGCTTAGCCTGGAGAAGAGGAGACTCAGGGTGACCTTCTTGCTCTCTACAACTACTGAAGGGAGGTTGTAGTAAGGCAGAGGTTGGTCTCCTAGCACAGTACCAGAACACGAGGACACAGTCTCAGGCTGTGCCAGGGGAGGTTTAGACTGGATGTTAGGAAGAAGTTCTACACAGAGAGAGTGATTGCCCATTGGAATGGGCTGCCTGGGGAGGTGGTGGAGTCACCATCATTGGAGGTGTTCAGGAGGAGACTTGATGGGGTGCTTGGTGCCATGGTTTAGTTGTTTAGGTGGGTTGGATTGGTTGATGGGTTGGATGCAATGATCTTGAAGGTCTCTTTCAACCTGGTGTATTGTATTGTGGTGTATTGTATTGTATTGTTTTCAGCATGTGTGCAGAACTAACAAGTGCCTAACAATAAATAAGTAAATAAATAACATATTGATGCAGGAGTGTGGAGAGGTCCAAAATGTCCTCCCCATACTTGTCAGGCCTTTTCAGAAACCTTAGCCTTCACTGGTAGTGAAGGTCAATAGATTTGATATGGACGAGTTTTCTTTCCCCTTTGCATTTTGTTACAGAGCTATCTGATACAGCCAAACATCAAAATTATGTTATTTCAGAGGCAAGAAAACAGGTGGAGGGAATTCAGACTTCAGTAGTCCATTTGCAGCTACAGCTGGACTTCTCATTTTCCCCCCTCTAATTGTTGGCATAGCCTTCAAAATGGGATGTCAATAGTGCCCAGTGGCAGGGACAGGTCTTCTGTGAAACACTATGCTCCCAGAGAGGGCAATTACATAGATAAAGAAAAAGGAAGATGGAAACAGCACCTGGTTAATAAGATACAAAACAGTGGAAAGGCAGCAAAAACATGTTTGAAGGGGAATGTGTGAATTCATGAGGGGCTTATTTGATCCAGTTCACACAGCCATTGATACTGTGTTATGCATTCTTGTACTATCAAATGCCACCTAAGAATGACATAGATTTATTGGTTTTCATATAAAAATACTTTGCAGGGAAGAATTTTTACATGTTCCTCAATTCAGGACACTGAGATTGGTCTTTACAAATGTTACAAATCAACCTGCTACAGTGATATTTTGCCCCTCTTACTATGCCTGCCTCTATTTTGTTCAGCTTGGTACGGGTTAGATGAAGCATAATGGGCTACATTTTTTGTGATCTTGACAGCAGGAAACAAAACAGCAGGGGAAAACAAACAAACCCAAACCAAGCCCAAAACCCTGGGCTGTTAGGAAAATGGAGCAATCTCTGCTAAATAAGTCAGCAAGGTCTGGATCCTTGCTTTTCACACAGTCGTGTGCAGAAGTGACTCTGTCACAAGAAATCCTTTTAACGAATCACATTTTTAGGTGGAAGCGTGAAAAACAGGGGTTTAATACCATTTGATCTCTTCTCCAACACACTCTAATGCTTTGCTAGAATGCCTTGACATGGCAGGTTGTGGAAGCCTCTTTGATTCTAAACTAAATAGGAAACGAGAAAGCAAAATGCATCCCTAACATCTAATTGCAAAATCAACTTTTCCTCTATGTTCAGTTTAGGTAACAAAAGATATTAAAAATCAGAGTGAACCTCTGCTACATGAGATGCATTAATCAGAGTGGGCTAAGGAAGTGTCTGTCCTCAGAAGACCATATGGCTTAGAAGTAAGTAATTCCACATCACTGGTTTGCTGGCAATAATGGAGTGAGGCGGAAGAATGAATTAATTTTAAATCACATCCATAAGGGAATGGGTTGCTCAGAATGTCCTTTGTGCCACACAATGACTGTAATTTTAAACTGCTAATACCTTACAATGAGACCCACAAATGGGTTATTTCTTGCCTTTCATGGGGCCCAATCCTGCTACTTTGATGTTCTTGTGTAGCTGTTATTAAGATCGGTGGAAGTTAAGCCAACTGTCACGAGCGTGGGATTTGTTCGGGGTCTGTTTCAACATAGTCAAATAAAGCTGGGCTGCCCAGCTCAGCTGGTCCTGCCCACATGCCACAAAATGCATGCAGCATTGGATTGTGCAAAAAGTATCATGGAATTGTTAGGGTTGGAAGGGACCTCAAGGATCACCTAATTCCAACCCCCCTGCCATGGGCAGGGACACCTCACACTATAGCAGGTGGCCCAGAGCCACATCCAGCCTGGCCTTCAAAACCTCCAGGGATGAGGCTGCCACCACCTCCCTGGGCAACCTGTGCCAGTGTCTCACCACCCTCATGGGGAAGAACTTCTTCTTAACATCCAATCTGAATCTACCCATTTCTGTGCTCAATGGATCTGTCTGTCTCTGTCTCAGGTTGCCTGTGCTGGGACCAAGGTACCTGACAAGCAATGTCCCTGGAAAATGAAAAGATTTTAAAACAAATTTAGATTAAAATCTTCACTGTGACAGGAGTTATTTACCACCAGCATGTACCCCATTAGCTGATACTGGCTGATTTACAACTACCTGAAAGGAGGTTGTAGCCAGGTGGGCTTGATCTCTTCTCCCAGGCAACCAGCACCAGAACAAGAGGACACAGTCTCAAGCTGCACCAGGGGAAGTTTAGGCTCAAGGTGAGAAGAAAGTTCTTCACAGAAAGAATAATTGGCAAGTGGAATGTGCTGCCCAGGAAGGTTGTGGAGTCACTGTCCCTGGAGGTGTTCAAGAAAGGACTGGATGTGGCACTTGGAGCCATGGTTTAGTTGTCATGAGATGTTGGGTATTAGACAATAGGTTGGACTTGATGATGTCTCAGGTCTTTTCCAACCTGGTTGATTCTGTGATTCTGTGATATAGAAGAGCATGGATATGGCATATTGGTCTCTTCTCCCAGGCAGCCAGCACCAGAACAAGAGGACACAGTCTCAGGCTGGCCAGGGAGGTTGACTGGATGTAGGAAGAAGTTCTATACGAGAGAGTGATTGCCCACTGGAATCAGCTGTGGAAGTGGTGGAGTCACCTTCATTGGAGGTGTTCAAGAAGAGGCTTGATGGGGTGCTTGGTGCCAGGGTTTAGTTTTTTAGTTGTTTAGGTGGGTTGTATTGTACTGTATTGTACTGTATTGTATTAGGTGGGATTGGTTGATGGGTTGGACGTGATGATCTTGAAGGTCTCTTACAACCTGTTGTATTGTATTATTGTATTGTATTGCAAGGGAATTACAGTGACCCCAACTTTGAAAGACTGAATCTTAAGTGCTTGCACTTCCTGGCATCAGTATTTGCTGCCTGGTTTCAAGCCTTGCTGACTGCACTGCATCACAGCCCCAAGGGCAGCTGAGCAAAGGGTATGAGACCAGCCTGCCCTGATGTGATGACTGCCCACACCTTTGGCAAGGAACAGCCCACCTGTGGGCTGTGGCCCAAGTGTGGAAACCTCACTAGAGTCACCCGTGGGCAAACCCCTTAAGATCCATATGCTGTTTAAACTAATAGAGGGTGTACCAGACTACCTAAGGAGCACCTAACAGCTGTAACTGAAAAACCACAAATCCTGTGTAAGCTGCCAACTCACCCTGAAGAAAACACTTTAGATCCAGAAGTGCTCAATTTCTCCTTGGCAAAGGTCCCACAAATTCACCAATGATTCCCTGAGCAGCTGTAGTCAACAAACCAGATGCTGCCTTACCTATCCCACATGATAACTGGGCTCCATACAAAATGAGAGCAGATGTGAGTCAGCCCTCAGCTTTTGGAGCACAGCTCAACAACTAGAAAATTTGGACGTAGGACACCTGGGTTACATTCAGTCCTCTTTCTAAAGGGATCTGAGTCCACCTCTAGGCAACTGTTACACCATAGTAGGCAATAATGGAGCATCAATCATTTTCCCTAAGAGGGCTGCTCCTTTTCATGTGACATGTCTAAAATATCTAGACCACAATGACTGATACCTTAATTCTGAAAACTACACTGTTCTACTTAGTATTAAACTAAATAAAGCATTTACTGGTGTGAGTAATAGCATTGAGATTTTACTGATGTGCATTACTAAGCCACAGAGCCAAGCCCAAGTAGTTTTTTAAGGTGAATATCTAATTTTTCTGTGCCAAGCACAGGATCTCTAATAATAAGAATTTAGAGGAAATCAGAAGACAAAGTAATTCCTTTTTGTACCACTGCAGAAAAAGCTCTCGGGGGGAGGCACTCTGACTAAGACCTGCTCACGAATCAGATGCACCTCCATGCAGGTACAGCCTTGAGATCTCTGCTCTCCTCTACAAAAGATAAATGTGAGATCAGGATTATTAACTGCATGAATGTAGAGAAGTGGACAGAGAAAGGTGGGATGATCTAGGAAATTGGAAGGAATTATACTGATGCTTTCCCACATCATTGTTTTTCATGTTCAGGTGTATTCTCCTCCGAAGGCATCCATCAGCAATCACATACCTTGCAAATGTGCTTCTCATATGGAATCAGAAAACATGTACCTGCATTTTGTTTTTTGCATTGCCTCCCATGAAGTGCATTTATAAAAGAGTAGAACTGACCAGCAGAGCTCGGTGGTGCTGTTATTCTAGTGATAAGCATCCTGCTCAATTTCATTTTGCAGCTTGAAGTGTCACAGTGACGGAATGAAACAGAATGATGGCAGAAAAAGAAGTTTAATGGGGTAAAGGAACAGGACAGAAAACAATGAAAAGGCTAAAAACAATACTATTTTTTGCATATATATATATATAAATATATATTTATATATGTAGTTTAGAGAACATTGACATAGTTGCAATATAGCAATTGAAGTCTAATCAGTCCCTGGAATTCTATTAACAAGAGTCCAGAACAACAGTTAGGTCACAAAAAGGATCTGGAGCACAAGCCCTATGAGGAGAGGTTGAGGGAGCTGGGGTTGCTTAGCCTGGAGAAGAGGAGGCTCAGGGGAGACCTCATTGCTGTCTACAACTACCTGAAGGGAGGTTGTGGCCAGAAGGGGGTTGGTCTCTACTCCTAGACAACCAGCACCAGAACAAGAAGACACAGTCTCAAGCTGTGCAGGGGGAAGTTTAGGCTTGATCTTAGAAGTTCTTCACAGAACTAGAGATTGCCTGTTGGAATGGGCTGCCCAGGGAAGTGATGAGGTCAACATCCCTGGAGGTGTTTAAGAAGAAACTGGATGAGGCACTTAATGCCATGGTCTAGTTGATTAATACAGCAGAATAAAAGAATTAACCAGGTTGGAAAAGACCTTCAAGATCATCGCATCCAGCCTATCACCCAACACCATCAAATCAACTGATTGCAGGTGAAATGGGTGCCAGGGAGGATGATTGAAAGCCTGGTGAGTTTGGAACACATATCAGAACCCAGGGATGTTCAGCTTATGGAATGACACCTCCTGCTTAGGACAGACTGACCTCACAGTATCACAGTATCACCAAGGTTGGAAGAGACCTCAAAGATCATCAAGTCCAACCTGTCACCACAGACCTCATGACTAAACCATGGCACCAAGTGCCACGTCCAATCCCCTCTTGAACACCTCCAGGGATGGTGACTCCACCACCTCCCTGGGCAGCACATCCCAATGGCGAATGACTCTCTCTGGGAAGAACTTTCTCCTCACCTCCAGCCTAAACTTCCCTGGTGCAGCTTGAGACTGTGTCCTCTTGTTCTGGTGCTGGTTGCCTGGGAGAAGAGACCAACCCCTTCCTGCCTACAAACACCTTTCAGGTAGTTGTAGAGAGCACTGAGGTCTCCCCAGAGCCTCCTCTTCTCCAGGCTAAGCAACCCCAGCTCCCTCAGCCTCTCCTCATAGGGCTTGTGTTCAAGGCTTCTCACCAGCCTTGTTGCACTTCTCTGGACACGTTCTGGTCATGCTCAATCCCATTGCTGCTGTGGGGTACCCTTCTTTCTCCATTTTCTGCCTTCACAGCACTACACAAAACCAGCAAGAGACAGTGTTGTGCTACTGTTCATAGAAGTTGGTGTACACTGCCAGAGCAGGCAACTTGCAGATCCTCTGTTTCTCCCTCACCTATCTCTTCTTCACAAACTTCTTAGTTTTCCTCATCAGTGTAATAAATATTCATCTTAGTGCTCAGCTCAAGCCCAATTTCTCCAGGAGAGAACCTTTTAATTTACCTTTGTAAAGAGATTACCTGAGCCATACCAAAACACATATGCCAAACAAGGATGACTTGCTCTTCAACAGTTCTATTTGTTCACATTGAGATCATAGAATCATAGAATCAATAATGCTGGAAAAGACCTCAGAGATCCTCCAGTCCAACCTATCACCCAACACCTCATGACTATCTAATCTATGGCTTCAAGTGTCACATCCAAACCCCTCTTGAACACCTCCAGGGACCTCCACCACCTCCCTGGACAGCACATTCCAATGGCAAATAACTCTTTCTGTGAAGAACTTTCTCCTCACCTCAAGCCTAAACTTCCCCTGGTGCAGCTTGAGACTGTGTCCTCTTGTTCTGGTGCTGGTTGCCTGGGAGAAGAGACCACCCCCCACCTGGCTACAACTTCCTTTCAGGTGACTACGAAGACCTCTTTTCTTGGCAGGGCATCCTCAGAACCACTGAGTCACATGCAGGCTGTCCAAAAAGAAGTGTCAGTTGAAAAATGAGTCCTGAAGGGACTGTTGTGAACAGGGATAATGGCCCGAAGTCTCATTTGCCCTGAGGTTGCTTTATGTTCTGCATGTGTGAATGGACCTCAGAGTGTACCTGAAAAAAACAGTAAATCTGTCCCTGCCTCCCTGGCATTTGCTAGGATGATGTAGTGAGTCACAGCATGAATGGAACAAACAGTCTGTCTTTCAGCTTGGACTTGCACTGTGCTTTGCTTTTACTGGGTATAGGCAGTGTCCTAATGAGCAAAAATGTTAACAGGACTACACTGAGCAGCTCAAGGAGAGACTCAGACCCCTCCTGGAAGGGAAACAAAATGTCTCAAGTCTTGCTCTTGATGAAGTACCCTATATTCTCTGTCAGTGTTTACTTCACAGAAAAACTGCCAACCATAGAGGTCAAATATGTGGAATGTGTGGCAGAATCTGTTCTGCCACACTGGGAACACTGTCTCCCCAGGCAGTGACTGCAGTAGGTATTGTATAAACAGAGCAGCTAGCCCTTGCAAACTTCTTTTTCTTTCTAGATACACTTATTCAGCTGTCTTTGTTTTGCTCTGCTGTAGTTTTACAACAGAAATCACAGAGATGTCCAAATTCCTCTTAAACTAGCCAATATTAGAGTGTTGTGATTAGTGTTGTGATTAGGGTGTCAGGTAATGATAGGACTAGGGGGAATGGAGCAAAACTAGAAATGGGTAGATTCAGATTGGATGTTAGGCAGAAGTTCTTCCCCATGAGGGTGGTGAGACACTGGAACAGGTAGCCCAGAGAGGTTGTGGAAGCCTCATTCCTGGAGGTTTTGAAGGCCAGGCTGGATGTGGCTCTGAGCAACCTGCTCTAGTGTGAGGTGTCTCTGCCCATGGCATCAGGGTTGGAACTATATGATCCTTGAGGTCCCTTCCAACCCTAACAATTCTATGATTCCATAAATAAAAGTAATGGACAACCTTGATTCTGTCCCTGACCTTGACTTATTCTGGAATTGCATGCAGGTCATTTCATCTCTTTGTGCATTTTCTGCCTGCAGATTGTGCCTTTGCCTTGGCTGCTCAGTCATTTTTGCTTATGAGTCTGCATCTCTGGGTTGTTGCTCAAAGCACTCAACGAACCAAAAAACAGCAGTAATAAATGGCATTTCTTGAAAAGGAGCAGGTAGGATCAAATGAGGGTGTTCCTGTGCAGTTTTATCAGAGAGCAGTATGCATAAGCTGAGATGGGTGCTGTCCTCCCACTCAGTCAACCAGTGCCGGGTGCTGCACTTTGGTCACAGCAATCCCATGCAGTGCTACAGGCTGGGGTCAGAGTGGCTGGAGAGAGGCCAGGAAGAGAGGGACCTGGGGGTACTGATTGATAGCTGGCTGAACATGAGCCAGCAGTGTGCCCAGGCAGCCAAGAAGGCCAATGGCATCCTGGCCTGCATCACAAATAGTGTAGCCAGCAGGAATAGGGAAGTCCTTCTGCCCCTGTGCTCAGCACTGGTTAGGCCACATCTTGAGGACAGTGTCCAGTTCTGGGCCCCCCAGTTTAGGAAAGATGTTGAGTTGCTGGAAGGTGTCCAGAGAAGGGCAACAAAGCTGGGGAGGGCTTTGGAGCACAGCCCTGTGAGGAGAGGCTGAGGGAGCTGCTCTCTACAACTCCCTGAAAGGAGGTTGTAGCCAGGTGGGAGTTGGTCTCTTCTCCCGGCAGCCAGCACCAGAACAAGAGGAGATAGTCTCAAGCTGCACCAGGGGAGGTTTAGGCTTGAGGTGAAGAGAAAGTCTCTCTTCAAAGAGAGATCTCTTACCCATTAGAATGTGCTGCCCAGGGAGGTGGTGGAGTCACCATCCCTGGAGGGGTTCAAGAGGGGATTGGACGTGGCACTTGGTGCCATGGTTTAGTGGTCATGAGGTGTTGGGTGACAGGTTGGACTTGATGATCTTTGAGGTCCCTTCCAACCTCATTGATTCTATTATTCTGTGGTTCTGCAATGGATCCACATATCTATTCTTCATATTTTGGTAAATTTATTAATTTTATAGTAATTTAAGAAGCTCCTATACATTTTTACTTTATTTATGTATTTGTTTGTTTGATATTGTTAATATAAATGCTCTATAAACAGCCACAAGACTATAAAGCTAGCTGAAGCCTACCCTGTTTGGTCTCAAAAATTCAGTGTCTTGCAGTAAGCAGGAAAGATTAAGTGCCTTGAGTTCAGTAGTTTAAAAATATTTTCAAGTCTCTTCTGTGAGAGGCTTGAGATTCTTCACATGACTTTCTGCCACAGAATTATGGTCACAGAAAGAAAGCAATTACCCTTTCAGACTCAGTCCAGAAAAGAAAACTTGCCTTGAAATAAAACTGCTGAAGTTGTGCGGGTCAGCACTCCAGCAACAAGAGTTACAACATTTGCCACCCACTAGCACCAGTTTGTCGGTATCACCACTTTACAGGCAGGAAATCCTCATGCAGGGAGATTAAAGTAAAAAAATACCCACTAATTTTGGTTTCTCTGAAATACCTTGGACCTACTTTCTGAAAGGATTTACTGTAGCTAGCATATCAAAAGACAGCTTGTGTGAATTTCAGCAGCTTTTGAAAGTTACCACCCTTCCTGCAAATAGGACTGGTGTATCAGGTTAGATATCAAGAAAATGAAGGAAACACAGTACAAAGACCACCTGTGAAATACCTGCTCTATAGGAGCTGCTTTCAGCAGTGTCTTTTTATTTTTTTCCTTTTATAGAATAGAATAGGGTAGGATAGGATAGAATAGAATAGAGTAGAATAGGATAGGATAGGGTAGGATAGGATAGGATAGGATAGGATAGGATAGGATAGGATAGGGTAGAATAGAATAGAATAGAATAGAATAGAATAGAATAGAATAGAATAGAATAGAATAGAATAGAATAGAATAGAATAAACCAGGTTGGAAAAAACCATCGAGGTCATTGAGTCCAACCTATCACCCAATACCATCTAATCAACTAAACCACAGCACTAAGTGCCTCACCCAGTCTCTTTTTAAACATCTCCAGTGATGGTGACTCCACCACATCCATGGGCAGCACATTCCAATGGAAAATCTCTCTTTCTTGGAAGAACTTCTTCCTTACATCCAGCCTAAACTTCCCCTGGTGCAGCCTGAGACTGTGTCCTCTTGTTCTGGTGCTGGTTGCCTGGGAGAAGAGACCAACCTCCACCTGTCTACAACCTCCCTTCAGGTAGTTGTAGAGAGCAATAAGGTCACCCCTCAGTCTCCTCTTCTCTAGGCTAACCCCAGCTCCCTCAGCCTCTTCTCATAGGGCTTGTGTTCCAACCCCCTCCCCAGCTTCGTTGGCCTTCTCTGGACACCTTCCAGCAACTCAACATCTTTCCTAAACTGAGGGGCCCAGAACTGGACACTGTCCTCAAGATGTGGCCTATCCAGTGATGAGTACAGGGGCAGAATGACCTCCCTGCTCCTGCTGGCCACACTGTTCCTGATGCAGGCCAGGATGCCATTGGCCCTCTTGGCTGCCTGGGCACACTGCAGGCTCATGTTCAGCCTACCATCGACCAGCACCCCCAGGTCCCTCTCTTCCTGGCCACTCTCCAGCCACTCTGACCCCAGCCTGTAGCACTGCATGGGGTTGCTGTGGCCAGTGTGTAGAACCTGGCATTTAGATGTGTTCAATCTCATGCCCTTGGACTCTGCCCATCTGTCCAGCCTGTCGAGGTCCCTCTGCAGAGCTCTCCTACCCTCTAACAGATCAACTCCTGCCCCCAGCTTGGTGTCATCTGCAAATTTACTGATGATGGACTCAATCCCTTCATGCATATCATCAATAAAGACATTAAAGAGCATGGGGCCCTGTACTGATCCCAGGGGGACACCACTAGTGACTGGCTGCCAGCTGGATGTGGTGGCACTGTCTTCCTGCAATGCCTTGGTTATTCCTGTTTGGTTTTTTTCCCCCCATTAACTGCACCTCTTCCAAATCCTGAATGTCCCCCAAATTTACTGGATGGTATTGTACAGAAAAAGAAGCCTCATTCATGAAAAGTTAACATGCCACCAGGAAACTGAAATCTGAACCTCAAGCTAGTTGATACTGTATGACTTTTTTGGTCTTGTAAGCCTGCAATGGATTGGAAGCAAATAATTTTGAGAAAGGCACTGGCTTGAGTGCTTTGCAATTTATTTTGTTTTTATCAACTGCAACATGTTTGATTATTGTAGATTTAAAGTAATAGTTATACCTGTAATTGAAAATAACTTATCTTAGGTGTGCTCTATTTTATAGTGTAATGGTGTTCAAAGGGATAGATGTCAAAACTACATCCAACTTTTTGAACACTATGAGAAAGCTCAGGTCACCTGACTTGACCTTTGTTGTTCCTAATTTAGTCTGAAAAGTGGTTTTCTTCCAAGTCTTTAGTTTCCATTGCTTTTCAGAACATTCTCTGCTTTGAGAGTTGGGCAGTCTGGGATCTTTCTTTCCTGCTTCTTTGCTCATCGACTTCCTTTGTCCTCACTTCATCCTAAAACCTCACTGTATCCTCATTCAGCTCTGTTGATCCTTATTCTCAACCTTTTTCCCTTCCCACTCATGATATCTATTCTCTTTTATTGCTTGCCAGCCTCTTCTCCCTCCTAAGAAGCAGCTTGACAAACTCCTCTTTTCTCCACAGGCTTAGTTTCAGTCCTGAGGAGACAAACTCCAAAACAAGCCCTAACCCAGACAATAGCTAAGCCCTTGTGAATGTGCAAACCTGGACACTTCCTGGGGTCCAGATGGTCCAAGTAAATATGTAGCATGTGTGATTAACCTTGTAACACACCTCTGAACTGTGTGTGCCCATGGCCACGTTTGAATGTGCTTCCTATAGGTTCAGCTATCAGGTTTCTCTGGTACCAATGGCCATTGATTGTCTTTGGACAGTATTTAAAGCAGCCAAGATGGTAGGCAATTTGCCTTGTCCTCACCAAGAAAGCAACAAGAGCAACACAAGCCCTATGAGGAGAGGCTGAGAGAGCTGGGGTTGCTTAGCCTGGAGAGGAGAAGGCTTAGGGGAGACCTTATTGCTCTCTACAACTACCTGAAGGGAGGTTGTAGACAGGCAGAGGTTGGTCTCTTCTCCCAGGCAGCCAGCACCAGAACAAGAGGACACAGTCTCAAGCTGTGCCAGGGGAGGGTTAGGCTGGATATTAGGAAGAAGTTCTACACAGAGAGAGTGATTGCCCATTGGAATGGGCTGCCTGGGGAGGTGGTGGAGTCACCATCATTGGAGGTGTTCAGGA
The DNA here is from genome assembly GCA_015227895.2 of Colaptes auratus. Taxonomy (NCBI): domain Eukaryota; kingdom Metazoa; phylum Chordata; class Aves; order Piciformes; family Picidae; genus Colaptes; species Colaptes auratus. The sequence goes on from CM037636.1 coordinate 9,239,297, forward strand.
GGAGACTTGATGGGGTGCTTGGTGCCATGGTTTAGTTGTTTAGGTGGGTTGGATTGGTTGATAGGTTGGAGGCAATGATCTTGAAGGTCTCTTCCAACCTGGTTCATTCTATTCTATTCTATTCTATTCTATTCTATTCTATTCTATTCTATTCTATTCTATTCTATTCTATTCTAAATGCTACTGGAGTCGCAGCTGAAACCCTTGTCCTAGCAGGCTAACTATACCTGGGCCTTGTACCTGGACCAAGGCAACCAACACTGAGAGGCCTGCAGCAGAGGCAGAAAGGGAGAAAGCCCTGAGAGAACTGAATCTCAGAAGAGCTTCACTGCTACGGCCTGTGAACTGGGCATGTGGACTGGGCATGAGGAGAGGCCCCTTAGCCTTCTCTGAGCCAAGGAAAAGCTACAGCCTGTGAACTGGGCACAAGAGGAGAGAGGCCCCTTAGCCCTCTCCAAACCAAGAACTGCTTGAATTTCAGATGCAGCATCTGGAAAGATACCAGACAAAAGTAGCAAGCTGTGAGTACCTAGCTAATTTGCTACAGAATCCCCCTGGTGGGAAACCACAGACCATGGCACCTCTTTTTCCAATTCAAATCACTGCATTGGAAATTCATGATTTTGCTTCAATTGTTTGACTGTCTTCATATTCCTTGTATGTGGAATATATTACCCACAACCAATTAACAGAGCCTGGAAGTATACTTAATTAAGTTACGGCGGCGGCAGATACCACTGCCAGAAGCATTACATATAAAATACACATCCATCTTATTGCAAGTTCCCTTTGCTTTCAGATGAAAAAGATTTTTCCTTTGAGATTCACCACAACAGCCTGAAGAGCTCTGAAACTGTGTTGTTACTCTTGGTATGGTTGGTCAAATGTGGCCAATACGCTGCTGCTTACAGCTCTGCTTGCTGGCAGACGTTGTACAGCATCACACTGGATTGTGCTCATCATGGGTAGGACGGTTGGGGAATTTTACCTGGTAGCAATGACTATATTTTAGCAGTCCTTTTGGAGCAGATTTATTCTTGTACAAATACAAGACATAGGATAGGATAGGATAGGATAGAATAGAATAGAATAGAATAGAATAGAATAGAATAGACCAGGTTGGAAAAGACCTTTGAGATCATCAAGTGCGTCACCCAATACCATCTCATCAACTAAACCATGGCACCAAGTGACTCATCCAGCCTCTTTTTAAACACCTCCAGTGATGGTGACTCCACCACCTCCCTGGGCAGTCCATTCCAATGGCCAATCTCTCTTGCTGGGAAGAACTTCTTCCTAACATTCTGCCTAAACCTCCCCTGGTGCAGCTTGAGACTGTGTCCTCTTGTTCTGGTGCTGGCTGCCTGGGAGAAGAGACCAACTCCCACCTGGCTGCAACCTCCCTTCAGTTAGTTGTAGACAGCAATAAGGTCTCCTCTGAACCTCCTCTTCTCCAGGCTAAGCAACCCCAGCTCCCTCAGCATCTCTTCATAGGGTTTGTGCTCCAAAGCCCTTCCCAGCTTTGTTGCCCTTCTCTGGACACTTTCCAGCAATTCCACATCTTTCCTAAACTGAGGGGCCCAGAACTGGACACAGGACTCAAGGTTTGGCCTAACCAGTGCTGAGCACAGGAGTGGAATGACCTCCCTGCTCCTGCTGGCCACACTGTTCCTGATCCAGGCCAGGATGCCATTGGCCTTCTTGGCCACCCGGGCACACTGCTGGATCTTGTTCAGCCTACTATCGACCAGTACCCCCAGGTCCCTTTCTGCCTGTACTTCCATGTCATACCAGTCTCACCCCACTGACCAAGTAATGAGGAAAATAAAATAAAAACTATTGATTCTTAAAGAAAAAGACTTAAAACTTAGTTTTAAACTGATGTGGAATAAGTACACTTCTCAGGTATTGTTTTTCAAAAGAGCTTGGATGTATAGAAAATAAATATCTTAGTAAAGCCTACAAAAGCAGGCACCTCATCCAAACTGCAACAATTAAAGCTTGACAAAGTTGTGAGAACCTGAGGGGAGTTTCAAGGACACCACCCACCATTTTAATAACAGTCAGTGCTATCAACTTCACTGATAATAGAACAGAAAGTGAAATAACACATGAGTAAAGTGATGTGCTAGTAACAGTATGAGCAGATATTATTTTCCCTGTGGTCAAATCCTTCATGGCCAACATTAAATCTACAGGCTAGCAGAAACCAGTTGACAACGTGCTTTAGGACTGAATTCGAGGATTCTAGCTGCTACAGTTACTTTACCTTTTATTTTTTCACTCAGAAGCACATGCTTGAGTTTCCACTGGTAATATGAACCTTACTTGAATCTGATCTGACCTCTGCAGAAGCAGCCAAAATGCCTAGGTATTAATGATATATGTTATAAAGAATCATGGAATTGTTAGGGTTGGAAGGGACCTCAAGGATCATCTAGTTCCAACCCCCCTGCCATGGACAGGGACACCTCACACTAGAGCAGGCTGCTCAGAGCCACATCCAGCCTGGCCTTAAAAACCTCCAGGCATGAGGCTTCTACCACCTCCCTGGGCAATCTGTTCCAGTGTCTCACCACCCTCATGGGGAAGAACTTCTTCCTAATATCCAACCTGAATCCACCCATTTCTATTATTTTTCCATTCCCCCTAGCCCTATCATTACCTGAAAATCCAGACAAAACACCCATGGAGATGAAGGAACTGACTATACAGACACTGCCAGACATATTTCCAAATAATTTCTGTTATACAGAAGTCTGGACAGAGTTTCTGAGGGTTGCTTTTAGAGCTTTCAATATTGTAGCTCTCCTCAGCAATTATTAAAAGCAAAAAAATAATAGAGAAAAGTTGTGGCTTTAGTATATTTTGTAGGAGGTTTGCTGAGAACATTTTCTTTCATTATAATAACAGTGACTGACAACAGCTGGAATCTTATTTCTTTTGCAGCAGCATTTGGCTTTATTTACATCAATCATGATAGTTCATTCAGTCTTCTTTTATTGGGCTGCGATGTGAGGAATACAGCGACTGGCAGAAAACTCTGCTCTGGAGGAACAAACTGTGTGGGCTGAGTCTCATCAAAGCCATTGTGCTGATCATAGCTGTGCAGATAATGGTTCATGAAAAAAAAATGTTCAGGAAAAACAAAACACCTTTATTGTGATTCCTTTTTGTGTTTTTCTTTTGGGGAGGAATGAATGTCTCCTGTTTCTGCCTAATCCTCTCTTTGCCTGTGTTATATTTGGCTGAAAGAGGTGTAAAGTGGGGTTTACTGGATAAGATGAGGCTCTTTATCTCCGTTAGAGTCATAGAATCATAGAATTGTTAGGGTTGGAAGGGACCTCAAGGATCATCTAGTTCAACTCCCTCTGCCATGGGCAGGTTGCTCACAGCCACATCCAGCCTGGCTGCAAAAACCTCCAGGGATGAGGCTTCCACCACCTCCCTGGGCAACCTGTGCCAGTGTCTCACCACCCTCATGGGGAAGAACTTCTTCCTAACATCCAATCTGAATCTACCCATTTCTATTTTTTTTTCCATTCCCCCTAGTCCTATCACTCCCTGACACCCTCACACTGATCTAATTACAGGTCCTGAACAGCTCTTAACACCCTATTGGCCTGTGGACTGGTGCAGTCATTACTGCCTGTGCTCTTAAAATCACTCACATGTGTGGTCTGAAATGTCAGTGATTTTTGACGAAGTGGTCCATCTTCTCCAAAGGCAGTTTGTGAGCTGCACTTGTGAGCTGCACATGAGTCTACACTAGAAGCAGCTGAAGCCCAGGCTCTGACCCTGGCTCCATCCTGAGGTAATATTAATTTCATGGGTTGACTTTTGCTTATAAATCACCACCAATAATTATTAGCTAGCATGTTGAGTGGAGGAGGGGGGAGAAAGCATCATGAAGCAAGACAAAAGTCAACTGACAAGATGCAACAGCTTATTAATACACTAATGCACTTAGAACTTGACACAGATAAAACAGACACTTGGAGCTCTTTCAGGTAAGGATGTTTTCCTAAAAGGAGGTGAAAATTTGGAAGGCTAGAGCGATGAAGGTCTGTGGGTATGTGTCTTGGTCCAGAGAAGGAAAGAGACTCAGTTCTTTTGACTAGTCCTGTGTTATGAAATAAGAGGCACAAACAAAGCCAAAATGTCAACAGCTAGACTATTTATTGCACAAATAAAGTGGATGGATCAGAAGGGGAGAGAGAATAGAGAGTGAGAGAGAGAAGAGGGAGAGAGAAGAGGAAAGGAACTGTATTACCACACCACTCACCCCCCAAGACAGTTTGAGTCTGTGGAGGAAAGGTGCTGCAGCTTTGGATGTAAAGGAGATGTTGGGTCTATAGAGGAAGAGTGCTGTAGCTTTAGCTGTAGAAGAGATGTGGTCCTCTGAGCAGCCTCTTAAACTCCATGAGTTGCAGCAGGCAGAACTTAGGACATGGAGAGAGGGTTCCTCTTGGTCTGCTTCTTCCAGGCTCCATGGTGATGTCTCTGTCATTTTTCTCTCCTGGTATTCTCTCTGTTTGTCTTCTCAGAGCAGCATTTTCCTGGTCTTTTCTTTCTGCTGTGTTTTCCTCCTTCTGTGTTTTCCTTCACCTCAGCTAGTAGTAGCTCAAGTCTTTTTATACAGGTTTTTAGTCCTTAGGTATGTGTCCAAGTATTATCCCCCAGGAAATCATCCTTAGGTAAGTGTCCAGGTATCGTTCCCCAGGAAATCTTCCTGTGTATTCCTTCATGTTTGGACAGGGGTCTGGAGAAAGAGGGGGGGGCCTCCACCTCCTCCTTCTCCATTTATCTACCCATACACCCAATACACATCAGGGGCCATGTGGTGAATCCATTGCCTCACCATCCTCCCTTTCCAGGGTACCTGATGGGTGGAGATGATCTTGTCTTATGCATATTCCCAAAGGTATCGCTAACAGTGGCCTCGGTCCATTGTCTGGGCCAGCAGCAAAGGTGATTTTTATCTTTGTTGAGTCACATCAGGAGAGATGAGATTTTTAGTCTCTCACAGTATGAAAACAAACAAATTATATTTACAGGATCCAGGGCATATGTTTCACTCCCCAGCCTAACATGTGCTGCCCAGGAAGGTGGTGGAGTCACCATCCCTAGAGGTGCTCAAGAGGGGACTGGACTTGGTGTCATGGTTTAGTAGTCATGAGGTGTTGGGTGACAGGTTGGACTTGATGATCTCTGAGGTCTTTTCCAACCTTATTGATTCTATGATTCTATATATGGAAAAAGAACAGACCATGACATGAATACAGAAAGTACTCCACTCCTACAAAGAATTATGTTCTCAAGATGATTTGCCTTCATAAGTAAAATCACAAAAGGAGAAACGTCTGAAGTATTCATAGCAGACCTGAGTTTGGCAAGTGTGACATGGTATTTGGAGAGCTTATACAATCTCTAATGTCAAATCAGATTGTAATGGGCCTCAGAGACATGGAACAGAGACAAAAAATACTTTTGAAAACAGGCTTTAAAGGTAACAGAATAAGCAACTGAAATTTGTCAGCCTGCAGAATGTACTCAGATCTGATTACAAGTTTCAATTTATCTTATTTTCTGCTTGTCAGTGCCACCATGGACGAGGCTTAAAAGCAACATAAAACAAAACCAAGGAATGTGCAGGGACAAAATAAAAGTGAATGTGCAAGAGGAATCAGTGTTTTCCAGACTGGAACAATGAATACAAAGAGGACAGAGATAAGCACAGAACTGAGCATTTAACTGTACTTGGTAGAGCTGCTCTCTGAAATTAAATAAAGCCATTGGTGCACAGCCTCACTGAGAGCACCTAGGAAATAAAAAACCCAAACATATCTATGGGCGTAAGGAAATACATTAGTCAGTTACATAAAATACTTAAAGTCACATCCATTGTCTGGAATACTACCTGGAAGCTTCAATGCTCAGGAGATCTCCTGAGTGAGTACGAGAATGGAATGGAATGGAATGGAATGGAATGGAATGGAATGGAATGGAATGGAATGGAATAGAATAGAATAGAATAGAATAGAATAGAATAGAATAGAATAGAATAGAATAGAATAGAATTGACCAGCTTGGAAAAGTCCTTCAAGGTCATCGAGTCCAACTTATCTATTCAAATAAACCATGGCACCAAGCAGCCCATCAAGTGTCTTCCTAAGCATGTCCAGTGATAGTGACTCCACCACCTCCCTGGGCAGCCCATTCCAATGGCCAATCTCTCTTTCTGTGAAGAATTTCTTCCTAACATCCAGCCTAAACCTCCCCTGGCACAGCTTGAGACAGTGTCCTCTTGTTCTGGTGCTGGTTGCCTGGGAGAAGAGACCAACCCCCACCTGTCTACAACCTCCCTTCAGGGAGGTGTAGACAGCAATAAGGTCTCCCGTGAGCCTCCTCTATTCCAGGCTGAACAACCTGAGCTCCCTCAACCTCTCCTCACAGAGCTGGGCTCCAACCCCCTCCCCAGCTTTGTTGCCCTCCCCTGGACACCTTCCAGCAACTCAACATCTCTCCTAAACTAAAGGGCCCAGAACTGGACACAGTCCTCCATATGTGGGCTAACCAGTGCTGAGTACAGGGGGAGAACGACTTCCCTGCTCCTGCTGCCCATGCTATTTCTGATGCAGGCCAGGATGTCTTTGACCTTCTTGACCTCCTGGGCACACTGCTGAACACATGTTCAGCCAATGGTCAACCAGTACCCCCAGGTCCCTCTCTGCCTGGCTGCTCTCCAGCCACTCTGTCCCCAGCCTGTAGCTGCATGGGTTTGCTGTGGTCAATGTGTAGAACCTGGCACTTAGATGTGTAAATCTCAATCAGACACTCGGATTCATAAATGGAGAGGTGTAATGAGTTTATGCTCAATCTTAAAGCCTTTGGAAAACTGCAATTTTTCACTGTGGATTGGCCTTTTGAAATGCTTGTGTCTTGATAAATAAGGGCAGATATTCACAGTGATAGCATAAGAACGAAGTTACGAGCAAGGGATGTCAGGGATCTCCTTCTGGGGAACACCGGGTAATTTTGGGTAAAGCAGGACACAGTGTAACAAATGAGGGTTATTGAGGAAACAGATATTGACCACAACTTTGAGGTGGATCTGCTCAGGCTTTCATCACCAATGAACTCTTCCTTCCACAAGCCAAAATGCTTTAAAGGATGTTGACTTGCTGGAGCATGTCCAGAGAAGGGCAACAAAGTTGGTGAGGGGTTTGGAACAGAAGCCCTATGAGGAGAGGCTGAGGGAGCTGGGGTTGCTTAGCCTGGAGAAGAGGAGACTCAGGGGTGACCTTCTTGCTCTCTACAACTACCTGAAGGGAGGTTGTAGACAGGCAGAGGTTGGTCTATTCTCCCAGGCAACCAGCATCAGAACAAGAGGACACAGTCTCAAGCTGTGCCAGGGGAGGGTTAGGATGGAGGTTAGGAGGAAGTTCTACACAGAGAGAGTGATTGCCCATTGGAATGGGCTGCCCAGGGAGGTGGTGGAGTCACCATCACTGGAGGTGTTCAGGAGGAGACTTGATGGGGTGCCTGGTTGCATGGTTTAGTTGATTAGGTGGTTTTGGATGATAGGTTGGACATGATGATCTTAAAGGTCTCTTCCAACCTGGTCTATTCTATTCTATTCTATTCTGTTCTGTTCTGTTCTGTTTCGTTCCGTTCCGTTCCATTCCATTCCATTCCATTCCATTCCATTCCATTCCATTCCATTCCATATATGACTTGACCTATAAGGGTCATGAAGTCCAATTCCCTAATCTTCACAGGAGCATAATTCTGCATAGCTTTGCATAACTTCAAAATATTTTCATTTGCTTTTAAATAGACTTCAAACAATCTTCTTTTATATAATAATGTTGTAAATGAGGTCACAAAACAAAGCTTAGAGGAGCCAGATGCAAACAAACCGCAGGATGTAGCTCTTCACACAGAATGTAGCAGACTTGTTAGGTATTTTGGATGCAAAAATTTTGCATGAGTACAAAGGGAAACCAAAGAAATATTTTGAATAAAGCTCCACTGAAGGTTACCAAGCTCAGCTGAGATTTCCAATAGTTGGATGCTGGGAGAAAAAGAGGGTAAATATGCCCTCGTCCTGTTTTCCCTAGGAGTCGAGTTATGGTCACTGCTGGGACAGAACCTTGGACTAGCCCTTTGGTCTGAGTTAACACAGCTCTTCATATATGTCTGCATAACAAAGATAAAGTCACTAAGTATCCATATTCCAAATCAAAGATATGGATGTACTCAAGCTCAGCATCTTGTTCTTTTTGTCATACATGTATCTCAGTAGGGATTTACTGGTATAGTACAGACCACTGAAACAGCACTATGGCAGATCCTTCCTAATAAACCTAGCCAGATGTATCTGTATGTACATCTGTATGTATGCATGCACTTATGTATGTATTTATGTATCAACTTATCTACCTACCTATGATTTTTTAGCCCATCCCTTTTTATTCTGCACATCTTTCAGCCAGAAATCTATACCTTCCTCCATTTATCACAACCAGCATCAATCTCAAAGTGCATGAGTCATTAAACACCAATTACAGCTTTTTATTGTGCAGGCAATCTTATTTGTGTAGTTTAGTTTTGTCATGGCACACTTGCTGCTTTATTCCTCAGTATCCCTAGCCTGGAGTGTTTTTCCCCCAGTTAAAGGCTGCTTCACACAAAAGCAGACTACAAACTTATCATTCTTAGATGAGCCACCTGGATATTATCAATGCTGTTATCATTTCCCACTTTGTTATCATTGCATTTCTTTCTCTACCAGATGTTTTCAAAGTCTCCATGGAACACCTTTCTTACCATTTTCTGAGAACTTGAGCATCAAACTCCAGATTAAATATTTCAGAGTTAGTCACTTCTTTGTTCACTAGTGCATTAGAAAACAGTCAACCCATAGGGGATGAGTTCTCAGTCTGAGAACCTGAGCTTTCTCTCAGTGATTCATCAACTGTACAATAGAGTCAAGCCCCAAAGAGGGGTGGAAACCTTGTGCAAAATGAAATCAATGTGAGTTTGAAAATACTCTTTGTATGTTTCATAGCTATCATAACGATGGAACAGATGGGGAAGTCAATCACGTCCTGGGCAGCATCAAGAGAAGCGTAGCCAGCAGGTTGAGGGAAGTGATTCTCCCCCTCTACTCCTCTCTGGTGAGACCCCACCTGGAGTACTGCGTCCAGTTCTGGAGCCCCTATTACAGGAAGGATCTGGAGGTGCTGGAAGGTGTCCAGAGAAGGGCCACGAGGATGATCAGAGGGCTGGAGCACCTCTCCTATGAGGACAGACTGAGGGAGTTGGAGCTATTCAGTCTGGAGAAGAGAAGGCTCTGAGGAAACCTTCTTGTGGCCTTCCAGTATCTGAAGGGGGCCTACAAGAATGCTGGGGAGGGACTTTTTAGGGTGTCAGGTAATGATAGGACTAGGGGGAATGGAATGAAACTAGAAATGGGTGGATTCAGATTGGATATTAGGAAGAAGTTCTTCCCCATGAGGGTGGTGAGACACTGGAACAGGTAGCCCAGGGAGGTGGTGGAAGTATCATCCTTGGGGGTTTTGAAGGCCAGGCTGGATGTGGCTGTGAGCAACCTGCTCTAGTGTGAGGTATCCACCCTGGATGGGGCGTTTGGTGCCATGGTTTAGTTGATAGATTGTGTTGGATGACAGGTTGGACTCAATGATCTCAAAGGTCTCTTCCAACCTGGTCTATTCTATTCTATTCTATTCTATTCTATTCTATTCTACTTCTATTCTATTCTACTCTACTCTACTCTACTCTACTCTACTCTACTCTACTCTACTCCAGCATAATTGAAATGTTCACTAATGACTGAAGCATTACTATTTTTGTTTACATTGCCTAGCATTTGGCTTTGTTTGCTTCAGTTGTGGGAGTTCATCCAGTCCTTCCTTTTTATTAGTTTGGGATATAAGGGCTAGAAAAAGCTCTGTCAAGAGCAAACTGTGTGGGCTGAATCTCATCAAATTCACTGATGTTGCACTGATCATGTTTCATATCTCTTCAGGGATGTAAAAACTTTTTTTCCAGGAATGAAACTCTACCGACTCTGCCCACTACCCATGAAAGGAAGCCAATCTCAGGGCAACTGAGGGAATACAATTCAGTTGTTAAAAATGCCTCTTTTAAACAGATTCTGAAGTTGGCTCTAAGCAGACACTTTTTCCACACTAATAACCTTCTCCTTTCTCAGAATCCTGAGCAGATTTATATAGAGCCCTATATTCAGTTCTTAAAGCATGCTTGAACTGGCAGAAGATAAATTTGTGATGGAAAAAAAAATCACTCTTTTTGAACCTATAGAAAAATATGCTCAATATTTCTACCACAGAGGGCAGCTTAAACCAATGGGTGCTTATTATTGACTGCCTCCTTTCTGTTAAAATACAGTTTGTAAATGCAGCCCTCCCTTATTCTCAAATTATTGCATTTCATAGCAAAGTGCTGAAAGAGATGCCTCTTCTTAAAACCCTCCTTTAAAGAAAATAAATTGAGAGGCTACAAGAGCATTGTCTGGCAATTTATGCACCACCTCTGGCTTTGCAAAAGATGTGAAATCCAAGTGAGTCTGAGACTTGCATATGCGGGTGCCTGAAGAGCTGAGACAGTCATTAAAACTGCTTCCTCCAATCTCAGATGCTTCCAGAGCTCCTCTGCTGTTCACAGATTCACAGATTGTATTGGCTTGGAACAGACCCTCAAAGGTCATCTTGCCCAACCCCACTACACTGAGCAGGGACACTTCCAACTAGATTAGGAAGACAGGGACACAGTGTGTCAGATCTCGAATATCTCCGGGTTGAGGCCTCAACCACATCCCTGAGCTGCATTTTCCACTATGTTGTCACTCCCATTGTAAAGAACTTCCTCTTTAACTCCCATCAACC
>CM037636.1:9250240-9288731 GCA_015227895.2 Colaptes auratus
CTGTGCCATATTAAGGCTCAATCAGCACAGATCACAATCTTTATTCTTCTTAGGGAATCAGAGACACAACCAGTTGAGTGAGAGAGAGTGAGAAAGATGTAGAAAGCTGGGCTTTCCACTTCATCTGCTCAGGGAACTACTTGCTCTCTTGTTTCTTTCTATTCCTGAAGCCTTAGTTTCTGCCACACCAGTCACTACACCACCACATGTTTTATAGGTGTAACCAATCTGCCACACATCACCATACTTGTACTTGGACCATCAGTCACCACACTACAAGGGCTTAGAATCATAGAATCAGCCAGGTTGGAAAAGACCTCAGAGATCATCAAGTCCAACCTATTACCTAACACCTAACATCTCCTGACAACTAAACCATGCCTCCAAGTGCCACATCCAATCCTTTTTTGATCACCTTCAGGGACGGGGACTCCACCACCTCCCTGGGCAGCACATTCCAATGGCCAATTACTCTTTCTGGGAAGACCTTTCTCCTCACCTCCAGCCTAAACTTCCCTTGGCACAGCTTGAGACTGTGTCCTCTTGTTCTGGTGCTGGTTGCCTGGAAGAAGAGACCAACCCCTACCTGGCTACAACCTCCCTTCAGGTAGCAGTAGAGAGCAATAAGGTCTCCCCTGAGCCTCCTCAGCCTCCCCAGCTCCCTCAGCCTCTCCTCATAGGACTTGTGCTTGAGACCTCTCCCCAGCCTTGTTGCCCTTCTCTGGACACATTGATTTGCATTGCCTGCTTATAGCAGCACAATGTCACAGTCATGGATGACTGTGTGATAGCATCCATGGAAATGTCTATGCTCTGTCACTGACCCCACTGGTAGGTTGCATCTCTGCCTTGATGTCCTGAGGAATCGTGAGCCCACTGAGCTAAGAATATCTCACCTCGGTGTTTCCAGTCGAGATCAAGATCAGAGTCCATGTCTACTTGAGAACTCTTGCAGCTAGATCTGCCTGATGGTTGTTTTCTGTTCCTCAGTAGCTTTGCTCTTAGGGATGTGAGCATCAATGTGTTCTCACCTTCACTGGATTCTCTCGATTCGATCAGCAATGTCCTGCCACAGGTCAGCTGCCCATATAGGCTTTTCCTTTTCTCTGCCAACCACTCTTTTTCCAGTTCTTTAGCAACCCCACAAGCATTGGCTACCATCCATAGTCGGTGTAGAATAAAGCTTTGGCCATACTCACGTTCACTACGTCGAGAGTAGCGGCAGCTTTTACCCCTGCGAACTGACTGGATTCTCCTTCTCCACCCTTTGCCTCTGCCACTCGGCGTGTTGGACTCCACACTGCAGACTTCCACCTTCGCTTGTTCCCGACAAGACGACAGGAACAGTCTGTGAACAAAGCATATTTCTTTTCGTCATCAGAAAGAGTTACTCTCTCCTCTGGAGGTTTTGTACAAGTCACTGTCTTCTGGCCAATGTGTGATCACTTCCACTAGACCAGGTCTTTCCAGATTTCCCATTCGAGCTCTCTGCATTATCAGAGCCATCCACTTGGACCATGTGGCATCTGTTGCATTCTATTTTCCTAAGCCCTTTTTTTTTTTTTAGTCAGAGAAAAATCTATGGAAGAAGCAAGAATGGAGAGAACGAGAGCCCGTTACTACCTGTGAACTGAAATGATGGGATTTTCCTGTAGCTTTCCTGGTGATATGGCATATGTCATCAGTCACTCTTGGGCGAATTGTTGACAGTTACTGCTTTGTGTTGCTGTCCTGGTTTGAAGCTGGGCAGATCCTCTATTGCCCCGAGAGGGACAAAACAAGGACGCTCACACAAATGGATTGGAGAGTGATGGAAAGTTTAAATGGAAAAGCAACTGGTGTTTTACAGAAATTACAAAGCATAGTGGCAAAGATATCCCAAAGTGTAAAGAGTCCCTCACACTACACTCAAAACCCTCCCACCACTTCCCTTCTCCCCACCTGAGGGAGTACCCAAAACCCCCAGGCCTCTTTCTTCCCCCACCTACTGCTAGGCTAGTCTCAGACTGGCCAGGTCTGAGACTGCCCCAACCCCTTTTCCTCCTGGCATTAGGCCTAGCCAGGCCTAAGTGGCCTTGAGATACTCCCCCACTGTTACCCAACAGGAAGCATCTCCCACAGGGGCAGAGAGGGAAGAAATTTTTAAACAAAAAAATACAATACAATGCAATAAACCAGGTTGGAAGAGACCTTCAAGATCATTGCCTCCAACCTATCACCATCCATCCACCTAAACACTAAACCATGGCACCAGCCCCCAGCAAGTCTCCTCCTGAACACCTCCAATGAAGGTGACTCCACCACCTCAATGAATTTGCAGATGAAGTTATAGGGCACAGGATTTATGGGTAGGAATAGGCTGTTTCCTATGTCCACCTTGTTGGGTTGGACACTCGGGACACCGGAGGTGTAATTCACATGGCAGTAACAGGAGGCACCCAGCAGTCGCCGTCACTGGAGGTGTTCAGGAGGAGACTTGATAGGATGCTCGGTTGCATGGTTTAGTTGATTAGGTGGTGTTGGATGATAGGTTGGACACAATGAACCTATTCTATTCTATTCTATTCTATTCTATTCTATTCTATTCTATTCTACTCTACTCTACTCTATTCTATTCTATTTTTTCTACTCCACTCCACTCCACTCCACTCCACTCCCTCCACTCCACTCCACTCCACTCCATTCTATTCTATTCTATTCTATTCTATTCTATTCTATTCTATTCTATTCTATTCTATTCTATTCTATTCTATTCTAAACTGCCACAGTTGTGTCATTCCCATTCCATTTCCCCCGTAAATAGTGTGGGGGGAGATTAACTGCACGGTTTGGTGCTCAGCTTTTACTGACCAAAGGGCTTCCAGGAAACAATCTGTTGCTCAGAGCCCTAGCCGTGCAAGTCACGTTTGACCAAAAAAAACCCTAAAACCTTGATTAATAGAACAAATGTGGATCTTTTCTACTTATGGGTTAGGGTAATCCTTTGTGTCCTTGAATTAGGAAGGCCAATGTCATGCCAGCTGTACTGGCGTGCTTGAAAATTCAGCTGGTAGCACAGAATAATGATGAAACTTGGCTTTATAGGAGAAAATCTGACTGAGTTCCAAAGATGAAAATACACCCCCCCAAAATAGAAATAATGTTAGTAATTAGCTAAAAAAGGGGGTGAGATTCAATGACTTAATAGTACCATTCAAAGAGTCTTGAGCTTTTTATAATTAAGAAAAAGTTCAGAAGAACAGAATAGGAACCCTTCTGTTATGAATGGAGGTAGTTTGCTAGGGGTGTTTTGGCAGCAAAGTAATTCCCAAAATAGAGCACTGGATTCGCTCCCAGCTAAAAGGGGCAAAACTTGCAGATGTTGCTACTGCAGACAAAAACCAGAACATATATATCTGACCAGATGTGACTGTTCCAAGGATTGCATCTGGCACAGAACGTGTTTTAGAATCATAGAATCAATAAGGTTGGAAAAGACCTCAAAGATCATCAAGTCCAACCTGTCTCCCAACACCTCATGGCTACTAAACCGTGGCACAAAGTGCCACGTTCAATCCCCTCCTGAACACCTCCAGGAATGGGGACTCCACCACCTCCCTGGGCAGCACATTCCAATGGCTAACAACTCTCTCTGTGAAGAGAGCATCATATCAGGAAGTGTTACTCAGTACTTATGTACCACATCCTTCATAAGGCCCTGATTCAAGAAGGGTGTGTCCAGCAGGTCTAGGGAAGTTCTTCTACCTCTCTACTCTGCCCTGGTGAGACCACACCTGGAATACTGTGTCCAGTTTTGGGCTCCCCAGTTCGAAACAGAGACCTGCTGGAGACAACTCAACATAGAGCCATGAGGATGATTAGGGGACTTGAGCATCTCACCTATGAAGAGACACTGAGATTTCTGGGGCTATTTAGTCTTGATCAAAGAAGACTGAGAGGGGATCTCATCAATGTGTATAAATATCTGTGGTGGGTGTCAAGTGGAGGGGGCCAAGCTCTTTTCAGTGGTGGACAGTAATAAGACAAGAAACAAGTTCAAACTTGAACATAGAAGATTTCAGCTCAGCATGAGGTGAAACTACAGTTAGAGTGACAGAGCACTGAAATAGGCTCCCCAGAGAGGTTGTGGAGTCTCCTTCTCTGGGGATGTTCAAAACCCACCTGGATGCTTTCCAGTGCAGACTACCCTAAGTGATTCTGCTTTGGAAGGGGGGTTGGACTCAATGATCTCTTGAGGTCCCTTCCAACCTCTAATATACTGTGATACTGTGATTCAGCAAACAATTTAAATACATGCTTCACTTAAGTATCTAAGTAGTCCCAGCAGGGTTATTCATATGCAGGGAAACAGGTTGAAGCAACCTGCCTAATCAGGTAATAAACCCTCAAACAATCTGACCTGTTTGTGATTCAGCTGAACAGGATTCACCATTTTTCCCATGAAAGAAAAGCTCTTTTATTTTTGTGTACTTTACTTGCTGCACTCTATTTCCTTCAGCTTTATTTAATCTCTTGGGCTTTGGTTTTCCTGCTTTCTCATATTGTTCATCAACTAGTTCATATGCAAGTGCTTTCCAAAACAAGGCAATCAATCCAGAGCAGCACATTTGCAGTAATATATAATTAATTGACCATGCAGCAGCTGTAGGACTTACAGAATTATTTTCTGCATGCATTTACACTGCTAAGCTGGAAAAGTAAATAAAATTTCATGCAAAGTCCTAAAAAGAGCAAGAGATGATATTTATTTGGCTTCACATTATGCTTAACTACATGGTGGATTTTCTATTATATTCACACCATGATGAGGAGTTGTTAGGAAATTATCCACTTCACTACTTTCTTCTTTCTTCAGCTCTGGACTGCCCTGTCTGCTTTGCATTGGTGAATTTTCTGTCTGAGGACCACCAGTGATGGTGCAATGCAAAGGCTTAAGGGCACTGACTGCTCATGGGAAATCAGTAGATGCCAATGTTTGAATAGAATAGAATAGAATAGAATAGAATAGAATAGAATAGAATAGAATAGAATAGAATAGAATAGAATAGAATAGACCAGGTTGGAAGAGACCTTTGAGATCACCAACTCCAACCTATCATCCAACACTACCTAATCAACTAAACCATGGCACCAAGTCAAGTGCCCCATCCAGTCTCTTCCTAAACACCTCCAGTGATGGTGACTCCACCACCTCCCTGGGCAGCCCATTCCAATGGCCAATCACTCTTTCTATGAAGAACTTCTTCCTAACATCCAACCTAAACTTCAATGCTTCCTGCTTCTAACAAAGGAGGTAAGAGACCTGTTGGCCAAATATTATAGCAATGCTTTCCTGGTTTTGTTCTTACTTAATTTTTCTCTTTCTCTGTAGCTCTCTCTGCTATGACTCTTCAGGCCTATCAATGTGAAGGAAAAAGCATCATTTGTTTCCACTGCCACACAAACAATCATAGAATTGTTTCAGTTGGAAAAGACCTCCAAGATCATTCAGTTCCAACCATTGACCTTACATCACCATGGCCAATAAACCATGTCCTGAAGTGCCATGTAGACATGTTTCTTGAACACCTCCAGGGAACATGACTCCACCACCTCCACTGGCAACCTAAACCTCCAATCTGAACTTCCCTTGGCACAATTTCAGTCCATTTCCTCTTGTTCTATTACCTGTTTCTAGGGAGAAGTGACCAACTCCCACCTCACTAAAACCTCCTTTCAGGTAGTCAGAGAGAGCAGTGAGAGCAGGTCTCCCCTCAGCCTCCTCTTCTCCAGACTAAACAATCCCAGTTCCCTCAGCTGTTCCTCATACTACTTGTTCTCCAGGCAGTTCATCAGCTTTGTTGCCCTTCTGTGGACCCACCCTAGTAACTCAGTGTCCTTCTTGTACTTAGGGGCTCAAAACTGAAAAAAGTATTCAAGGTGAGGCCTCACCAATGTTGCGTACAGGGGCACAATCACTCCTGCTGGCTACACAGTTCCTGATGCAGGACAGGATGTTGTTGTCCTTCTTGGCTACTGGATCCAGCTGCTGGCCCATGTTCATATGGTTGTCACACAGCACTCTCAGGTCCTTTTCTGCCAGGCAGCTTTCCCAGACCTGTAGCATTTCATGGGGTTGTTGTGAGTCAAGTGGAGACTCGGCAGCCTATCCAGAGCTCTTTGCAGAGCCTTCATACCCTCAAGCACACCAACACTCCCCCCCAATTTGGTGTCATCTGCAAACATACTGAGGGTGCCCTTGAAGGAGGCCACACAGGAGAACTGACTGGGAAATACTTTCAGTTTCATAGTTTCAGTCAGGGTTGGAAGGGAAAACAAGGATCATCTAGTTCCAACCCCCCTGCCATGGGCAGGGACACCCCACAGTACATCAGGCTGGCCAGAGCCTCATCCAGCCTGGTCTTAAACACTTCCAGGGATGGGACCTCAACCACCTCCCTGGGCAATCCATTCCGGGGCTTCACCACTCTCATGGGGAAGAACTTCCTCCTCACATCCAGCCTGAATCTCCCCACCTCCAGCTTCATTCTATTCCCCCTAGTCCTATCACTACCTGATAGCCTGAAAAGTCCCTCCCCAGCCTTCTTGTAGGCCCCCTTCAGATACTGGAAGGCCACAATGAGGTCACCTCAGAGCCTTCTCTTCTCCAAACTGAACAGCCCCAACTCCTTCAGTCTGTCCTCACAGGAGAGGTGCTCCAGCCCTCTGATCATCCTCGTGGCCCTTCTCTGGACACCTTCCAGCACCTCCAGATCCCTCTTGGAATAGGGGCTCCAGAACTGGAGGCAGTACTCCAGGTGGGGTCTCAGCAGAGCTGAGTAGAGGGGGAGAATCACCTCCCTTGACCTGCTGGCCACACTTCTCTTGATGCAGCCCAGGATCTGATTGGCTTTCTGAGTTGCAAGTGCACATTGAGAGCTCCTGTTGAGCTTCTCGTCCACCAGCACCCCCAAGTCTCTCTCCTCTGGGCTGCTCCCCTGCCAGTCCCTGCCCAGCCTGGATTTGTGCCTGGGATTGCCTCGACCCCGATGCAGGACCCTGCACTTGGTCTTGTTGAAGCTCATGAGGTTGGCCTGTGCCCACCTCTCCAGCCTGTCAAGGTCCCTCTGGATGGCATCCCTTCCCTCCAGCGTGTCTGCTGCACCACACAGCTTGGTGTCATCACCAGACTTGCTGAGGGTGCACTCAATGCCACTGTCCATGTCACCCACAAAGATGTTGAACAAGCCTGGTCCCAGGACTGATCCCTGAGGGACTCCTCTTGTCACTGGCCTCCACTGGGACATGGACCCATTGACAGCCACTCTTTGGGTGCGGCCATCAAGCCAGTTCTGTATCCATCTAGTAGTCCATCCATCAAACCCATGTGCCACCAGCTTGGAGACCAGGATGTGGTGCGGGACAGTGTCAAAGGCTTTGCTCAGGTCCAGGGAAACGACATCAGTTGCTCTCCCCTCATCTATAAATGCTGTCACCTATTCATAGAAGGCCACCAGGTTTGTCAGGCAGGATTTGCCCTTGGCAAAGCCATGCTGACTGCTCCAAATCACCTCTTCACTACTCTTCTGAGTCAGTAGTGCCTCCAGGAGGATCTGCTCCGTGATCTTTCCGGGCACAGAGGTGAGACTGACCGGCCTGTAGTTCCCTGGTTCCTCCTTCTTACCCTTTTTGAAAATGGGACCAATGTTTGCCCTTTTCCAGTCTTTCAGAAAGACCATTACCTTCCTGCTCACTGCTGGCCCTGCCTTTCCCGCTTCCTGGACCTCCCTCCAAACTCTCTTAGAATAGAATAGAATAGAATAGAATAGAATAGAATAGAATAGAATAGAATAGAATAGAATAGAATTAACTAGGTTGGAAGAGACCTCAGAGATCATTGCTTCCGACCCATCATCCAACACCATCTAATCAACTAAACCACGGCACCAAGCACCCCAGCAAGTCTCCTTCTAAACACCTCCAAAGATGGTGACTCCACCACCTCCCTGGGCAGCCCATTCCGATAGCAAATCACTCCTTCTGTGAAGAACTTCTTCCTAACCTCCAGCCTGAACCTCCCTTGGCACAGCTTGAGGCTGTGTCCTCTTGTTCTGGTGCTGGTTGCCTGGGAGAAGAGACCAGCCCTCACCTGTCTACAACCTCCCTTCAGGTAGTTGTAGACAGCAATAAGGTCTCCCCTGAGCCTCCTCTTCTGCAGGATAAGCAACCCCAGCTCCCTCAGCCTTTCCTCATAGGGCTTGTGCTCCAAACCCCTCCCCAGCTTTGTTCCCCCTCTCTGGACACATTCCAGCAACTCAACATCTTTCCTAAACTGAGGGGCCCAGAACTGGACACAGGACTCAAGGTGTGGCCTAACCAGTGCAGTGTACAGGGGCAGAATGACCTCCCTGCTCCTGCTGGCCACACTGTTCCTGATCCAGGCCAGGATGCCATTGGCCTTCTTGGGCACCAGGGTACACTGCAGGCTCATGTTCAGCCTACTGTCAATCAGTACCCCCAGGTCCCTTTCTGTTTGGCCACTCTCCGGCCACTCTGACAGAGTTGTCACTGCTTTTGCTTTCTCCTGCCAGTTCACACAGTTCACAGACAGGTCTGCTGATCGCCAGGGTGGCCACTGGGAGGGCAAAGTGAAAAAAACCTTATGGAACAGCATGCAGCTCTTAAAGTGATCCACAAAACCATTTTTTTAAGACAATGCAGGTTTCCCAAAGAACCTGAGCAAGAGCCACTGGCAGTATCCACTTTTTCTGGATAAAATTTCCATATGTGGTCAAGAGATTAAATAGTGCCTTGTTTCCTAAGGAAGAACACTAGGGCAGCTGGGGACTGGAGTAAGAAACAAAACAACAAAACATCACAGTAGGCTGCCACTAGTTTATATGCAAAAAAGGCAGTCAATTTTTGTGGATGACACAAAGCTGGGGGCAGGAGTTGATCTGCTGGAGGGCAGAGGGGCTTTGCAGAGGGACCTCGACAGGCTGGACAGATGGGCAGAGTCCAAGGGCAGGAGACTGAACACATCCAAGTGCCGGGTTCTGCACTTTGGCCACAGCAACCCCATGCAGTGCTGCAGGCTGGGGTCAGAGTGGCTGGAGAGAGGCCAGGCAGAGAGGGACCTGGGGGTGCTGGTTGATTGTAGGCTGAACATGAGCCTGCAGTGTGCCCAGGCAGCCAAGAGGGCCAATGGCATCCTGGCCTGCATCAGGAAGAGTGTGGCCAGCAGGAGCAGGGAGGTCATTCTGCCCCTGTACACTGCACTGGTTAGGCCACACCTGGAGTCCTGTGTCCAGTTCTGGGCCCCTCAGTTTAGGAAGGAGGTTGACTTGCTGGAAGGTTTTCAGAGAAGGGCAACGAAGTTGGTGAGGGGTTTGGAACACAAGCCCTATGAGGAGAGGCTGAGGGAGCTGGGGTTGCTTAGCCTGGAGAAGAGGAGACTCAGGGGTGACCTTATTGCTCTCTACAACTACCTGAAGGGAGGTTGTAGACAGGCAGAGGGTGGTCTCTTCTCCCAGGCAGCCAGCACCAGAACAAGAGGACACATTCTCAGGCTGCGCCAGGGGAGGTTTAGGCTGGATGTTAGGAAGAAGTTCTATACAGAGAGAGAGTGATTGCCCATTGGAATGGGCTGCCCAGGGAGGTGGTGGAGTCACCATCACCTGGAGGTGTTCAGGAGGAGACTTGATGGGGTGCTTGGTGCCATGGTTTAGTTGTTTAGGTGGGTTGGATTGGTTGATAGGTTGGACGTGATGATCTTGAAGGTCTCTTCCAACCTGGATTATTGTATTGTGTTGTATTGTATTGTATTGTAATTCTTTAAATAGTTGGTAGTGAGTTATTTCCGTAGCTCTAATGCTTTACCTGAAAGAACATTATGAGATTTAGCTGATGTTTGTTGAGTGTTAAACAGATGAAAGCACTAAATGTCCAGGACAGAGGCTACTGCCATAAACTGCTTTCTAGCATTCTACATTATACATTGAAGGGAAGCAAGAAATTTAGACAAGTTTACCTGGGGGTGCTGATTGACAGCCACCTCAACATGAGCCAGCAGTGTGCCCAGCTGGCCAAGACGGCCAATGGCATCCTGGCCTGCGTGAGGAAGCTCTGCTTCAAGAAAAAACTACAAGGGCTGGTTTGTGTGCACAAAATTAGGGAGATGTTTTTAAAGTAATTTTATTGATTTCAGGAATATTACACCTGGCCACAAAACCTGAAGGCTGTAAAGTGACAGAGTATATGGGGATATTTTTGTTGCTGCAGTTCCTGCCTAGATTTCTACAGTCCCTGGAGGTTTCACTTTGCTTCAGTGATTCATTTGCAAGTCCCAAGTTTGCAAATGGCATGAACTCAATATTAAAACCTACAATGGTGACTTGCAAGCTGTTCTTCTGTTCTTTTTTTGACTGTAGGGAGCTGAGCAGCTCCATGGTGCTGCTGACAAGAATGTCTTAAAGCAAGGAAATGGATCTGTCGCTGCTGAGACCATCCTCAAACCCAGCAGGCAGAAGCATCACCAGAAAAACAAGAAGGTAGAAGAAAGGGAAATACTGCTGCAGCGGAAATAGCCACTGCACAGAATCATACAATTGTTAGGGTTGGAAGGGACCTCAAGGACCATCTAGTTCCAACACCCCAGCCACACTGCACACTACAGCAGGTTGCTCAGAGCCGCATTCAGCATGGCCTTAAAAACCTCCAGGGATGAGGCTTCTACCACCTCTCTGGGCAACCTCTTCCAGTGTCTCACCACCCTCATGGGGAAGAACTTCTTCCTAACATACAATCTGAATCCACCCATTCACATTTTTGTTCCATTCCCCCTAGTCCTATCATACCTGACACTCTAAAAAGTCCCTCCCCAGCTTTCTTGTAGGACCGCTTCAGATGCCGGAAGGCCACCATAAGGTCTCCTTGGAGCCTTCTCTTCTCCAGACTGAATAGTCCCAACTCCCTCAGTCTGTCCTCACAGGAGAGGAGCTCCAGCCCTCTGATCATCCTCATGGCCCTTCTCTGTACATGCTCCAGCACCTCCAGATTCTTCCTGTAAGAGAGGCTCTAGAACTTCACACAGTACTCCAGGTGGGGTCTCACCAGAGTGGAGTAGACTGGGACTTGTCATCCTCACTAAGAGAATGAAAAAAAAGATCAACTACTACTATGGTTCAAGACTGCTTGTCATGAGATCTACTACCCATTTCACGAGACTCCTGGGATATTTATGAGGGATGATTCTGAGAGGACTGTAGGAGGCTGCAAGGAAGAGCTGTATGTGCAGCTTCTCTCTCCCTCTCCAGGGATGTCTACCTGCTCCATCACATTGATATACCCTGTCTTCAATGTCTGCATGACACAGTGTGGGGTCTCCAAATGACTGCTGGTTACCATGACGAGACTCCCCAGCACTGCGAATAGTGGGAGGGGAACACAGGCCAAGGCGTTCACAGACCGCAGCAGGAGCATAGATCAATGACAAACAGAGGCAGTTCTTGCAGGAGCACTAACCTCTTACTGCATAAATAAGAGTCAGTCACTTCAGGCTAGAAGGCAGAGCTGCACACATAATAAATGGGTAAAAGCTTAAAAAGCATTCTGAGATGAGAATAAAAAGACACATTTTTGCCTTCCAGAGCCTGCTTCCCCTGAGGTTCAAGGTAACCTTGCTTAGTGCATGCCAAACATAACAGGGAACATTGTTCACTGAGTGGGAAGTTAGAAATGTTTTCATGAGCACTGTCATCAATGTCATCTTCACCTACAGGTTCAGAGATGACTCAGTGTGTCTGAGGATGCTGCTTTTGGAAACTAAGCTAAGAGTGCTGCTTGTGCCAGAGAGAGGGCTGTGGTCAGGCTTGCTAACGAGGCATGGCTTTAGCTTTATCAGTCATGCAATAGTTCAAGGTGCTGGGTTTTTTTTTTTCCATTTCTTTAATTGAAGAGAAAGGGGAGCTGTGTGTTATGGCTAGATTAACCAGATCTGGCTGTGACTCAACTGTCAGAAATTGTCTGGCTATTACAATTCCAATTACGAGAATGCCTGGTGGATCTGTATTGGAACAATCAGGTACTTCATTGTAAGATTTATATGTAAAATCACTGCAGGACCTTTATTCTTAGGTAAAGACCATAAAAAAGGGCAACATCTTTGTCTTTGAATGCTGTACTATTTCCATTGCCAAAACAGCTCTCTTTCAAAGAGGATAAAATTGTTCTTGTCCATGCTTATTTGAGCTTAGTTGTTTTACACGGGTAAAGATATCTGCTATTTTTAATAACTGAGTGACAATACTTGAAAATATCCAGAACTCAAGTCCATTATTAAACAAAACCACTTTTTTTTTTGTTTGCTTGCTTGGTTTTTGTATCTCAAATGCTAGTGCTGTGATAAAGAAAGGAAAGAGCAGCATGAACTGCTCCACCGTGGCAGCAGCAGAAGCTAAATCGCCTAGGCAAGATTTGCTAATACCAGTTTGGGTGGCATGGTACATTCCAAGTGTTTAAATATAACAGCATGACACTAGCATCTCAATGGTGCAAAATGAAAGGACTGCTGTCCTGGCTGGTAGGTCAGGGGCAAGGCATACACTGCTATTTTAAGTGGTGGCAAAGTCTGTACTGTGACAGCATAACCAAGAAAATGCTGCTAGAACAATTTTGCTCTCTTATACCAGAGGGAAAATTTTGGTTGCAAGTCTGGCTGTGCACTGAGTCTGTCCTACTTGCCATCTATTTATTCTGGGGGAAAAAATCACATGTAAATGTGATTTGGCCAAAGCAACCCTATGCAGTACTACAGGTTGGGGTCAGAGTGGCTGGAGAGCTGCCAGACAGAGAAGGACCAGGGGGTGCTGATTGACAGCCACCTAAACATGAGCCAGCAGTGTGCCCAGGTGGCCAAGAAGGCCAATGGCATCCTGGCCTGCATTAGGAATAATGTGGCCAGCAGGAGTAGGGAGGTCATTGTGCCCCTGTACTCTGCACTGGTTAGGCCACACCTTGAGTCCTCTGTGCAGTTCTGGGCCCCTCAGTTTAAGAAGGACATCGAGACACTTGAACGTGTCCAGAGAAGGGCAACAAGGCTGGGGAGAGGCCTCGAGCACAAGCCCTGTGAGGAGAGGCTGAGGGAGCTGGGGTTGTTTAGCCTGGAGAAGAGGAGGCTCAGGGGAGACCTCATTGCTCTCTACAACTACCTGAAGGGAGGTCATGGCCAGGAAGATGTTGGCCTCTTCTCTCTAGCAACCAGCATCAGAACAAGAGGACACAGTCTCAGGTTGCACCAAGGGAAGTTTGGGCTCGAGGTGAGGAGGAAGTTCTTCACCGAGAGAGTCATTCATCATTGGAAAGTGCTGCCCAGGGAGGTGGTGGAGTCACCGTCCCTGGAGGTGTTCAAGAGGGGACTGAACATGGCATTTGGTGCGGTGGTCTAGTCATGAGGTCTGTGGTGACAGGTTGGACTCGATGATCTTTGAGGTCTCTTCCAACCTTGGTGATACTGTGTGATACTGTGATACTGTGAAATGTTCACAAGCAATGTGAACATAATGAAGGGTGCACAGGTACTAGAGTAAAATCCATTAGGCTGAGCAAGGTAGCATGTTTGTGTCAAGTTGTTGTCACTTGGCTCTGGAGGGAAAGTCAGATGATCATGGAATTTGCTGTCATAGTAATTACCCTACATTTCTCACTGTATTTGTGACTTGTATGTTGATAACAGAGAAATTTAAAAGCTTACAAAAGTAGGAGCCTGCTCTGTCAAGAACAGAAATGTCTGAATAAAAAATCCATAGAGTTTTATATTTTGTTTTCTTACATACACATAAAATCAGAGTTTTCTGGTAAAAGCAAAGAAACACATCATCCATCTTCAAAATCCCTAATCTAAGCTTTACAAGGCTGATTTCCTTAGTTCCCAGTAAAACAGACAAACTTCTCTCATTAAGAGACTTCACGATCAGAATTTTGTGAACAATATGAGTTTCCTGGTAAAGTTTTGCCATTGGTTAAATAGAAATGGCTGAAAAACTCTTAGAGTGGATCATTTTAAATCTCCTAAGAGGATTAAAATACCTGATTCAGAGACACATCCATTAGATGGATGACTTTTTACAGTGAAGCAAAGCTCAGCACTGCTCTGATGTTTATCCTAAAACTTCTGTATTTATTAAAGTTTACTTTGAAGATATGCAGCCAGTTTGTTGGCTCCATACTTCAGCAATACCAAATGTGATTGCTCATATTTAAAATAACTTTTACTTTATTCTGTAATACATAGCAAGCTATAAATAGGAAGGGGACTTCTTTAGCTATCCTCCCCATTGGCTTAAGTTTACTGGGAATTTTGAAAGCTTTGCTGATACTCTGCTTCAGGATTAGCTTAAGAAAATAACCAGACTTTTTCACATTCTAAACCTAAAATCCTAATGAAATAAATAAGGGAGAATGTATTGCTGACCCATGTGATCAGCTCAGTGCAAAGCCTCTGGAGTGTGTCCAGAGAAGGGCAACAAAGTTAGTGAGGGGTTTGGAACACAAGCCCTATGAGGAGAGGCTGAGGGAGCTGGGGTTGTTTAGCCTGGAGAAGAGGAGACTCAGGGGAGAACTACTTGCTCTCTACAACTACCTGAAGGGAGGTTGTAGACAGGCAGACACTGGTCTCTTCTCCCAGGCAGCCAACACCAGAACAAGAGGACACAGTCTCAAGCTGCACCAGGGGAGGTTTAGGCTGGATGTTAGGAAGAAGTTCTACACAGAGAGAGTGATTGCCCATTGGAATGGGCTGCCCGGGGAGGTGGTGGAGTCACCATCATTGGAGGTGTTCAGGAGGAGACTTGATGAGGTGCTTGGTGCCATGGTCTAGTTGTTTAGGTGGGTTGGATTGGTTGATGGGTTGGATGCAATGATCTTGAAGGTCTCTTCCAACCTGGTCTATTCTATTCTATTCTATTCTATTCTATTCTATTCTATTCTATTCTATTCTATTCTATTCTATTCTGTTCTATTCCATTCTATTCTATTCTCAGCATGACACACCTTACAACTGACAGCTAGTCCTGTGTAGATAAGAGATGATCATAGAATCTCAGAATGTTAGGGGTTTGAAGGGACCTCGAAAGATCACCCAGTCCAATCCCCCTGCCAGAGCAGGATCACCTAGAGCAGGTCTCACACAGGAATGCATCCAAGAGGTCTTTGAATATCTCCAGAGAAGCAGACTGCACAACTTCTGTGGGCAGACAGTTCCAGTGTTCTGTCACCCTCACAGTGAAAAATATTTTCCTTATGTATCTTAGTAACCTGTATCATTTGTATGTTTGCCCTACTGGGGAAGGCCATCCTTTTGCCAAAACACCTTGCTGACAATATATCAATTGCTAACAACAACAAAACAAGCAAACAAAACCAACAAAACAAACAAGCAAAAAAGGGGTCAAGAATTTGGAGTTATGCCTAATTAGTATCACGTTGAATTAGCTGTTGAAATTCCAGTGTTATTTCCACTTGGGCAATAAGCTGCAGCACACTGTCCTCCTGCACTGCATTGTATGTCCTTTTGTAGAAAGAAAAATAGTACAGCCAAATAGCTTCATGTGGTTAAAAGCATCACTCCAGAATTTGTGCTGAGACACAGCCAGGGTGGGTCAGGATGTGCTAGGTCTGTCTGTAGCTTTTTGCAATCTTTGCATCCGTTAAAGCAAGTGAGTAAAACCTAAATATGTGAGACAGAATCGGACATCCTCAGTCACCTGTGACTCACCACTAAACTAGATTCTGATCATAAACTAAGGAGAGCTCCAACAGCCTTAATAAGCCCTTTGCTAAACTCCCGTTAAACCAAAGCTGAGGTTTTAAGGCTCCAGCCTGGAGCCCCACCCAAGTTAAAACTGCTACAAAAGTTCTGTTTAAAAGAAATAAATGAGCAGTCATTCCTCTTGAATTCATTGGGCAGGAATTATTGCCTTCTTGGAAGTGGCGGCTGAAATAAAGTCTTCAGGACTGCTGCTCAAACCACAGCACGCTCCCCCTGGCTTTCCATGGAGATGCAGCAACACAGTTTATCAGAGAATGAGCTGCACACAATAACTGCACTGTGTCAACACAGGAGTCTACTATTTACAGCAGGCAGTTGGAAATGGAAAGTGCTTCATGGTGCTGTAACTACACTGCTACCATTTGTCTCATTTTGGATCTGTACTTCTTTTTTCTTATTGCAGACCCTTTCTTCTTAGACCACCACAACCTTCTGAGGAGTGCAGGGATTTTCAGCAGAAGATGCTTCATCAAACACTGGTGTGTCTTGGTAATTTTCTCAGAGGCATTCAGCCTAACAAGGAATGAATAGAGTTGAACTTTTGAGGTGAATCTACCAAGCTATGCTACCACTGCATTTATATTCATCCATTCATTCATCTCATCAAGTTACTTGCATGAGCCACAGTAAGCCACAGTAATTAAGTTTGTAAGCACAGCATCAGAGAAAGCCTACCAGCTACAGAGGAAAAAAAAAGGGGGTGATCTCTTAGAGCCTCAGATTTTAAAATCTCTACTGTCTGTTTTGTGCCTAGGACTGAAAAGCTATTTTCAACCCTCAAACAGCAGAAATTACTTTTGCGAGCTCCTTTCTTAGAAAGCATCCCTGGAAATGAGACTGTTTTGTGGGGTTTCATTTGGGGCTTTTTGTTTGCTTGATTGCTTTATGTTTATTGGTTTTGGTTGGTTTGTTGGTTTTTCCTTAGATATGTTTTTCAGCTGGTCAAGCCACAAGGTGCATGTAAAGGCTTCCACACCCTGGAGGCATATCTTGAGGCAGATGCTTATGATGCAGCTCGTTGTGGTGGGTTGAAATTCCCCAGCACCACCACCCTCACCCCCCAATATTAAATTTGCCAGACCAGCTCAGCTGGAAGCAAATGAAAGCTGTATTTACAGGCAAAACTACAATCTACAATGGAATATGGACAAAATACACAGCATTTACAATATTTACAGGTATTTACAATGAATAAACAGCAGCACAAGGACCCCCCTGGCCAAGGACCAGGGGAAGCTACTATCTTCTCCCTCTCTGTCTCCCCTTTACCCTCCTGTACGAAAGGGACAAGAGAAAGGAGCATAAGGATGTTAGACTTAGCCAAAACAATGCAGCCAAGGTCAAGCAGAAGCAAGCTAGCATCTCCCCCAGAGCAAAGAAGTGAGAGAAATTATTTTGGGAACTAAATCTCATGGCAGATATCACTCCAATGGGATTGTTAAGAATTACCTTTGTTTTCCTTTTTACACCCAAGAGTGATTTATTTACATTTTACTACTTTCTGTTCAAGGTCTGTGAAAAATTTTAAAGGCATAGCCTAAAACTATCACACTCTTGCAGAGGAAGACATGTATATACATGTCTGTGAGCATGCCTGTCTATCCAGGTTCCATTCCTTTTCATGCTGTTTCAAATGGAGATTTACTGAATATTGAAGGAGGAAGGGGAGAGTCTCTCCATCTCTGTCACTAACTCCCTGCTTCCTGTACTCAAACTTGGCAATGTGTGTTGAATCTACAATGAAACAGATCTTCAATAGTTAAAAAGCAGCCACTGATGTTGTCTTACAGACAGACACAATGAGAGTCTGTCTTGCTCCAGTGGATGTCTGGTGGTACAGGTTGAACAGTGAATGTATATAGATCTCCCAGATAAAACTTACTTTCTATAGGTATATTAATCTTACTGTCTCCAGCTTTTTATATTTCATGGCATGCACTAACCAGTTCACTCACATGAATAAGAAGCATTGAGAGCAATGGAGCAATGAAAGCTTCTGTCTGAGTATCACTGTACAAACCAGCCAAATCTATGTGTTTAGTGTAATTCATCCCTATTTAGAATCACAGAATCAACCAGGTTGGAAAAGATCTCAGAGATCATCAAGTCCAAACTATTACCTATCACCTAACACCTCATGTCTACTAAACCATGGTTTCAAGTGCCACATCCAATCCTTTCTTGAACACCTCCAGGGATGGTGACTCCACCACCTCCCTGGGCAGCACATTCCAATGGCCAATTACTCTTTCTGTGAAAAACTTTCTCCTCACCTCAAACCTAAACTTCCCCTGGCACAGCTTGAGACTGTGTCCTCTTGTTCTGGTGCTGGTTGCCTGGGAGAAGAGACCAACCCCCACCTGGTGACAACCTCTGTTCAGGGAGCTGTAGACAGCAATAAGGTCTACCCTGAGCCTCCTCATCTCCAGGCTAAACAATCCCAGCTCCCTCAGGCTCTCCTTGCAGAACTGTGCTCCAGACCTCCGCCCAACCTCATTGCCCTTCTCTGGACATGTTCAAGAGTCTCAATGTCCTTCTTAAAGGACATCTTAAAGGGGATGGGCTCTTCTTTCTAGCAACCAGCACCAGAACAAGAGGACACAGTCTCAAGCTGCGCGGGGGGAAGTTTAGGCTTGAGGTGAGGAGAAAGTTTTTCACAGAAAGAGTAATTGGCCATTGGAATGTGCTGCCCAGGGAGGTGGTGGAGTCACCATCCCTGGAGGTGTTCAAGAAAGGATTGGATGTGGCACTTGAAACCATGTCCAATCCCCTCTTGAACACCTCCAGGGACATTGACTCCACCACCTCCCTGGGCAGCACATTCCAGTGGCGAATGACTCTCTCAGTGAAGAACTTCCTCCTCACTGCGAGCCTAAACTTCCCCTGGCGCAGCTTGAGACTGTGTTCCCTTGTTCTGATGCTGGTTGCTAGAGAGAAGAGACCAACCCCTTCCTGGCCACAACCACCTTTCAGGTAGTTGTAGAGAGGAATGAGGTCTCCCCTGAGCCTCCTCTTCTCCAGGCTAAACAATCCCAGCTCCCTCAGCCTCTCCTCATAAGACTCTCCTGGTGTTTAAGACCAGGCTGGATGAGGCTCTGGCCAGCCTGATCTAGTGTGGGGTGTCCCTGCCCATGGCAGGGGGGCTGGAACTAGATGATCCTTGTGGTCCCTTCTAACCCTGACTGATACTATGATTTAGAATAATTAAAACTGTCTCACATAAGTATGTGGAGATTCCTAAAATGGAAAGCAGCAGTGCATGAACAGGAGGAGATCTGAAATAGAATTATTTTAAAATGCACCCTCTATGCTAGATGTCAAGTCCTAGGAAGATTATAAAGGGGATTAAATAACTTCAAAGGCAAATTGATACATGAAGTTGGTTCTTAATATCAGAACCTGGGCTGCCTGAGCACAAATGTTAAAGTTTCTTTAGATCTCAAAGATGTTAATATTTTTTTTTGCCTGCTACCAGTACAAATTGTCTTGCTGGAGGAAGGACCAGTGCCTCTCAAGTAATTTGTCAGTTTTTACCCAGCTTAAAACTTCTGTGTTTCTTTATAAGACAGAAAATATGAGGAAGGTAGATGCTGACATATGATAAACTGTCACCATTTTACTGGAGGTACTCGGTAATTCTCTTCTGGATATTTATAGTCACGCTGGAATTTAGAAGATTTACCAACCTGCTGATATTGCCTGCCCTGTGGAAAAAAAATGAAACCCCTTATACATCTCAAATGATTTTTAAAGCAGTAAATAAAAATGCAGTAAGAACTGAACATTCAGAATGTTTGGAGCACCTTTCCATCCCTCCAGTTATTTGAGGGTTTTTACATTTTAATCACAATCAGTTTCTGTTGCAGTAGGTTTGTGTTTTCTGAGCACAATCCTGAGCTGAACTGCAGCCAGCCTTATTCTTTCCCAGGCTTTATCCATTTGGGATCCTCTGTAGAACTTTACTGTGAGGTTTTTAATGAAGTTTATTTTTAGGAGCACACATTAAGGTCAAAGTATAGTGCTAAACAAATATAAACACTAAATAGTGCAAATAAAATTTGGATCTATTTTAATGGCACTTTTGTGTCAAAACCACAACTGGACCAGAATGCCCAGCTCTCTTACTCTTGAAGGAAAGAACCTTGAGTCCTGTGTCCAGTTCTGGGCCCCTCAGTTTAGGAAGGATATTTACTTGCTGGAAGGTGTCCAGAGAAGAGCAACAAAGCTGGTGAGAGGTCTGGAGCACAGCCCTATGAGGAGAGGCTGAGGGGGCTGGGGTTGCTTAGCCTGGAGAAGAGGAGGCTCAGGGGAGACCTTATGCTCTCTACAACTCCCTGAAGGGAGGTTGTAGCCAGGTGGGGGTTGGTTTCTTCTCCCAGGCAAGCAGCACCAGAACAAGAGGACACAGTCTCAAGCTGTGCCAGAGGAGGTTTAGACTGGATGTTAGGAAGAAGTTCTTCCCAGAAAGAGTGATTTGCCATTGGAATGGGCTGCCCAGGGATGTGGTGGAGTCACCATCACTGGAGGTGTTTAAGAAGAGACTGGATGAGGCACTTGGTGCCATGGTTTAGTTGATTAGATGGTGTTGGATGATAGGTTGGATTCGATGATCTCAGAGGTCTTTTCCAACCTGGTTAATTCTAGTCTAGTCTAGTCTAGTCTAGTCTAGTCTTTTACAAGCAATAGATACTTGCCACAGCTATTTAATTCAACCAGAATTAACTGAGAGTTGTTTTTCTTATACCAGATTTCCCCCAAACTCTAGGAAATCTTCAGAGAATCCTGACTTCAGGGGAAGTGAGACAACTATTCAGTATGCCACTACAGGGTTTCTAGGGTTGATTTCTAATGTGAATTTCTTGTTAGATTTTGTTGCTTTTTAGTGTCACACAGGCATATC
This sequence comes from Colaptes auratus, assembly GCA_015227895.2. Classification (NCBI taxonomy): domain Eukaryota; kingdom Metazoa; phylum Chordata; class Aves; order Piciformes; family Picidae; genus Colaptes; species Colaptes auratus. The sequence goes on from CM037636.1 coordinate 9,270,946, forward strand.
ATTTTAATCACAAACATTGTAGAGGCAGTTGTGTTCATCAGTTAGGACAAGATAATGAGGACTCCCTGCCAGATCTCTGGGATTAAGGGTGGTAATAAATCCTATTATGTGTTGATCACTAGTACAGCATGAAGTATCACAAGGTTTCACAGATATTTTGTGTCAACAAACTAAAGGCAGGAATCAGTAACAGTTGTTTCCTTTCCGGGCCCTGAGGAGAACAGATCTACATTGGCCACAGACTATGATGTCTGTCTTGCTCCCTGTTTCTTTCTCACCTCTGGTTCATTGCTCACAGCCCTTTTCTTTCTTCAGGTTGCCTATCTGTATCCCAATTGCATACAACCAGTCTCCTCAACCTTGTCTCAGTCTGTCTCCAGACTTCCAGGATCTGTCCCTCCACATGTTTTTACTGTGGTGGGGTGAGAAAGTTCCCACACACACACACACACAAAGAAACCACAGCTAGCTCAGTCGGAAAAGCAGATGAAGCTATATTTACAGGCAGAAATGGAATGCAATGAATATGTACACAAATATACAATATTTACAATATATACAGAAATGCACAGCAATGAACACAATGCAGAAAAGCCTTTTCCCTCCAGCCGGCCAGGGGGGTTCCCTGAACCTCCCTCTCTCCCTCCCTACCTCCCCTTTTTTCCCAAAAAGGTTAGAGAGAGAGAGAGGCAATTAAGGAAAAAATTCTGTTACCTCAAGCACATGCAAGAATTAGCTTTCTTATCTGGTTAGCTCTCAAGGCCATTCCTGCTTCAGAAAGAGAGAACCTCCAGCCCACAGGACAGAGAAGCACAGACTGCACCCCAGCCTGAACCCAGACCAGACTGAACTAACAGAACCCAACTTAAAATTGCATTCTACACTCTAACCATGAAATTAGTTTAGACTATCTTGTTTTTGTTCAATATCAAAACATTCAGCCAGAGTGTTCAGCAACTGTCTCTTTCTTAAAGGCATAGCCTCAACCGGTCACATTTACCTTTATCCACATGCCTTTTTCTGTTAATTACCCACACCAGCACCTCATAAAAACATCCCCTTTAAGCCTTGTGACAGGTCCTTGCCTTCCCAGATTTCATCTTGATGCCCAATTCCAAACTAGGTGTCCTGCAGGAATTTTATATCCAGTGTCTTATCATAGAATCAATAAAGTTGGAAAAGACCTCAAAGATCATCAAGTCCAACTTGTCACCCAACACCTCATGACTACTAAACCCTGGCACCAAAGTGCCATGTCCAATCCTCTCTTGAACACCTCCAGGGACGGTGACTCCACCACCTCCCTGGGCAGCACGTTCCAACGGCTAACAACTCTCTCTGGGAAGAACTTTCTCCTCACCTCAAGCCTAAACCTGCCCTGGTGCAGCTTGAGACTGTGTCCTCTTGTTCTGGTGCTGGTTGCCTGGGAGAAGAGACCAACCCCCTCCTGCCTCCAACCTCCCTTCAGGGAGTTGTAGACAGCAAGAAGCTCTCCCCTGAGCCTCCTCTTCTCCAGGCTAAACCACCCCAGCTCCCTCAGCCTCTCCTCACAGGGCTGTGCTCGAGGCCTCTCCCCAGCCTCGTTGCCCTTCTCTGGACATGTTCAAGAGTCTCAATGTCCTTAAATTGAGGGGCCCAGAACTGGACACAGTACTTAAGGTGTAGCCTAAGCAGTGCTAAGATCAGGGGCACAATGACTTCTCTGCTCCTCCCACAGGAGTAAAGGGATGGGATCTTACAGCCCAGATGTCTGTCTTTTTCACTAGAGGATATTACTTCCCTGAACTATAAACCTAAAAAAAGTAAATATTGTGTGTACCAGACCTCTTTAGCTTCTAGGCCTAATGAAACCAGAGTCTGTTTATATTCCTTTGTGACAATATTGACTGCAATATTATGTAATCTCCCTCCTCTAGGTACAATTTTCTGCTACCCATTCACTTGAATCCTCTTGCTCAACACCACTTCAAGCCTGCAATTCATTTTCATTAAACATATCCATTCAGAATAGAACAAACTATTGCAGATACACTCCTAGACACTAGCACTAATATTCTCCTTTCTGTACTGGAAATGATACACCTTAAGATTTCACATGTATTTTTGAGGCTATGTATGTCAGACTGATATCTCAGATATTCCCATAGGAGATTAACATTCCCAGTCTCATTATCCTTATCAGGTTTTAAGAGTTTGCAAATTCCAAATTTATTGATAAATGTTGTGGTTTTCCTCCCTGATCCTGCTCTTAGCCACTGTACTGGATCCTGTTTGTGCTACTCCAGTTGACAGTGATATCCTGAAGTGAGATCTGAATTATATTCTAACTCCCCTTGAATATTGCCAGTGCCTTACAAGTGCTTTCTATCAGCACATTCAGCACACTACCATTTTGGGTGTAATATAAAAATAAATCAATAATAACTTTAAAATGTCATTAGAATTATTTAATGAGTTCTGTCCCAGGACTGATTTTGGGGACTAATTACTCTACAGTCAGACCTTTCTAGTTTTATCCTTACTAATCTTTCTTCACAGAAAGAGAGATTGGCCATTGGAATGTGCTGCCCAGGGAGGTGCTGGAGTCACCATCCCTGGAGGTGTTCAACAAAGGATTGGAGTGGCACTCAGAGCCATGGTTTAGTTGTCATGAGGTGTTGGGTGTTAGAAAGTAGGTTGGACTTGATGATCTCTGAGGTCTTTTCCAACCTGGTTGATTCTGTGATTCTTATAATGTGCCTATTAAAAAAGCATATTGTACAATTTAACTAATAGTTTCTTATGTGCCATTGGGCTGAAGAAAAGACAAAAAAATGCAGTATCTATAATCCTTAAATTCAATTCCTTAACAAAGAAAAGTGTGAAGTTGCTATAATGTGAGGCATCTCCAGCAAAATCAGGTCATACTTTATCCCATTTTCACTTACATTATGCTTTTAGTTATTCTTTCCAGGATCACTTCTTCAAAGACCTGTCACATCTGTGAGAGACCCTGGAAGGAAGGGAGGCCATTCAGTGGGATTTTGACAGGCTGGAGAGGTAGGCTCATGACAGCCTCAGGAGGTTCAACAAGACCAAATGCAAGGTCCTGCAATCCCAAGCACCAATATAGGCTGGGCAGCAACTGGCTTGAGAGCAGCCCTGAAGAAAAGGACTTGGGGGTGCTGGTGGATGAGAAAATCAACATGAGCCAGCAGTGTGCACTTGCAGCCCAGAAAGCAAATCACATCCTGGGCTGCATCAAGAGAAGCAGAGCCAGCAGGTCAAGGGAGGTGATTCTCCCCCTCTACTCTACTCTGGTGAGACCACACCTGGAGTACTGTGCCCAGTTCTGGAGCCCCTATTACAGGAAGGATCTGGAGGTGCTGGAGCATGTCCAGAGAAGGGCCATGAGGATGATCAGAGGGCTGGAGCTCCTCTCCTATGAGAACAGACTGGGGCTGTTCAGTCTGGAGAAGAGAAGGCACTGAGGAGATCTAATTGTGGCCTTCCAGTATCTGAAGGGGGCCTACAAGAAAGCTGGGGAGGGACATTTTAGGGTGTCAGGTAATGATAGGACTAGGGGGAATGGAATAAAACTAGAAATGGGTAGATTCAGATTGGATGTTAGGAAGAAGTTCTTCCCCATGAGGGTGGTGAGACACTGGCACAGGTTGCCCAGGGAGGTAGTAGAAACCTCATCCCTGGAGGTTTTTAAGGCCAGGCTGGATGTGGCTGTGAGCAACCTGCTGTAGTGTGAGGTGTCTCTGCCCATGGCAGGGGGGTTTGGAACTAGAGGATCCTTGAAGTCCCTTCCAACCCTAACAATTCTTTGATTCTATGAATCTTGTTATGACACCCAGCCTTCCACCATAAGCTTCTCTAAAAAAAGTTTACTGTTTGTTATTATTTTGTCATAGAGTCCAAACCCACAACATAATAGTTCTGTTCAAACTCCTTGCTATGGATCTTATAAACTCATCTTTCAATTCTTTCTGTGTTTTATAACATTCAGTCTATCTGATCACTATCTGGCTCAAGTGCACTGTGGTCTTTGAGTGATGCCTTCAATTCAGATGAGTTTATTTCCAGTTCTGATCTCTTACCACATTTACAGACCCTACCTTCAGCTCTGTGCTAAACATCCCATCTTGTTTATAGAAGTATCTATTAGCTAACTCTGCAGGTGTTCAAATTCAAGAGCCGCTGATTTAGCTGCAAGAGCAAATATTCAGCGCATCTGCAAAACAGATCTCTCAGGCTGAAGCAGGATCTGAAAATGAGAGTGACCCCAGTTGGCAATCATTTGCCTTGCTTCACACAGGAGGACAGAGAATGCTATTTCCAAGGGCCCAGAATTCATTATTCAATTTCTCCTCGACCCACAGTTCTGAGCCCAAGATTAGGCATGAGCTCAGATAGTCCTGTTCTCCTGCTAGCATTGCATGTTGCTATTCCCTGATGTGAGTTTGCTCTATGGATTCAAACAAGTTACCTACACTCTATTGACCACTAATTTTATGTGCAAAGGAAGGACTTGCAGGGATATTTTCAATGCAAGTGGCAGCTGGGCTAGTAGCTATGCAGCTGTGAAGGACATGGCTCACAGCTCTGGCTCGTGGGCTGGCTCTCTAGGTGACACAACAGAAACTGAGGACAAGATCATGGTTCTGAAAAGTGGGTTTAAGGCAACATGATATATCTTTCAGCTGAGGCTGTGATTTAAGGACACACCAGTGCTACCGTTTTAATTTGAGGCCAGAACACAAACTGGAGTCCCAAAGTGCTGAGCACCCACATTACTTACTTGCTGATTTGCAATCTAGCAAGTGTTAGCTGGCTCTTCAAGCAAGGGAGCTTATCTGCAGGGCTGGGATATGCTTCAAGGCTGAAAGCTATCCTGACAAGGACTTGGCAATGGCCATGCTCAAAATGACTTTAAACATTTAGTCTTTAAAGGGTATCCTTTGATTTGACCCTGCTTCTGTATCAGACCATTCTCAGCATATCACCACAAAACTGAGACCCCCATGTGCTGGCATAAGCCGAGCTAGACAAGAATTTTGTTACAGAAGAAGAGGGGTCACAGAAAGTGAGGCTGCTTGGGATGGTGGAACAAACAAGAATGGAGAGGACTCTACATAAGCTAGAGCAGACAGCTTGCATGCAAGTTCCTCAAGCAACTGAAGAACTCAACCCCACCTTTCATAGAATCACAGAACAAACCAGGTTGGAAAAAACCCTCAGAGATCATCAAGTCCTATTATGTAATATGTAACACCTCAGGACAAGTAAACCATGGCTTCAAGTGCCACATCCAATCCTTTCTTGAACACCTCCAGGGATGGTGACTCCAGCACCTCCCTGGGCAGCACATTCCACTGGCCAATTACTCTTTCTGTGAAGAACTTTCTCCTCACCTTGAGCCTAAACTTCCCCTTTCTGCGCAACCAAGGAACGTCACACACCCCTGGACTCCTTTAAAACCATGAACAGTGTCAAAATGGTGGAAGAACCTCAGCCACCATGAAACAAGTACAGAAGGCTCTGACTGTAAATGCTTTGTTCAAAGTCAGAGAGGAAACCTGTTGCCATGTGAAGGAAGGCAGCTCACTTTTTCCAAATTTCAGCCATAATTTGAGCCGTATTTTTTCACACTGTAAAAGGAAAATTCAAGCTTTCCAGTTGAAGATGGATGAATTATTCATAGCAAATAATGTAGCCATCAACCATAGACTTTTAGTCACTTGATGTATTATCAATGAAGAGCCTGATTTTTATGAATACACTCATTAGTTGTAATTGTTTAACAAATGATTTATCTGACGAAGTTTCGTCCCGAGCTGCCCTCCGTTCCCCTTGCTCTTTGATTATTCACTAGATGTGGTACACATGATTACTTTGCTCCTCCACAGAAGAAGTGAAATATTATCAGTATCTGTGAACACTTGCAGCATGAATATTCATTTGTGGATGCACATGTTATATGACTTGTCACCAGAGGTATCCATTATCCCACTATGAAGTGCAGTTTAAGTCTTTTGGAAAATCAATGTAATTTATTGTGGCATCTATTCATGACAAAGGTTACTTTAAAAATGCAACTAAGTAATTACCTTTAAATGTTAACTCACCCCCAGCTGCCAATATTTTTCCTTTTAAATACACACTTTACATGCTGCTGTAAAAATAGGAATAGGCTTCTTAACTCTTGCAGAGTTGAAAATAACTTTTAGCATGGGTTATCTTCAGAGAATCTGCAGGCCTACACCGTAGCCCAGTGGTATGATAACAATTTGCATGCACATATACTATGTCTTCCTGAAAGAATTTACACTGTAGGAGACTTCAAGAAAAGTGGTGCCCAAAAAGTTAAAAATAAAAGGTCACCAGCAAGGGCTCTATCACACCACCCGAGCTCCAGAAAAAAAAAGGCAGGGAGCAGGAAAAGGAAGATCCACCCACTGTAAGCGGGAGGTAAGTGAGATCAGGATCGAGACCATCTGTGACCGGTTGAGGCTGTGTCTTTAAGAAAGAGACAGTTGCTGAACACTCTGGCTGAATGTTTTTGATATTTGAACAAAAACAAGATAGTCTAAACTAATTTCATTGGTAGAGTGTAGAATGCAATTTTAAGTTTGGGTTCTGTTAGTTCAGTCTGGTCTGGTTCAGGCTGGGTGCAGTCTGTGCTTCTCTGTCCTGTGGGCTGGACAGCTTCTCTCTCTCTGAAGCAGGAACGGCCTTGAGTTAAGAGCTAACCAGATAAGAAAGCTAATTCTTGCATGTGCTTTTGAGCTAACAGAATTTTTCTTCCTTAATTGCCTTTCTCTCTCTCTCTAACCCTTTTTGGGAAAAAAGGGAGGTGGGGAGGGAGAGAGGGGGGTTCAGGGAACCCCCCTGGCCGGCTGGAGGGAGAAGGCTTTTCTGCATTGTGTTCATTGTTGTGTATTTCTGTATATATTGTAAATATTGTTATTTGTGTACATATTCATTGCATTCCATTGATGCCTGTAAATATAGCTTTCATCTGCTTTTCCGACTGAGCTAGCTGTGGTTTCTTTCTTTGTGTGTGGGGAGGGAACTTTCTCACCCCACCACACCATCTAAAGAACCTGAAGGTGCACAAGTCCAGGTGGTGAATCCATTGTCCTTTTCACCATCCTCCCTTTCTGGGCTAGCTGATGGGTAGAGATGATCTTGTCTATGCACATTCCAGAGAGTCCTTATCCAGTAGTGGCTGACTCACCATCCTCTCCCTTGGCAGCTATTGTCTGGGAGAGGAGCAAAGGTGATTTTTATCTTTGTTGATTCACATCAAAGAGACAAAATTTAGTCTCTTACAGAAACATAAAACCAGAGAAGGTGATAGAAAAACAAACAGAGGATCTAATGTTTTATAGAGTACCTACCTGGCCAGAGTAAATGGGGGAATCTAACAAGAATTAGATCTTTGCACAGATGGGTAGAGGAAAGAATGATCACAGGTTTTAATATGCAGAGTGAAAAAGAGGCAGAACATATACTGTGGAAGCAAATGTGACCTGCTTTTGGACAGAATGCTCTCTTTTGTGGAAAACCAAATCATTTTCAAAAAGTATCACAACAATGAAGTTGAAGCGGTGAAGGTTGAGGCAACCTTGGCCGTAGCATCATAGATTGTGGAGTTCAGGATCTTGTGTGGTAGGAACAGAATACCAAGCAGAATCACAACCATGGACTTCAGCAGGGCTAACTTCAGCCTTTTCAAGCAATTGCTAGGGGAAATCTCATGGGACAGGGTGTGCAAAGGGGAAGGCAAAGGGCCCAATAGTTGGTTAATATTCAAAGACCTCTTCTTCCAAGCCCAAGATCAAGCATTCCACAAGTAGGAAATCAAGAAAGGGAGCAAGGAGACCTGCATGGTTAAGTAGGGAACTGCTGAGCAAACTCCAGTGGAGGAAGAGAGTCTGCAGATCATGGAAGGAGGGACTGGCCACTTGGGAGGAGTAGAAGACTGCTGTCAGAGGATGTAGGGAGGAAACTAGGAAAGCTAAGGTCTCCTTGGAATTCAGCCTTGCAATGGAGGTCAAGGACAACAGAAAGGGCTTCTTCAAATACCCTGCAGGAAAAACTAACACTAGAGGCAATGTAGGCCCAGTGCTGAATGAGGTGGGTGCCTTGGTGACAGAGAATACAAAGAAGGCAGAGTTGCTAAATGCCTTGCCTCCATCTATACTGCTTGAGATTGTCCTCAGGAGCCCCAGACCCCTGAGGCCCCAGAGGAAGACATGAGAAAGGAGGAGTTTTCCTTGGTTGGTGAGGACTGGGCTGATGACTGGGCTAGGGAAGAGTTAAGTAATCTGGACATCCATAAATCCATGGGTCCTGATGGTGTGCACTTGCTGGTCCTGAGAGAGCTGGTGGAGGTCATTGCCAGGCCACTCTCCACCATCTTGGGTAAGTCATGGTGGACAGGAGAGGTGCCTGGGGACTGGAGGAAGGCAAACATCTCTTCAATCTTCAAAAGGGTAAGGAGGAGGACCCAGGTAACTATAGACTGGTCAGCCTCATCTCCATCCACTGAGGTAACTATAGACCAGTCAGCCTCATCTCAATCCCTGGAAAGCTAATGGAACAACTTACCCTTGGTGCTGTCCTTAGGCATATCAAGGGTCATTAGGAGCAGTCAACATGGCCAAGAAGGCCAATGCCATTCTGGGTTGTATTAGAAGGGCTGTGGTTAGTAGGCTGAGAGAGGTTCTCCTTCCCCTTTACTCTGTGCTAGTGAGGCCACATCTGGAATATTGTGTCCAGTTCTGGGCCCCTCAGTTCAAGAAGGACAGGGAACTGCTTGGAAGAGCCCAGCACAGAGCCACAAAAATGATTAAGGGAATGGAACATCTTCCTTACAAGGAGAGACTGAGGGAGCTGAGAGCTCTTTAGCTTGGAGGAGACTAAGGGGTTACCTCATTAATGTTTATAAATATGTAAAGGGTGAGTGCCAAGAGGATGGAGCCAGGCTCTGCTTGGTAGATGCTTAATGGCAGGACAAGGGGCAATGAATGGAAGTTGAGGCATAGCAAGTTCCATGGAAACAGGAGGGAGATTTTTTTTCTGAGTGTGAGGGTGACAGAACACTGGAACTGGCTGCCCAGTGGGGTTGTAGACTCTCCTACTGTGGAGATATTCAAGACCTGCCTGGATGCATTCTTGTGTGAACTGCTCTAGGTGCTCCTGCTCTGGCAGGAGGCTTGGACTGGATGATCTGCTGGAGGGTAGAGAGGCTTTGCAGAGGGACCTGGACAGGCTGGACAGATGGGCAGAGTCCAAGGGCATGAGATTGAACACATCCAAGTGCTGGGTTCTGCACATTGGCCACAGCAACCCCATGCAGTGCTACAGGCTGGGGTCAGAGTGGCTGGAGAGTGGCCAGGCAGAGAGGGACCTGGGGGTGCTGGTTGATGGGAGGCTGAACATGAGCCTGCAGTGTGCCCAGGCAGCAAGAGGGCCAATGGCATCCTAGCCTGCATCAGGACAGTGTGGCCAGCAGGAGCAGGGAGGTCATTCTGCCCCTGTACACTGCACTGGTTAGGCCACACCTGGAGTCCTGTGTCCAGTTCTGGGCCCCTCAGTTTAGGAAGGATGTTGACTTGTTGGAGTGTGTCCAAAGAAGGGTGACAAGGTTGGTGAGGGGCTTGGAACACAAGCCCTATGAGAGAGGCTGAGGGAGCTGGTTTGCTTAGCCTGGAGAGAAGGAACTCAGGGTGACCTTCTTGCTCTCTACAACTACCTGAAGGGAGGTTGTAGACAGGCAGAGGTTGGTTCTCTTCTCCCAGGCAACCAGCACCAGAACAAGAGGACACAGTCTCAGGCTGCACCAGGGGAGGTTTTGGCTGGTGGTTAGGAGGAAGTTCTATACAGAGAGAGTGATTGCCCATTGGAATGGACTGCCCAGGGAGGTGGTGGAGTCACCATCATTGGAGGTGTTCAGGAGACTTGATAGGGTGCTTGGTTGCATGGTTTATTGGATTAGGTGGCGTTGGATGATAGGTTGGACACAATGATCTTGAAGGTCTCTTCCAACCTGGTCTATTCTATTCTATCCTATCCTATCCTATCCTATCCTATCCTATCCTATCCTATCCTATCCTATCCTGTCCTATCTTTCAAGGTCCCTTCCAGACCCTAACATTCTGTGATCCTGTGAAACTGACTGATAGGAACAGAAGTATACACATTCTGCAGAAAGAAAAGGATGCAGCAAGAATGAATATCATTTTGACGGTGTCACTTAAGGACTTTCTAGTGGAAGAATTAGGTCCAACAACTTGAATATTACCTTGAATAGAAATGGAGCATGCATTAATTTTAAATTGGACCATAGGCATCAGGTCCTGTTGCACATGAAAATTACAATTAAAAATTGAAAAGGAAACTCACTCATATGGAACACAGGCAGTGAATCTAATATCTTATATTGGAAAGCCTACTTCTAGTATGAGTATTTGAGAGCTGGTTATTAAGAGAAGCAAGATCTTGAAAGATTGTAAATGAGCTCTGCCATCCTTCCCAGCACCACTGTATGCAACTGAGGTTGATTTTTAGACTAATATCTGGAAATAATGCTGCATATGTAGTTAGGGAGCAGCTGTTAACCAAGGTATTTGAATATCTCACTGTAAATTATTCCCATCTGGTTCTTCTGTCCTAATATAGAAGTTTGATATTTAGAATGTATAACTGCAGCTATGCTGCTTATGTCCAAATTTTATAGATATGTCATTCATCCAACAAAGATGGAAGACAAAGTGCCTCAATAAATTGTGTTATTTCATGCAACAGTGGGTCTAAGATTGTTGTTCTCATTGTGTTGGTGGCGTCAGGAAGATATTTGATTGCCGCAATGTCACAGAGATTTTATTATTGTTATTTTCAGTTTAGCACTGCATAGCTTATTGCTTTGAGCTGATGTTTTGATTTTTGTGTCCCTGCCACCAGATACCACCTTGTTTAAAAATCATATGACTTCCTTGATGGTGAATGAGAAACACTTTGTGAAAATCCCTGCCAGAATTTAATCGAATTCATTGGCATTTCCCGGAGTTCGTTTTACCCTGGAATAAGAATAGATACAAATTTCTCCCCTTCTAATCTACTGATGAAAAGATATTTATTATAATATGAGACTTGTGAACAGGGGATTTTTTTTTAGATGCTCACTTGATATACTCTCTTATCAGTTGCTGGACTCTTACTGCTAGAAAAACTCTGCAGGCTTGACACAGTTGCTAAAGGCATGGGAGCCAGCAGGTGGTGAGACACTGAATGAGGTTGCCCAGGGAGGTGGTAGAAGACTCATCCCTGGAGGTTTTTGCAGCCAGGCTGGATGTGGCTGTGAACAACCTGATGTAGTGTGAGGTGTCCCTGGCCTGGGGGGTTGGAACTGGATGATCCTTGAGATCCCTTCCAACCCTAACATTTCTATAATTCTACAACACAAATCCTACACAGGTTGGAGAAAATTTATTTTGAAGTCTGACTGGTTTATTAGTTCACAGTATCACAGTATCACCAAGGTTGGAAGAGACCTCAAAGATCATCAAGTCCAACCTGTCACCCAAGACCTCCTGACTACTAAACCATGGCACCAAGTGCCACATCCAATCCCCTCTTGAACACCTCCAGGGGTTGTGACTCCCCCACCTCCCTGGGCAGCACATCCCAATGGCGAACAACTCTCTCTGGGAAGAACTTTCTCCTCACCTCCAGCCTAAACTTCCAGTGGCGCAGCTTGAGACTGTGTCCCCTTGTTCTGGTGCTGGTTGCTAGAGAGAAGAGACCAACCCCTTCCTGGCTACAAGCACCTTTCAGGTAGTTGTAGAGAGCAATGAGGTCTCCTCTGAGCCTCCTCTTCTCCAGGCTAAACAACCCCAGCTCCCTCAGCCTCACCTCATAGGGCTTGTGCTCAAGGCCTCTCCCCAGCCTTGTTGTCCTTCTCTGGACACCTTCAAGTGTCTCAATGTCCTTCCTAAACTGAGAGGCCCAGAACTGGACACAGGACTCAAGGTGTGGCCTAACCAGTGCTGAGTACAGGGGCAGAATGACCTCCCTGCTCCTGCTGGCCACACTATTCCTAATGCAGGCCAGAATGCCGTTGGCCTTCTTGGCCACCTGGGCACACTGCTGGCTCATGTTTATGTGGCTGTCAACCAGTACCCCCAGGTCCTTCTCTGTTTTGGAGCTCTCCAGCCACTCTGTCCCCAGCCTGTAGCTCTGCATGGGTTTGCTGTGGCCAAAGTGCAGCACCTGGCACTTGGACTTGTTGAATGCCATCCCACTGGACTCTGCCCATCTGTCCAGTCGGTCGAGGTCCCTCTGCAGAGCCCTTCTGCCCTCTAACTGATCAACATCTATTCCCATCTTGGTGTCATCTGCAAATTTGCTGATGACTGTCTCAATCCCCTCATCCAGATCACCAATGAAGATATTAAAGAGTTGATCGATTTTTGCCTGCATTGGTGATGTATTGAAGAATGCATGAAGAAAATGAATTTCTCTATTTTGGCTAGATATTTTCCTAAATATATTAGCTTTGGTGCTAGGTATCTAGTCACTGATATCCTCTGTTGATAGAAGATGTATGAACAGAATCAGAAAGGAAAATAATGAAAGTAATGAGGCAACTTTCCTGCTTGCTCCAAGTGTCAGGATACAACCCAAATTGCATGGTGACACCCTCTCTCTATAAAAAGCCCTCTTGTCTTCCTTGTGAGTTTCCATATATATAACAAAATAGAGTGAGAAAAAGAAGAGACAAATATAGATGCTGGTAATTATAGAAGAAGCCTTCTGGCATGTCTAGAAATAGAATGCAAACTTCTGACTCATAGGTCTGCATCCTGGCCACCACACCACTCTGTATTTCCTAGAGACTAATCTTTATTGAGTAAATGCCTGTTTCATAACTATTAAGAGTGAAATGTATTTCAATTATCACCATATTCTCATTTTAGGTACTGATAGGGGTTTGCTGGCTCTATACACATGTTAAAATAATGTCCCACAAGAAAGACACCAGACCTCCAGCTGACACATCATGTCATTCCTTATTCTTAATGCTTTATAAATCGTCAGTGTGAGATGAGCTATGAAAATCTTTTGAGTGTATATAATTGTAATCTTGAGAGGATCTTTATTTTATTAAGAAACTCAAAAAATCCAAATATTAAGGTCCTTTGTGAACAGTATTATGCTCTGAACAGGACTATGAACAGAACTATGCTATTAGGAAAGAAATTAGTTCTAGCTTGTCAGCATAGAGGAAAGCTGTGTGCAGCCCTGATCTTCATTAGCCATCCTCTCCCTCTTCATTGCATTTAGGAAGACATTTTGCACACAGTTTGAGGGAGATTTTAATTAAATAGACATGACCATATAACATTCTGTTTTCTAAGAAATGTATGGCTGTTGTGTCTTAAATGTGTGCTTCACGTATATAGTAGTTCACTGAGTTCCAGAAGCTCATTAAGGCACTTTTGGCATAGAAGTATTACAATACAATACAATACACCTGGTTGAAAGAGACTTTCAAGATCATCGTGTCCAACCCATCAACCAATCCAACCCACCTAAACAACTAAACCATGGCACCAAGCACCCCAGCAAGTCTCCTCCTGAACACCTCCAATGATGGTGACTCCACCACCTCCCCAGGCAGCCCATTCCAATGGGCAATCACTCTCTCTGTGTAGAACTTCTTCCTAACCTCCAGCCTAAACCTCCCCTGGCGCAGCCTGAGACTCTGTTCTCTTGTTCTGGTGCTGGCTGCCTGGGAGAAGAGACCAACCTCTGCCTGGCAACAACCTCCCTTCAGGTAGTTGTAGAGAGCAATAAGGTCTCCCCTGAGTCTCCTCTTCTCCAGGCTAAGCAACCCCAGCTCCCTCAGCCTCTCCTCATAGGGCTTGTGTTCCAAACCCCTCACCAACTTTGTTGCCCTTCTCTGGACATGTTCCAGTAAGTCAACCTCCTTCCTAAACTGAGGGGCCCAGAACTGGACACAGGACTCGAGGTGCGGCCTAACCAGTGCAGTGTACAGGGGCAGAATGACCTCCCTGCTCCTGCTGGCCACACTGTTCCTGATGCAGGCCAGGATGCCATTGGCCCTCTTGGCTGCCTGGGCACACTGCAGGCTCATGTTCAGCCTACCATCAGTATCACCCTGTTCCTTCAAAACACAGAGTATATGGAGAGAATAGAAGTTTGGGAAGCACAATAAATACAGATCTTGAGCCTTGCATATATGCAGGTTTGTAGAAACAATATGCATATACACAAATTCTTTACATGTTATGACTTGTTTGGGGAAGAGAAAAACAGTACAGTGTTATATTTTAATATATAGGGAAGTGGAGGTTTTGGGCTTAGTGGAACAGCATTTTTGGTTCTCTGAGCACGAGCAACCAAACAGTCTCAGCACAAGGGCACTGATCTTCAGGGGAATACCATAGTTACAGCCAGAGACAGTAAATGGGCGACAAAAGGCGACACAAAAAATCAGCTCCTTTGTAGTTCAAAATCTGACTATTAAGAATTAATCAAAATAGCAAAAGCAATGAAGATTCTTTATGTATTCTGATGTATGAGCCACAGGCAAGATATTCAGACTGCTTGCACACATTTCATTTATTCAGTGGAGTGATTAATTAAATGGTTAAAAACAGAATTGTAAATTTTTTTGGTTGGAAGAGACCTTGACGATAATCAACTCCAACTGTTAACCAGGTGCTGTCAGATCATCACTAAACTATGTCCCTATGTACCACATTTACACATCTTTTGAATACCCTCGAGGATGGTGGCTTCACCACTTCCCTGGGCAGCCTGTTCCAATGTTTAACAACCCTTTCAGTGAAAATGTTTATCTTATTATCCTGCCTAAAGCTCCCTTAGCCCAACTTGAGGCTACTTCCCATTGTCCTATCATGTATTACTTGGGAGAAGAGACCAACACCCACCTCACTACAACCCCCTTGCAGGTAGTTGGAGAATGTAGTAAGGTCTGGCCTCAGCCACTCCTAAGAAGACCTGCTCTCCAGACCCTTCTCCAGACCCTTCTCCAGCTTTGTTGCCCTTTTTTGGACACACTTCAGCATCAAAATGTCCTTCTTCTGGTAAGAGGCCCAAAACTGAACACAGTATTCAAGGTGTGGCTTCAGCCATGCAGAGTACAAGGACATTTGATAGGTTAGAAGGAATGGACAGCAAAGTAATGGAGAAGTGTGTTCTTTCTCATTTACCATTGCCAAGTCACTGACTCCCTAGGATAAAAAGGCCTTAAAACATCATGCAGCACCATTCCAACAGGAAAAACGCAATGCACGTTTATCAAACATGGTCTTCCTTCCATCAAATCTGAGTCCAGAGTGAGCTCCAAAGCTATCTTTTGCTAACATGCAAGGAGAGAAACTGATTATCACGTGGCCTTTCTCTGTGAGTGACAGAAGTTTCAGCAACAAACTAGGTGGGTTGGATTAGTTGATAGGTTGGACGTGATGATCTTGAAGGTCTCTTCCAACCTGGTCTATCCTATCCTATCCTATCCTATCCTATCCTATCCTATCCTATCCTATCCATCCTATCCTATCTTATCCTACTCCTATTCTATTCCATTCCATTCCATTCCATTCTATTCTATTCTATTCTATTCTATTCTATCATTCTATTCTTTCTATATCCTATCCTACTCCTATCCTACTCTATCCTACTCTATCCTTCTACTAATCCTATTTGTATTCTATTCTATTCTATTCTATTCTATTCTATGCTTTTGTCCCTAGAATTTATAAAACTATAGATAACTATTTCCTGACCTCCAAATGTGTTTGACCTGGGGCATTGTGTACCACAGAAGTGCTCATTTATCAGGCTAGTGATGCAATTCAGTGGAATGATGGAGACTGATTTACATTTCTTGTGTGGCAACAAACTCAAATATATATGTGGTGCTTTAATAGGGATAACTTAGAAATGCTGAAAAGAATTATGTCAAATCAGCTGAGAGAAAAATGTAAAAAGAAGCATCTGAGAGATGACTTGAACAAGGCCTTTGACACCGTCCCCCACAGCAAACTGCTGGCTAAGCTGTCAGCTCGTGGCCTGGACTGCAACACTCTGTGCTGGGTTAGGAACTGGCTGGAGGGCCAGGCCCAGAGAGTGGTGGTGAATGGTGCCACCTCCAGCTGGAGGCCAGTCACCAGTGGCGTCCCCCAGGGATCAGTGCTGGGCCCCATCCTCTTTAATATCTTCATTGATGATCTGGATGAGCGGATTGAGACAGTCATCAGCAAATTTGCAGGGACCTGGGGGTGCTGATTGACAGCTGCCTGAACATGAGCCAGCAGTGTGTCCAGGTGGCCAAGAAGGCCAATGGCATCCTGGCCTGTATTAGGAATAGTGTGGCCAGCAGGAGTAGGGAGGTCATTGTGCCCCTGTACTCTGCATTGGTTAGGCCACAGCTTGAGTCCTGCGTCCAGTTCTGGGCCCCTCAGTTTAGGAAGGACATTGAGACACTTGAACGTGTCCAGAGAAGGGCAACGAGGCTGAGGAGAGGCCTTGAGCACAGCCCTATGAGGAGAGGCTGAGGGAGCTGGGGTTGTTTAGCCTGGAGAAGAGGAGGTCCAGGGGAGACCTTATTGCTCTTTACAACTACATGAAAGGTGGTTGTAGCCAAGAAGAGGCTGGTCTCTTCTCTCTAGCAACCAGCACCAGAACAAGGGGACACAGCCTCAAGCTGTACCAGGGGAAGTTTACACTCGAGGTGAGGAGAAAGTTCTTCCCCGGGGGAGTAATTTGTAATTGGAATGTGCTGCCCAGGGAGGTGGTGGAGTCACCGCCCCTGGAGGTGTTCAAGAGGCGATTGGATGTGGCACTTGGTGCCATAGTTTAGTCATGGGGTCTGTGGTGACAGGTTGGACTTGATGATCTTTGAGGTCTCTTCCAACCTTGGCAATACTGTGATACTGTGACTTGGACTAAGATCACATTATATTAAAAAACCCCAGTCCAAATCAGTGGAAAGATATCCACCCTGTTTAAAAAGCAGCTAAGTTGGGGAGAAAATCAGGTATAAAATTACATGCACTTTATATAGATATGTAGATGTACTTTAAAAATGGCACAGAAGGAATGTATCCATAACTACTGAAAGTGTTCTGGCTGTGGTTCATTATTTTAAAATGTGTATAAACATAGAGTAAACCTCTCTATAGTGCTCATAATAAGGTTTTGATGAGAATATTGTTCATTCCTGTTTAATATTTATGAAATAAGCATTTACTTAGCGAAAGTAAGCCTTTAAGAGGCACTGTGGTTCTATGACCAAATGAAATGAATATAAATAATCTAAGTTAGAAACTAAAAGCTAGAGAAAAGATTAATAGCAAAAAGGGAACATGATGAAAGAACCCCAAGTCACCAAGTTGAAAACAATGCAATGAGACTTCGAAGTAAAGTAAGAACAAAAAATCGTGAAAACAGTGTCAGTCCCTTGCTTTTAGATAGAGATCTGTTCTCTGGGCTCTATGCAGAATTACACTGTGAGAATAGAATAGGATAGAATAGAATAGAATAGAAGAGAATAGAATAGAATAGAATAGAATAGAATAGATAGAATAGAATGAGTAGAATAGGATAGGATAGATAGAATAGAATAGACCAGGTTGGAAGAGGCCTTCAGATCATCGAGTCCAGCCCATCATCCAACACCATCTAATCAACTGAACCATGCAACCAAGCACCCCATCAAGTCTCCTTCTAAACACCTCCAATGA